>QEPC01003503.1:1874125-1948167 GCA_003113815.1 Sphenodon punctatus | reverse complement strand
CCTAAGGTTCAGAGTGTCTCACAACATACAAGACACACAAACACTAAAAAAAAAAAAAAAATCCCCTTAACCCCCCTCCACCTCCCCATAATTTCCACCTAACCTTCTCCCTGCCTGCCAGATGCCCGGCCAAACCAAAAGGTTTTATGTTGCTTCCAGAAGACAAGCCGGCTCAGGCTTAGATCATTGTGAGGCGGCCACTGAGAATGCCTTGTTCTAGGTACTTGGTGGGCAGATGGGACAGGAGAAGGGCGGGTCTTTCAGATATTTGGGGCCTAAGCTGTTTAGGGCTTTTTAGCTCAAAAACAGCCCCTTGAATTGTGCCTGAAAAGCTATTGGTATATGGTGGAGAGGAGAGGAGAAGAGGGCATGGAAGTGCGGGGGGGAGAACGTTTGGAGGAAGAGAAAACTTTACAAGTTTGTTTCTATCTGTAAAACCTTTCAACAGAGGGTTCAAGCTGTGACTGTCTACGAGCTGGACCCCACTGGCAATCCTGTTCACAGTACATGCCAGCAGGTCAGTGTATGAGAGAGCAGTCTCCCTCCCTGCAGTGGCAGCCAGGCCTATGCTAACAGTTTGCAATGCACTGTGCTATCTTGCCAGAGGATCACACCCTCCCTCCGTCTTTACTCTTCTTTAACTAGGCCTTTTCATTTTAGCAATCGGACCCTGATGGTTGAAAACCCAGCCCCAGAGAAGTCAGTGGGCGTTTTGTCATTCAGTTTAGGAGTGCCAGGGTTTTGCCATATATACCAACAGAGCTCTTCATACAGCAAAGAATCTAATGCAGAGTCCAATGGGGATTTGGGGGAAAGAAAACACCCCTATGTGGGTGCTTAATGCTTATCCAAATAGAAACAGAAAGAGAAATTGGAAACTGACCCTTGTTGAACTCAGCTGAAAAACAAAACAAAATCCAAAGGATAAGTCCCTCAATTTCCCCACATAAAAACCTATGCAGTTTTCCAGAGACACGAGTCCTTCGATCCCCTTGTTTTGTCTCCCCCTCTGCTGTCTGCTAGACAGGCATTCAACCATAAGAAAGCCATAAATAATATTTTCCCAGGATACCCCAGATCAGCTACTATTCAATAGTAGGGAAAAAATGAATTCAGATGATTCTGTTCAGCTCCTGGTTTCACAAACCGAGAGACAAGCTGTAAAGGTTTTGTTCATTCATAAAACAAAAGGATTTACATTTAATGCCTGCGTCAATCTAACACCAAAATATTGGCTTTAGAAAAGTGATTCCTTCCATGATTCAAATGTGTTTGAAATACGAACCCAGCAACTGCGATGTGATCTCTATGCACGCCACACATATGTATATATCAGCATTTTGCGTGGATGAAGTTATTGCATTGAGGATTGAGGGTCTGGGACAGTATAGTATAATCCTTTCTGCTTGGCTGCAGCGTCCCCCGTCCCTCTCTTATGCCTGTGATCCTGGTTTCTCAGCCTCTTTTGAAAGACAAAAAGCAAGTTCTAATCATTCGCGACAGATGGCTTGCAGGTTAGTAGCTTTTTATTTAAAGGGAGGCGAATGCAATCCATCCTGTTTTTGGTGTGTTTTTTTTAAATATAGCTACGCAGTGCTGAACTTCCAAGCGCCAATCTATTTCTAAGAAAAACTGTGCAAGAAAGATCTATTAATAACAAGCCGTGGGCTGAGTGACTGGAAAGTGGATTCTTTCACCGAGCGAGCACGCTCCATGGATGGGTACGCTTCCCTCCAATTTCATGCCACTCTTTTAAGATGCATCTTGCAATGAAATGTTTCTTATCCGCTCTATCTTGTCCTGTCGGAAAGGCACCCTTGGCTTTCCCCCACAATTAAGCCTCATTTAGAAAATCCTGCTTATTTCAAATGGGTGGTTTGGGGGTTAGGCCAGGGGGAGGGTGAATTCATGGCTCCAGAACAGATTTCCTGTATGGTCTTGGCGAGTCTCATGGGCTTTGGATCAATCATGGTAAAGTCTCTCCATCCCTGAGAAAATGGGGGTGAGGCTTCTCTGCTGCCTTGTAGGGGGGCTGTTTATTTATGTCTTACCATCTCTACCTTGCTGCCATATGGGGGTTCTAGAGAGCAAGAGGAGGGTTTCCATGTTGGCCCCAAATGTAAGAGATGGAGACAAAAGTCGTTCAGGTGATCTTATTTATTAGACCAACTTGTGCTGGCTGGGGTGTGCCAGTTTTCGGGCCACGCGGGGCCCTTCCTCAGGCACTTAGCAAGTCAGAGCTATAGACCGAGGCAATGCCAGAGAGGTCTCGATGGAAGAAGGTGGGAAAGTGCGGCAGGCCGGAGTTATTTTGGGTAGCCGGACCTTTAAGAAGGTTAGTGCCGGCCCAGGGGCAGCGCTGGCAGAGTTGCAGGCATGACAATATATGTGCGAGTGTGCGTAACTGGGAGAGGAGTTGAGTCTGGGCGTGGCTGTAGCTCAAGGGCTAGCTCTGTGGCAAGAGACACGAGACAAGCAGGACCTTGGAGGAAACTCTCCTGCTAACAGGCGACAGGCAGAGGAGATGGTTGGCTGGCTGGACAGAGATGAAGAGAGTTGGAGAACATAGGAAGGCTGTAAGTAGAGAGAGAGACTAGTTGGGGAGGTGATATAAATAAATGGACACTTTGGATTAATTCCCTGAAGAGACTATTGAGTGGTTGGGCACCGATCCTGAGGGACTTACAATGGGCAAGCCGTGTCTCTGCTACAAAAGGCACGGCCGGCTGTGAGGACCTCAGACACTACAGTCATTGGGGGGGCGTAAAAGGTAGGTTCTCATGAATTCTGCAATTGCAGCCATTTTGCCTGGCCCGGAGACACTTGGACCTTGGGCAGCTCAGAAATACAGACCAAGAGAGCACAACTGTCAGCTAGCCCACGGGGCATGAGCTGCTGCCCTAAAACCTCAGGACATGGGATGTCTTGTCACAGCTGTGAAAGAGGGCATCCTCCAACCCCTGCTGGAGAGAAGAGTCCCCAACCCCCTTCCTGACACTTTCCTGAGTGTTTAGATGTGAAATATCCAAAGCTAACAGACTTTCCCCCAGCACATTTATCTAGGAACTGGCTGCCCCTCTGAAATCCTCAAGAGTAGAGACTTCTCCAAGACACCGGCACAGCAAGGAGGGGTCTTGTATATAAGTCTCAAAATAGGGTCTCATACACAAAATTTCACAATCACTGTCTACTGTCACTCCAGTCACCTCATTCATCCTGCTCTCAACTTTTCTAGCTGCTGCCGCATTTCTTGCTCACCACACGTTAAAACTGGATGTCCTCTTTAAAATCCACTTTCTTCGTTGTGCTAAAATCTGTTGCTTAACCTAGAGTTGAAAGGAGTTCCCACAAAAACGGGTATGCCCAGAAAATTCCAGCTGTCAAATCAAATCAAACCAAAAAGTTTCAAAAAATTGTTGGTACCCAAACCGGTGTTCAATTGGATAGCCAAAATATTGAAATGCCAACCAACCAGTATACATACTGTAATACTAGTTTTGCCCTGATTTTTTTTTTAACTTCCAATCCCAGATTTTAGGAAATTTGGAGGTAGTATTTTGGGACTTGGGGTAATTTCGGGTACTGAAAAAACCTGGAAACCAAAATTTCATTTTTTTTTTTTTTTTTAAAGAGCTTCAACAGAAATCGGTACCGATTTGGATATCCAGAATGGTGCCTGAAAATGCAGGTTTTCCCTGTGAGTACTGAATCAGATCCCTGTTTCAGCCCTATCTTCATCCAACACTGACTCAACTAGACTTACATTCAATACCAATACAGCAACCGCACTCTTGCTAGACTGCAAATTTAGATATTCATCAGCCAAATATTGTCACGTTTCCTATTTGTTTAGGAAGGGTGTTTCTCTTCTCAGAGACATTTTTTGGATGTTATGGCAATTATCGTTCTTTTCAGGCAGATTAGATTGACTTTCTCAGAAACGTAGTATGGAGAGGATGAACAAGGTCAACAACTAACGTCCTTGGGAAAAAGTCCTCTTCCTGACAGCTGTTTCAGCTCAGTAATGATTTCAGCATTCCTCCCAAGGAGACTTTCCACTGCTCTGGTCTTCATATGTTTAATTTTCAGTATTTTGTTGTTGTTAAACCAAGCTACTGCTACTGAGTGTGAAAAGTAATCTATTACCACCACCAAATTCTCTACAACCGAGGTTCTCAGAGTCTGTATGTTTTCCGACAGACCTGGGGCTAGCCACGCCTAGACCTGCTCTGCCTGTGCTGGGTTTACACAGACCCAGCAGCTGCCAAGGCTAATGGTCTGCATGCATGGCACCCCCTCCCCAACACCATAGAGTTACAGGCGGATTGCCCAACACTCTAGGCTGCTATCTGCAACTCTATGGGATTGACTGTGGCAACCGTCAGCTGAGAGCACAGCTACAGTGGCTGTCCACCAAAGAGATTGACTGCAGTTCTGCCTCGGGCCCCGGGATTGCATGGCAGTGCTCCAGGATGTTCCATAGCACTGCAAGCGGGGTCAGAGCAGACTGGATGGGCCTCCCATCCATCTGTTCACACCTGAGTGGCTGTGGTTCTCATGGTTCTGGGTTCTACTCTCTGCTGAGACGGCGGCAGAAGTTTCAGGTAGAGGGAAATCATGAGCTGCAGAGGAAGCCACAGAAGAATGTTTAGGGCTGTCAAAGATGTTAGAGCAAGAGAAGAGGCACAGTGTGGAGTAGAACCCAGGACCATGGGGAGGAAGGCAGAGTTTTGCGGAGTAATATAATAGTTAATTGCTTGGTAAAAAGGCCTGACTGCTATCAGCTCCTGGGGAGCAGAGCCAAGCAATTATTCCGCCACATATATATGAGGTTAACCTCTATACTGTAGTTGACATATTGACTAGTAGTTGCATTAGTTAAAGAATTGAACCTGCACTGTCTGAATCCACGGGTAGGGACTTTAACCACAAGGTCAACCTCACCCCTGTAGGCAAGGTAGGGTTAAGCAGAGATCGCTGACACCTGTATGTGGCTACCAGAGAAGCACATTGACAAGTAGTCTCATTAGTTAAAAAGCTGGGTGGTAATTCAACTCTTCCTGTTGGCTGAGTGGCTGTGTTTTGCGGTATGGCTCCCATGGTCATGGGTTCTAGTCTCTGCTGAGTCACCACAGACAAATGAGGCATTAGTTCCAGTGAGAGAAGGAGGATGAGGTGCAGCGGAAGCTAAAGGGGCACAGTAGAACCTGGGAGAAATGGGAGAGTTTTGCTGAAAAATGTATTTGTTGATTCTGTGCTAAAAGATCCACATTGCTATCCCTGCCTGAGAAGTAGGACCAAGGACTTACTTGCCCACTGGTTGATGAGCCACACTAGTGCTTTTACAGCAGAACCAGAAATTGACCCGGACCTCCTGAATCCATGGGCAGGGGCCTTAACCACAAGGCCAGCCTGAGCCCTGCATGGCAGGCTGGGTTAAGCAGAGTTAACACATTGACGAGGTGTCCCATTAGTTAAGGAGCTGGTTGCTCTTTAGGCCCTGTCTGTTGGCTGAGTGGCTGTGCTTTGGGCTAGGGCTTTCATGGTCATTGGTTCTAGCCTTCACCAAGGCCCTGCAAAAGCAAATGCAGCAGTTCCAGTGAGAGAGCCTTGCCCATGCCTCATCCTCCAAGTGTCTGGGGTGCTGGACACCAGTGAGGAAGCCAAGGGGCCACAGCATAGAGCAGAACCCAGAAGGGAAGAGTTTTTGTTGAAAAACATATTAGCGGATTCCTTGCTAAAAAGGAAACATTACTGCCCTCTCCTGAGAAGCAGGAGCAAGTACTTACTGCCCCATCAGCTGACAACTTATGGCAGAGTCAGGAAGTGAACCAGGTCCATCTGAATTCATGGGCAGGGGCCTTCACCACAAGGCCAGCCTGAGCCCTGCATGCAAAGCTGGGTTTATCAGAGATAACTAACACATTGACGAGGCGTCCCATTAGTTAAGGAACTGGTTTGCTATTAGGCTGTGCCTGTTGGGTGAGTGGCTGTGCTTTGGGCTAGGGTTCCCATGGTCATGGATTCCAGCCTCTAGCAAGGCCCCACAAGCAAACAACACAGCAGCTCCAGCAGGAGAAGGCAAGGGCCTCCCCTGTGCCCCACCCCCCAGGTGTCTGGGGCACAGTAGAACCTGGAAGAGAAGAGTTTTGCTGAAAAACATATTAGCTGATTCTTGCTAAAAAGGAGACATTGCTACCCCCTCCTGAGAAGCAGGACCAAGTACTCACTGCCCCATCAGCAAATGAGCCACACTAGCACCCTCATTGCAGAGCCAGGAATTGAACCTGGCCCATCTGAATCCATGGTCAGACACCTTAACCACAAGGCCAGCCTGAGCCCTAAACACCAAGCTGGGTTAATCAGAGATAGCTAACACATTGACAAGGCATCCCATTAGTTAAGGAGCTGGTTACTAATAATACCCCACCTGTTGGCTGAGTGGCTACATTTTGGGCTACAGCTCCCATCGTCATGGGTTCTAGTCTCTGCTGAGGCTCTGTCAGCAAATGAGGCAGCAGTTCCAGTGGGAGAAGGATGAAGTGCAGAGGAAGCCCTGACCAAGTGCTTAGGGCACTGGAGAAATGTAGAGGGGCACAGCATAGAGTAGCACCCAGGACCATGGGGCGGAAGGCAAGAGTTTTGCAGAGTAATAGAATAGCTAATTGCTTGCTAAAAAGGCCTGCTCGTAGCAGAACAGCCACCCTGAGCCCCTCTGTTGGTTCCCTGGATATGTGGCATGACCGATCATCCTGCTTTAAGCAGGATTGAGCATCCATGCTTTGACAGATTACCCACTCGGTGACTGACTATCCATCTCTCTCCTCTACAAGTCACTTCCCCTCTCCGGCCTCTCAACCTCTTTCCTCTCCCTTCAACATACCACAGCTGGAATATACCCCACCCCCACCGCTCCTCAGGGCCCCTCCCCAGTTCCCCTGACCTTTCCTACAGAAAGTTCAGATCCCTTCATCCCCCTTGTAAGGCGCTGCCTGGCCTCCCTCTCCCCCAGCCCTTGACAAATCACCCAGAAGGTCACAAGCCACACGATTTATCCTACTCTCACCAACAATGCTTGAAATCCCTGTGGCGTTTGGCTGGAGAGAGGGGCGGGGGAGCCCAGTATCCCTCGCCTTAATGTGGGAGAGCAGGAACAGCAGCCTCAGAGAGCTCACACCCTCTTCCACAAGCAGGGGGAAGGTTAGGGGATATCTCCATTGACCTTAGAGGCAGCGGGCACGCAGAATAGGTGTTTGAGCTTTTACCCCAGAAAAAGCTCAGCCGAAGGCCACTTTTATCTCCCAGCAATGCCCACGAGTAGTAACTATTCCCCAAGCGGGAACAAGTAACCTCTGCTATTCGGTATCTGGGCCAGATCCACAGTATCCAGAAAGGCCAGGATACTGAAGAGTATCTGATGAACATTTGGCAGATTAGCTGGGTAACCAGATTACCGCTACAGGACCATCTCCCCCCTTATATCCCTTTGTCGCCTCTAGGATCAGCAGAGAGTGCCCATTTGTAAGTTCCCGGGTCCATAGAAACTGGGTGCACAGAGAGGCATTCGCAGCGGCTGCTGTGCAGCCCTGGAGCTCCCTTCCTTTAGAGGCTTGACTAAGTCCTAACCTGGGCATCTCCCAGAGGAGACCTGTTTATCTGGGCAGGCATTTAACAGGAAGGGTTAGGATTTGGAGGAAGGGGGGGGGGAAGAAGGGGACAGGTTGTAGATATTTTATGTGACTTTGTGGGTTTTATATTTTGTATATTTATATGCTGGCTGTTTTTATAACATTGTTAGGCAGCTGGAGCCTTTGTGGTAGGGCAGGAGAAAAATTAAACTAACTCATTATATAAATAAATATTGCATATTCTCACTTACTGCCACAGTCCCTTGCCTATGTGCTCCTTCCCTCTGGACCCGGTTTTAGAATAATAGCGGTAACATTTGGTTCTGCAATAATGTGGTCATAATGCAGTAAACAGGTTAACCTTCGCGGTATTATCAGGTAATCCGGTGTGGCAGGGTGCCTAGCCGAAGCTCTTAGCCCTTTCAGAGTTAGCACCAGGTTCAGGGATGGTGCAATCCAGGCCATAGGATCGCCTTCAGACTGGCGCTATGGTGCCCCTCCCCAGTGACTGTCTGGCCAAATAAAGAGGTCTTACGTTGCCTCTGGAAGCCATTCAAACTAGGGCTGAGGTGAGCCTCCAAGGGAAGGGAGTTCCAAAGGTGAGATCGCCTCTCCACGAGCCCGAGTCATATGAAACTGGGCCAGTGATGGAACCCACAAGAGGGCCCCCTTGGCTGAGCTTCAGGGCCACGAAGGAGCATATGGAGAAAGGCGGCCCCTCGTCTATGTGGGGCTCAGGCTGGTTAGGGCTTTAAAAGGTCAAAACCAGCCCCTTGAATTGTGCCTGGAATGCTATAGGCAGCTGGTGCGGGCTCCTAAGCCCTGGTGTAACGTGCTCCCAGCGACCTACCCGTCAAGAGCCGGGCCGCCGCATTCTGCAGCAGCTGCAGCCCCCGAAGCGTCTCACCGGGCAGCCTCACGTAGAGCACCTTGCTGTAGTCCAGTCTCGAGGTGATGAAGGCCTGGAGGATGGTGGCCAAACCCCCGTTGGAAAGAAAGGGACGCAGTCTTCTCACCAGATGGAGTTGGCGACCGGTGCTCCTGGCGACTGCTGCAACCTGACCATCCAAGCACATCTGAGGATCCAGGAGCACCCCAGGCGATGCACCTGAGCCTGGGGCCCCAATCCCCGCAGGCCACAGGGCCGGCCAACCATCACCACCTCAGTCTTCAGCTTCAATTGACTCGCCCGCATCCAGTCCCCACCGGGTAAGCCCCAAGACTGCAGGGCCTGGGTCGGATGAAAAGGCTGAGGAGATTTACCAGCCGCTGGTCTTCTTTTGCTCTCTGCTTTACCTCTGTTCTTCTTGCTTTGTTGGTCTCTTTGTCCTCGTCCAGCTGCCCGCCCCGCAGCCGGCATCCCGTGTGTTCACGAAGCCCCTCCACTCCTCGGTGGCCCTGCTCACGTGAGGACACTGTAATAGAGGATGGAGGTCAATGGGGAGGCTAGAACAGGGGGGGTTGGCGGAGGGAAAGCAATGGAGTGTGGTGTCTGGAGGGGCAGGGGGAGTGGAGATTGCTGGGGCAGGGGTGGGCACAGGGGAGGCGGTAGGCCGTGGCAGGGGTACTTGAAAACCCCAAGACTCGGGGGTCAAATCCTGGGTAGGGTAACCCCGCTGATCGATCGCAGCCACTGCAAGGCACAGCTCCAGAAGTCAGGGCAGTTGTCAGCACGGGAGGATTGGGACGCCGCTCCAGACTTGTGAATCAGTCTTTTTTTTACCATAGCGGCTACCTGATCCCTGCTGTCTAGAGCTTCCTCTAACGTGTCAGCAAGAAAGTCAGGGTCCCGGGCTTGACAGTCTTTTGCAGCTCTGCTTCTCGTATGTCCCGACGCAGCTAAAAATATACAGGGCCGCAACTTAGCACCGGGCACATTGACGGCTCTGTAGAAAGACCACACGTTTCACTCACAAACCAGGGGAAACTGAGGCACGGGAGCAAAACTCTGAGAGGGCGGAAGACGTGGTGTCTGCGATGCTTCTCAGACTGTACCTCTTTGTGTCTCAGCTGCGTAGAATTGGCCTGCTAACTCTGCGTGCCATTCATAGTACTCAAGAGCATGGATAAGTACCAGAGGAAAACGAGGTGCTACCAGCGATTTGGTTGTAAGGGGAACTCCCAGGAAAATTCCCCTCTGTCTGCAAAGCGGGGCCACACAGTCACTGAGAGAGAAGAATATGATCCTCTCCTGCCTCACCAGCAACCTGAAATCCATTCCCCCTCCCCCTCTTTCAGCTCAAACTCTCATCTCTCTCTCTCTCCCTATGCTGAATGGTTTTCTCATATTTATTTATTTATTTATTACATTTTTACCCCGTCCTCCTGAACACACCTCGGGGCCGCTTCCAACAATAAATACAATTTAAAACAATCCAAACACTTAAAATACCATATAAACATTAAAATGACATATAAACAGGGCCTGGGATATAAATTANGCTGGGGCACTCCACTCCAGTGTGTGTCTGCACTATGTACAGGGGGGGAGCTAGGGGGGAATGGGCTCTGCTGGGGCACTCCACTCTAATGTGGTCTGCACTATGGACAAGGGGGTGCAACATATTACAACCTGCAGGAAGTGTGGTTTAAATTGCACATCGGGCCAGAAGTCGTGACTGTAAAGGCTGTCTGAGAGTGGAATGGGCTACCAGTACCCAGTGGAATTGTGGAGCTTTGCAACAGGAGGCTGGATGAGCCTGCGTCTAGGACGAAGTAGTTTGATCCTGCACCCAGCCAGGGGCTGGACGACCCTCACGGTCCCTTCTAGCTCTGACTCTACAAAAATAATAGTTGTTATTATTTCAATAGCGCCAGCAAGGTTCCTGGCTGAGCAGCCCTTGGTTAAGAGACCAAGCCCCTGCCCCAAGGAGGTTACAGTCTAGGATGGATAAGAGAAAGCCAACCTGTTTCCTTTACTAATTTAGAGGTATTACGGCCTGGGCCTTCAGGCAGAGGATAGAGTCACCAATTCTGTAATTGACTGGAGGGACCTTTGTGTGCTCGTACGTTGGGCCTGCCTTCACTTTGCAGGGATGACACTGCTGCAGCGGTGGCGTGGATCTGCTTTCAATTCCTCGATGGGCCTCGTCACACAAAGCCATATGTTATGGCTGGATCTTACAGCCCAGTAGACCTTCGGCCTAAGACCACACAGTAGACCTAACCTCACAGTCCATCCTGTGTAAGGGGCTTATTTCCACAACATTCCTCCCCCTGCAAACTAGCCGCTACGTCCTTAATCTGTGTTCACACCGATGGTACTTTCCCTGCATTTCAATGGCCCCCACCCCTTACATCAGGTGGCAGAGAGCAAGGGGTCGCAGGAGGTGGTAAGGCTTTCTTTCACACAAGACTTGGAGGGCTCCGCACAAGTTTGAGGTTCACAGCACATTAGTGATTGATACCATTATAATGAGTGCTGAAACTTGGTATGCAAAATTATTTGGTTTTTACCGAGTACCTCGGTATTCGACTTGGTTTTACTGAGTTCTAAGTAAACGAAGAATTTTATATTCGGTCTAGTACTCAGACCAACGTACAGGCCTTTTCCTGCCCCTATGTAAGGTGACTCGGTACTTGGAAAACACTCGGTTTTATTTTACCGAGTACCAAATAGTGAGCATTCGGAGTCAGTCCGTGCAAATTCTCAAATACTCGCAAATAAAATGTTTACTATTTGTTTCAGTCCTAGTGTAAGCCTTCCCCGTTGCAGCAGCAGGAACTCTAGCAATGACCTCCATGAAGACAGACTTTTACCCCAAGTTCATTTTAACCCCCTTCAAAAGAAACTGCTGATCTCAGCTTTCCAAGTTATTTCAAGCCAACCTTCAGTTCCCAAAATACAGGGAGTGGACACCTTTTTGTTTTTCTTTCTGGATCTGTCTCCATGCCTTGTGCCCGTGAGCACATAAGAACACAAACTTCTGAAACACTCCCTTGGGGAATGCAGAAGTGGTGTGTTCGGCGTGTAAAAGCATGCACCAGAAACTGCCCCTCCCATGCACCGGTGTAAACCCCCTTCAACACATTTGCCGTTCTGGTAAATGGAGATGTAATGGCCAGGTAGAATCTGCTTCTTTACAAGGAAGCGTTTAGGGGGTTTTACATACCTTTTTGGAGTCTGTATGGGTAATTCTTTTTTTTAAAAGATTAACTTTTTATTGTGTTTTGAAGGGTCGAGGGCCCTTCCAATTGTAAGGCCGTTTTTATACATTCATGGCTGGTCTGTGAGTGCCATGTGGAGCACCCAGCAATGTTCGGTGAGTTGGGGAGGAACCAAATGGGCTAAGCTGGGTGTGCGCACCTACCCCTGCACCAAGCATCCCAGATGTTTCCCCGATCCATGCGTGGGCACGTGTGGGCACCGGTGCAAGGGTCACGGGAGCGCATGCCCACCCATGCTGCCTTCTGATGGGTGGGTGGGACATGGGGCGAGCTGCGTGGGCACGTCCCATTTAAAATCAGCCTAAGATTGCATGATGCTATATTTAATCCTCTCGACCGTCATTTGTCATAAGCAAAGAAGAAATGGCATATCATGAATAAAGCTGAAAGCAGAAAATAACCGAGGAAGAGATAAAAGGGCAGGGGAGGGAGGGAGAGAAGACAAGTTTGAGACTAAATCACAAAAATTCTATTCAGTAACTTGTTTCTAAGAAGTCACCCCCATGTGGTTGAGAACATTTCCTGGGTGCGGGAATAAGAGTCTCTCCTTTGGGGCCAAATCCGCCATACTGATGCACCTGTCTTCCGATGTGCGGTTCTGATTTTCCACTTCTAGGTGCTCATCCTTGCAGCTTGTTCAGAATGTGGCAGCGCGGCTGCTGACTAGTTTGGGCAGCCGGGATCCTATTACACCTGTCCTGGGTTCTCGGCATTGGCTGCCTGTAGAGCGGCAGATTGAATTTAAGATGGTGCTGCTGGTTTGGTCTAGGCCCTGGCTAGATTTGAGACCTGCTCCTGGAGCCTCACACGGATGTTTATCTGCGCTCAGAAACCACCCACTGTTTGGGGATCCCGCCATCGTGTCTGAAGTCGGTGGGCGATCAGGCATTTGTTGTGGTGTGCCTCTCAGTCTGGAACTCGCTCCGTCCAGATGTCTGTCTCTGTTTTCCCCCCCACTTCTTAAAAAGCAGCTAAAGATTGATTGATTTCTTCTCCTGGGGCTTTTAGAGAATCCACTGCTGGTTCCCTTTAGTGAATCCTTTCCTTCCACATTTCTTTCCTCTTGTAAACTGTTATTTTAAATGGATTTTTAGATATTTTATTGCATCTTTTATTGTATTTTGTAAATGCAAATTTACAAAATGGGGAGGGGGGCTGTAATAATAATAATGTAATAATAATTCTACTATGATTATGAATAAATAATAAATAAATAATAATCTTTAATATAATATAAAATAATGATAACCATGCAAATGTGCTAGGACAGAGTGGGCACATTTCATATCCATTATTATCTTAGTTGACATACTTGACCGGTCTCCCTGGTTTCTCCAAACACGCCCAGGCGAGCCCTCCCAGTTGCCAGTAAATGCTCTGCAGTGAACCGTTTCCTGTGATTACCACCCCCATGAAATCAAACTACGCAACAGGACTCCGTGCCAGTTCGGGGGCTGGACAGCCGCGTTGCTAGTAAGGCAGTCATCTTTTCATGCAATATCTTCTTCGGTCCTTTCCCCATGAGACGGTAATGCCCGTGCAGTGGATCTGTGTGGGTATGAGTGGTACCATCTTGTGTAAATCCCACAGCTGGTGAGTGGGGGTGCGTGGGCACTCCCCCAAAACACACATCTCCCACTCAGCCCCTCACTGCCCCGCATCCCCACACATGGCGCAACAGGGGAAAGGGAAGGTTGCTCCATGCGTGGGGATGTCTGGGAGCGGCACCCCCACGTCTCAGCCCCACTGTCCAATCCTTAATGTCTGTCTCTCTTCACACGGTCCATCTAACTCTGAGTCTCAAAGCGTTGCACCGACACACACTCCCCTTCACTTCCATGGGGCTGTCCTAGGTCCCGCACGCCACGACTGGCCCACAGCTATAAACTGGCCACCCCAAATCAATATGAATTCTCATCTTTTCAGGAAGCTTGTGGAATGCTTGCGCCACTTTTCGCGCACACGTGATTTTTTTTTCACCCATTAGTCACTTTCAGTATTTTCATCAGGGAATTTCCAATGCTTTCAGCACACGGCAGCACTTTTGCAACACTTTCCCCACCCACACTTTTCCAGCACTTCTAGGTCCATGAAAACACGTAGCACGTGGGTATGTTTCCTGAATTGTCGGGAAAGTGGGGACTTGGTCATTTCTCACAGAAATGGCGGTTGCTATGAAAAACCATCGCACCTCTAGCTCTCCCATCTCCGCTAGCTGGTTTTGTCCTGCAGCGGCTATAACCAAACTGCGGAGCATATGGACATGTTTTGCTGCTGTAGCTCTGAATACAGATCAATGAAGGGTTTGTTAAAATATTCTGAGAATCCATTTGTAATTTCCTAACGTACTGTTGCTGTTCAACCAAGCAAGTTTCAAATGTGCTTTTGAAACACTGAGGCACATTAATGATCTGGGAGCCTTCTCCAACTCCTTCTGCTTAACAGAAACACAGAATTTTTTACCTTCAGAGTTTGCTTTCCCTGCTCCCTGCCATATTCAATCAAACAGGGCACTGAGATCAGCTAGTCCTTCAGCCATCAGCTTCTGAAGGCCCTGCCTGCTCCTCCCTTCCCCCAGCTTGACCTCGATTGAACTAGTGTGGCCACCGGTATCAGGCGGTGAGAATGCAATCTAAATTTGGCAAGCAGGCCTAATTAGTGCGCCTGATGTTTATGCAACTCCCTCCTAGAGATCCACGTTGACCTAAGTAGTAAATCTCCTTGCTCCGTGGGAAAGGGAGCTCTTTCCCAAATGCGTCCTGGATGCAGCCCATGACACCTAATACTCCAGGGAAACACATCTCAGGTGTTGGAACAAATGGAAACTTCCTCCTGGAATAGCCAACTGCTGTTGCAGCTTTTGAGATGTCCCGTCAGATTATTAATAGCGCCAGTGTACTTAAAATAGCTCCCTCATTCTGTTTCCTGCTTCAGCTTAACTCCACTGCTAAAAGTGCTGCGGCTGGTCCTCATGCCTGGCTTGCCTCCGCTTGGGTTTGATTGGATTTTGTAGGCAGAGATGGATGGGTGCCGTGTGCTATGTACCAATGCATGTTGGGCGTTCAGGAATTTAGAAGCTGGTGGATTGAGAGAGACTTTATCTGCTTCGAGCTAGGGATGCTCCTTGGCACTGAGAAATTAGCCCGAGAGGGGCAATTAAGTAAATGTGCTTCTCAATAGGCGAGACATGGGGCACGTTCTGACAGATACTGTGATGTAATTGTGCCTTAAAGTGCATTCATTTTGGAATTATTTGCAAATGCAGTGCATTAAACCAACGTTATTCCAGAGTATGAGGTGAAGTGTGCCCTCCAGAAAAAAATTAAAAGTACACCACCAACTCCTGTTGTAGTTATTTTTATATCAAAATAAGTACAACAGGACATGGGGGCATGGCCAGTTAGGGGTGATAGACTGGTTTGGAGATGCAGTGAGAATGTTGTTGAAGAGGAGTGGTTACATCCGTTTAGTTCCATCTCAATAGCTACTCCCATTTCTCTGTTTGTCAGAACGTACTCCTAGAAAATCCCTAAGGCAATTGTTCTCAAACCTTTTTTTGCCTGTGTGACCCCTCCTTAAATCATTTCATTGACCTTGGACAGCAACAAAGGTCTACAAAGGATTCGGATCATGACTCCATCAGCAGATGTACCCAACTCTACTCAGAGGCCTGACCTTCCATTGGGGAACCTCTGTCCTACGACAGTGATGGGGATTTAACCAATGTCTGGGCGACAAAACCAGGCAGTAACTCCTCAAATAGAGGATGTAGCCATTTTAGTTCAGTGGCTCCCAACTTTTTCATGCTGCGGCCCCCACTGAGAGACAACAGTCATCCTCATGACCCCGGTGATTAGATCAAGTTACGTAGGTCTAGTCTCATCAGGATCCATCAGCTATGAGGTGGCCCCTCATTTCGGACCCCCTGTTTTAATTATTATTGCTTTAATGTGTTGCCATTCTGTAGCTAAAGCTGAAGCTTCATTCTCTTCGTAGCTCTGATTTTTAAACGCAGTCATGCCAGATCCTGCATGAACATACAGGAGCGTAACTCAATGGCACCCATGAGCACTCCTACTGATGCCCAGGTGCATAAAAATTCATAAAATTAAAGTCCAGGTCTCGTGTTCACTGTTTTCCCATTAGTGGCATTTCGTGGCACCCCCTAGTGGCCACCCGACGGGTTTACTGGGTCCCCATCCCTGAAAACGCTCCCCAGGCTGTGCCGCTGCTCCTTCGACCGCTGCTCCTCCTGGCCCAGTTTGCTACTCGCACCACAATCCCCGTAGTGCCTCAGGCCTCTTCTGGCACGCACGGCCTGCACGCAACCCCTATGCACCCCAGGGTCGATTCGGACACCCCCAACTGGATGGGGTGCCCATTTTTCCGGGTACCCTCTTTTAGCTCCATTCTTGACCTTTAAGTCCTCTGGGTGCTTTCTGGATTCCCTTGTTAGAGCTGAAGGAAGGAGGTTCCTAATTTAGCATCTGCTGGGGCTACCCATGTTTTCGGGCGCCCGGCTGTGGTAGCACGGCCACCTATGCAAAATTTAAAGGAACACTTATGGAAACTCCATGTTGCAGGGCCTGCCTTGGTGGATGACTTTGGCAGCCGAACGTTGAATGGAGCCGAGGCGGGGGCGAGGTCAGAGCAGGGGAGGCCAGTGAGGAGGAAGTTACAGTAGTCGAGGCGAGAGATGACTAGAGCGTGGACTAGAGTTTTTGCAGCGGAAACAGTAAGGCAGAGCTGGATTTTAGCAATATTATACAGAACAAAGCGATGGGATTTAGCAACAGCCTGGATCTGAAGCGTAAAGGAGAGGGAGGAGTCAAAGATGAATAATGAATTTATTTATTCGAATTTGTATTCACTGTCCGCTCCTTCCCCCCTAAGGTTCAGAGTGTCTCACAACATACAAGACACACAAACACTAAAAAAAAAAAAAAAATCCCCTTAACCCCCCTCCACCTCCCCATAATTTCCACCTAACCTTCTCCCTGCCTGCCAGATGCCCGGCCAAACCAAAAGGTTTTATGTTGCTTCCAGAAGACAAGCCGGCTCAGGCTTAGATCATTGTGAGGCGGCCACTGAGAATGCCTTGTTCTAGGTACTTGGTGGGCAGATGGGACAGGAGAAGGGCGGGTCTTTCAGATATTTGGGGCCTAAGCTGTTTAGGGCTTTTTAGCTCAAAAACAGCCCCTTGAATTGTGCCTGAAAAGCTATTGGTATATGGTGGAGAGGAGAGGAGAAGAGGGCATGGAAGTGCGGGGGGGAGAACGTTTGGAGGAAGAGAAAACTTTACAAGTTTGTTTCTATCTGTAAAACCTTTCAACAGAGGGTTCAAGCTGTGACTGTCTACGAGCTGGACCCCACTGGCAATCCTGTTCACAGTACATGCCAGCAGGTCAGTGTATGAGAGAGCAGTCTCCCTCCCTGCAGTGGCAGCCAGGCCTATGCTAACAGTTTGCAATGCACTGTGCTATCTTGCCAGAGGATCACACCCTCCCTCCGTCTTTACTCTTCTTTAACTAGGCCTTTTCATTTTAGCAATCGGACCCTGATGGTTGAAAACCCAGCCCCAGAGAAGTCAGTGGGCGTTTTGTCATTCAGTTTAGGAGTGCCAGGGTTTTGCCATATATACCAACAGAGCTCTTCATACAGCAAAGAATCTAATGCAGAGTCCAATGGGGATTTGGGGGAAAGAAAACACCCCTATGTGGGTGCTTAATGCTTATCCAAATAGAAACAGAAAGAGAAATTGGAAACTGACCCTTGTTGAACTCAGCTGAAAAACAAAACAAAATCCAAAGGATAAGTCCCTCAATTTCCCCACATAAAAACCTATGCAGTTTTCCAGAGACACGAGTCCTTCGATCCCCTTGTTTTGTCTCCCCCTCTGCTGTCTGCTAGACAGGCATTCAACCATAAGAAAGCCATAAATAATATTTTCCCAGGATACCCCAGATCAGCTACTATTCAATAGTAGGGAAAAAATGAATTCAGATGATTCTGTTCAGCTCCTGGTTTCACAAACCGAGAGACAAGCTGTAAAGGTTTTGTTCATTCATAAAACAAAAGGATTTACATTTAATGCCTGCGTCAATCTAACACCAAAATATTGGCTTTAGAAAAGTGATTCCTTCCATGATTCAAATGTGTTTGAAATACGAACCCAGCAACTGCGATGTGATCTCTATGCACGCCACACATATGTATATATCAGCATTTTGCGTGGATGAAGTTATTGCATTGAGGATTGAGGGTCTGGGACAGTATAGTATAATCCTTTCTGCTTGGCTGCAGCGTCCCCCGTCCCTCTCTTATGCCTGTGATCCTGGTTTCTCAGCCTCTTTTGAAAGACAAAAAGCAAGTTCTAATCATTCGCGACAGATGGCTTGCAGGTTAGTAGCTTTTTATTTAAAGGGAGGCGAATGCAATCCATCCTGTTTTTGGTGTGTTTTTTTTAAATATAGCTACGCAGTGCTGAACTTCCAAGCGCCAATCTATTTCTAAGAAAAACTGTGCAAGAAAGATCTATTAATAACAAGCCGTGGGCTGAGTGACTGGAAAGTGGATTCTTTCACCGAGCGAGCACGCTCCATGGATGGGTACGCTTCCCTCCAATTTCATGCCACTCTTTTAAGATGCATCTTGCAATGAAATGTTTCTTATCCGCTCTATCTTGTCCTGTCGGAAAGGCACCCTTGGCTTTCCCCCACAATTAAGCCTCATTTAGAAAATCCTGCTTATTTCAAATGGGTGGTTTGGGGGTTAGGCCAGGGGGAGGGTGAATTCATGGCTCCAGAACAGATTTCCTGTATGGTCTTGGCGAGTCTCATGGGCTTTGGATCAATCATGGTAAAGTCTCTCCATCCCTGAGAAAATGGGGGTGAGGCTTCTCTGCTGCCTTGTAGGGGGGCTGTTTATTTATGTCTTACCATCTCTACCTTGCTGCCATATGGGGGTTCTAGAGAGCAAGAGGAGGGTTTCCATGTTGGCCCCAAATGTAAGAGATGGAGACAAAAGTCGTTCAGGTGATCTTATTTATTAGACCAACTTGTGCTGGCTGGGGTGTGCCAGTTTTCGGGCCACGCGGGGCCCTTCCTCAGGCACTTAGCAAGTCAGAGCTATAGACCGAGGCAATGCCAGAGAGGTCTCGATGGAAGAAGGTGGGAAAGTGCGGCAGGCCGGAGTTATTTTGGGTAGCCGGACCTTTAAGAAGGTTAGTGCCGGCCCAGGGGCAGCGCTGGCAGAGTTGCAGGCATGACAATATATGTGCGAGTGTGCGTAACTGGGAGAGGAGTTGAGTCTGGGCGTGGCTGTAGCTCAAGGGCTAGCTCTGTGGCAAGAGACACGAGACAAGCAGGACCTTGGAGGAAACTCTCCTGCTAACAGGCGACAGGCAGAGGAGATGGTTGGCTGGCTGGACAGAGATGAAGAGAGTTGGAGAACATAGGAAGGCTGTAAGTAGAGAGAGAGACTAGTTGGGGAGGTGATATAAATAAATGGACACTTTGGATTAATTCCCTGAAGAGACTATTGAGTGGTTGGGCACCGATCCTGAGGGACTTACAATGGGCAAGCCGTGTCTCTGCTACAAAAGGCACGGCCGGCTGTGAGGACCTCAGACACTACAGTCATTGGGGGGGCGTAAAAGGTAGGTTCTCATGAATTCTGCAATTGCAGCCATTTTGCCTGGCCCGGAGACACTTGGACCTTGGGCAGCTCAGAAATACAGACCAAGAGAGCACAACTGTCAGCTAGCCCACGGGGCATGAGCTGCTGCCCTAAAACCTCAGGACATGGGATGTCTTGTCACAGCTGTGAAAGAGGGCATCCTCCAACCCCTGCTGGAGAGAAGAGTCCCCAACCCCCTTCCTGACACTTTCCTGAGTGTTTAGATGTGAAATATCCAAAGCTAACAGACTTTCCCCCAGCACATTTATCTAGGAACTGGCTGCCCCTCTGAAATCCTCAAGAGTAGAGACTTCTCCAAGACACCGGCACAGCAAGGAGGGGTCTTGTATATAAGTCTCAAAATAGGGTCTCATACACAAAATTTCACAATCACTGTCTACTGTCACTCCAGTCACCTCATTCATCCTGCTCTCAACTTTTCTAGCTGCTGCCGCATTTCTTGCTCACCACACGTTAAAACTGGATGTCCTCTTTAAAATCCACTTTCTTCGTTGTGCTAAAATCTGTTGCTTAACCTAGAGTTGAAAGGAGTTCCCACAAAAACGGGTATGCCCAGAAAATTCCAGCTGTCAAATCAAATCAAACCAAAAAGTTTCAAAAAATTGTTGGTACCCAAACCGGTGTTCAATTGGATAGCCAAAATATTGAAATGCCAACCAACCAGTATACATACTGTAATACTAGTTTTGCCCTGATTTTTTTTTTAACTTCCAATCCCAGATTTTAGGAAATTTGGAGGTAGTATTTTGGGACTTGGGGTAATTTCGGGTACTGAAAAAACCTGGAAACCAAAATTTCATTTTTTTTTTTTTTTAAAGAGCTTCAACAGAAATCGGTACCGATTTGGATATCCAGAATGGTGCCTGAAAATGCAGGTTTTCCCTGTGAGTACTGAATCAGATCCCTGTTTCAGCCCTATCTTCATCCAACACTGACTCAACTAGACTTACATTCAATACCAATACAGCAACCGCACTCTTGCTAGACTGCAAATTTAGATATTCATCAGCCAAATATTGTCACGTTTCCTATTTGTTTAGGAAGGGTGTTTCTCTTCTCAGAGACATTTTTTGGATGTTATGGCAATTATCGTTCTTTTCAGGCAGATTAGATTGACTTTCTCAGAAACGTAGTATGGAGAGGATGAACAAGGTCAACAACTAACGTCCTTGGGAAAAAGTCCTCTTCCTGACAGCTGTTTCAGCTCAGTAATGATTTCAGCATTCCTCCCAAGGAGACTTTCCACTGCTCTGGTCTTCATATGTTTAATTTTCAGTATTTTGTTGTTGTTAAACCAAGCTACTGCTACTGAGTGTGAAAAGTAATCTATTACCACCACCAAATTCTCTACAACCGAGGTTCTCAGAGTCTGTATGTTTTCCGACAGACCTGGGGCTAGCCACGCCTAGACCTGCTCTGCCTGTGCTGGGTTTACACAGACCCAGCAGCTGCCATGGCTAATGGTCTGCATGCATGGCACCCCCTCCCCAACACCATAGAGTTACAGGCGGATTGCCCAACACTCTAGGCTGCTATCTGCAACTCTATGGGATTGACTGTGGCAACCGTCAGCTGAGAGCACAGCTACAGTGGCTGTCCACCAAAGAGATTGACTGCAGTTCTGCCTCGGGCCCCGGGATTGCATGGCAGTGCTCCAGGATGTTCCATAGCACTGCAAGCGGGGTCAGAGCAGACTGGATGGGCCTCCCATCCATCTGTTCACACCTGAGTGGCTGTGGTTCTCATGGTTCTGGGTTCTACTCTCTGCTGAGACGGCGGCAGAAGTTTCAGGGAGAGGGAAATCATGAGCTGCAGAGGAAGCCACAGAAGAATGTTTAGGGCTGTCAAAGATGTTAGAGCAAGAGAAGAGGCACAGTGTGGAGTAGAACCCAGGACCATGGGGAGGAAGGCAGAGTTTTGCGGAGTAATATAATAGTTAATTGCTTGGTAAAAAGGCCTGACTGCTATCAGCTCCTGGGGAGCAGAGCCAAGCAATTATTCCGCCACATATATATGAGGTTAACCTCTATACTGTAGTTGACATATTGACTAGTAGTTGCATTAGTTAAAGAATTGAACCTGCACTGTCTGAATCCACGGGTAGGGACTTTAACCACAAGGTCAACCTCACCCCTGTAGGCAAGGTAGGGTTAAGCAGAGATCGCTGACACCTGTATGTGGCTACCAGAGAAGCACATTGACAAGTAGTCTCATTAGTTAAAAAGCTGGGTGGTAATTCAACTCTTCCTGTTGGCTGAGTGGCTGTGTTTTGCGGTATGGCTCCCATGGTCATGGGTTCTAGTCTCTGCTGAGTCACCACAGACAAATGAGGCATTAGTTCCAGTGAGAGAAGGAGGATGAGGTGCAGCGGAAGCTAAAGGGGCACAGTAGAACCTGGGAGAAATGGGAGAGTTTTGCTGAAAAATGTATTTGTTGATTCTGTGCTAAAAGATCCACATTGCTATCCCTGCCTGAGAAGTAGGACCAAGGACTTACTTGCCCACTGGTTGATGAGCCACACTAGTGCTTTTACAGCAGAACCAGAAATTGACCCGGACCTCCTGAATCCATGGGCAGGGGCCTTAACCACAAGGCCAGCCTGAGCCCTGCATGGCAGGCTGGGTTAAGCAGAGTTAACACATTGACGAGGTGTCCCATTAGTTAAGGAGCTGGTTGCTCTTTAGGCCCTGTCTGTTGGCTGAGTGGCTGTGCTTTGGGCTAGGGCTTTCATGGTCATTGGTTCTAGCCTTCACCAAGGCCCTGCAAAAGCAAATGCAGCAGTTCCAGTGAGAGAGCCTTGCCCATGCCTCATCCTCCAAGTGTCTGGGGTGCTGGACACCAGTGAGGAAGCCAAGGGGCCACAGCATAGAGCAGAACCCAGAAGGGAAGAGTTTTTGTTGAAAAACATATTAGCGGATTCCTTGCTAAAAAGGAAACATTACTGCCCTCTCCTGAGAAGCAGGAGCAAGTACTTACTGCCCCATCAGCTGACAACTTATGGCAGAGTCAGGAAGTGAACCAGGTCCATCTGAATTCATGGGCAGGGGCCTTCACCACAAGGCCAGCCTGAGCCCTGCATGCAAAGCTGGGTTTATCAGAGATAACTAACACATTGACGAGGCGTCCCATTAGTTAAGGAACTGGTTTGCTATTAGGCTGTGCCTGTTGGGTGAGTGGCTGTGCTTTGGGCTAGGGTTCCCATGGTCATGGATTCCAGCCTCTAGCAAGGCCCCACAAGCAAACAACACAGCAGCTCCAGCAGGAGAAGGCAAGGGCCTCCCCTGTGCCCCACCCCCCAGGTGTCTGGGGCACAGTAGAACCTGGAAGAGAAGAGTTTTGCTGAAAAACATATTAGCTGATTCTTGCTAAAAAGGAGACATTGCTACCCCCTCCTGAGAAGCAGGACCAAGTACTCACTGCCCCATCAGCAAATGAGCCACACTAGCACCCTCATTGCAGAGCCAGGAATTGAACCTGGCCCATCTGAATCCATGGTCAGACACCTTAACCACAAGGCCAGCCTGAGCCCTAAACACCAAGCTGGGTTAATCAGAGATAGCTAACACATTGACAAGGCATCCCATTAGTTAAGGAGCTGGTTGCTAATAATACCCCACCTGTTGGCTGAGTGGCTACATTTTGGGCTACAGCTCCCATCGTCATGGGTTCTAGTCTCTGCTGAGGCTCTGTCAGCAAATGAGGCAGCAGTTCCAGTGGGAGAAGGATGAAGTGCAGAGGAAGCCCTGACCAAGTGCTTAGGGCACTGGAGAAATGTAGAGGGGCACAGCATAGAGTAGCACCCAGGACCATGGGGCGGAAGGCAAGAGTTTTGCAGAGTAATAGAATAGCTAATTGCTTGCTAAAAAGGCCTGCTCGTAGCAGAACAGCCACCCTGAGCCCCTCTGTTGGTTCCCTGGATATGTGGCATGACCGATCATCCTGCTTTAAGCAGGATTGAGCATCCATGCTTTGACAGATTACCCACTCGGTGACTGACTATCCATCTCTCTCCTCTACAAGTCACTTCCCCTCTCCGGCCTCTCAACCTCTTTCCTCTCCCTTCAACATACCACAGCTGGAATACACCCCACCCCCACCGCTCCTCAGGGCCCCTCCCCAGTTCCCCTGACCTTTCCTACAGAAAGTTCAGATCCCTTCATCCCCCTTGTAAGGCGCTGCCTGGCCTCCCTCTCCCCCAGCCCTTGACAAATCACCCAGAAGGTCACAAGCCACACGATTTATCCTACTCTCACCAACAATGCTTGAAATCCCTGTGGCGTTTGGCTGGAGAGAGGGGCGGGGGAGCCCAGTATCCCTCGCCTTAATGTGGGAGAGCAGGAACAGCAGCCTCAGAGAGCTCACACCCTCTTCCACAAGCAGGGGGAAGGTTAGGGGATATCTCCATTGACCTTAGAGGCAGCGGGCACGCAGAATAGGTGTTTGAGCTTTTACCCCAGAAAAAGCTCAGCTGAAGGCCACTTTTATCTCCCAGCAATGCCCACGAGTAGTAACTATTCCCCAAGCGGGAACAAGTAACCTCTGCTATTCGGTATCTGGGCCAGATCCACAGTATCCAGAAAGGCCAGGATACTGAAGAGTATCTGATGAACATTTGGCAGATTAGCTGGGTAACCAGATTACCGCTACAGGACCATCTCCCCCCTTATATCCCTTTGTCGCCTCTAGGATCAGCAGAGAGTGCCCATTTGTAAGTTCCCGGGTCCATAGAAACTGGGTGCACAGAGAGGCATTCGCAGCGGCTGCTGTGCAGCCCTGGAGCTCCCTTCCTTTAGAGGCTTGACTAAGTCCTAACCTGGGCATCTCCCAGAGGAGACCTGTTTATCTGGGCAGGCATTTAACAGGAAGGGTTAGGATTTGGAGGAAGGGGGGGGGGAAGAAGGGGACAGGTTGTAGATATTTTATGTGACTTTGTGGGTTTTATATTTTGTATATTTATATGCTGGCTGTTTTTATAACATTGTTAGGCAGCTGGAGCCTTTGTGGTAGGGCAGGAGAAAAATTAAACTAACTCATTATATAAATAAATATTGCATATTCTCACTTACTGCCACAGTCCCTTGCCTATGTGCTCCTTCCCTCTGGACCCGGTTTTAGAATAATAGCGGTAACATTTGGTTCTGCAATAATGTGGTCATAATGCAGTAAACAGGTTAACCTTCGCGGTATTATCAGGTAATCCGGTGTGGCAGGGTGCCTAGCCGAAGCTCTTAGCCCTTTCAGAGTTAGCACCAGGTTCAGGGATGGTGCAATCCAGGCCATAGGATCGCCTTCAGACTGGCGCTATGGTGCCCCTCCCCAGTGACTGTCTGGCCAAATAAAGAGGTCTTACGTTGCCTCTGGAAGCCATTCAAACTAGGGCTGAGGTGAGCCTCCAAGGGAAGGGAGTTCCAAAGGTGAGATCGCCTCTCCACGAGCCCGAGTCATATGAAACTGGGCCAGTGATGGAACCCACAAGAGGGCCCCCTTGGCTGAGCTTCAGGGCCACGAAGGAGCATATGGAGAAAGGCGGCCCCTCGTCTATGTGGGGCTCAGGCTGGTTAGGGCTTTAAAAGGTCAAAACCAGCCCCTTGAATTGTGCCTGGAATGCTATAGGCAGCTGGTGCGGGCTCCTAAGCCCTGGTGTAACGTGCTCCCAGCGACCTACCCGTCAAGAGCCGGGCCGCCGCATTCTGCAGCAGCTGCAGCCCCCGAAGCGTCTCACCGGGCAGCCTCACGTAGAGCACCTTGCTGTAGTCCAGTCTCGAGGTGATGAAGGCCTGGAGGATGGTGGCCAAACCCCCGTTGGAAAGAAAGGGACGCAGTCTTCTCACCAGATGGAGTTGGCGACCGGTGCTCCTGGCGACTGCTGCAACCTGACCATCCAAGCACATCTGAGGATCCAGGAGCACCCCAGGCGATGCACCTGAGCCTGGGGCCCCAATCCCCGCAGGCCACAGGGCCGGCCAACCATCACCACCTCAGTCTTCAGCTTCAATTGACTCGCCCGCATCCAGTCCCCACCGGGTAAGCCCCAAGACTGCAGGGCCTGGGTCGGATGAAAAGGCTGAGGAGATTTACCAGCCGCTGGTCTTCTTTTGCTCTCTGCTTTACCTCTGTTCTTCTTGCTTTGTTGGTCTCTTTGTCCTCGTCCAGCTGCCCGCCCCGCAGCCGGCATCCCGTGTGTTCACGAAGCCCCTCCACTCCTCGGTGGCCCTGCTCACGTGAGGACACTGTAATAGAGGATGGAGGTCAATGGGGAGGCTAGAACAGGGGGGGTTGGCGGAGGGAAAGCAATGGAGTGTGGTGTCTGGAGGGGCAGGGGGAGTGGAGATTGCTGGGGCAGGGGTGGGCACAGGGGAGGCGGTAGGCCGTGGCAGGGGTACTTGAAAACCCCAAGACTCGGGGGTCAAATCCTGGGTAGGGTAACCCCGCTGATCGATCGCAGCCACTGCAAGGCACAGCTCCAGAAGTCAGGGCAGTTGTCAGCACGGGAGGATTGGGACGCCGCTCCAGACTTGTGAATCAGTCTTTTTTTTACCATAGCGGCTACCTGATCCCTGCTGTCTAGAGCTTCCTCTAACGTGTCAGCAAGAAAGTCAGGGTCCCGGGCTTGACAGTCTTTTGCAGCTCTGCTTCTCGTATGTCCCGACGCAGCTAAAAATATACAGGGCCGCAACTTAGCACCGGGCACATTGACGGCTCTGTAGAAAGACCACACGTTTCACTCACAAACCAGGGGAAACTGAGGCACGGGAGCAAAACTCTGAGAGGGCGGAAGACGTGGTGTCTGCGATGCTTCTCAGACTGTACCTCTTTGTGTCTCAGCTGCGTAGAATTGGCCTGCTAACTCTGCGTGCCATTCATAGTACTCAAGAGCATGGATAAGTACCAGAGGAAAACGAGGTGCTACCAGCGATTTGGTTGTAAGGGGAACTCCCAGGAAAATTCCCCTCTGTCTGCAAAGCGGGGCCACACAGTCACTGAGAGAGAAGAATATGATCCTCTCCTGCCTCACCAGCAACCTGAAATCCATTCCCCCTCCCCCTCTTTCAGCTCAAACTCTCATCTCTCTCTCTCTCCCTATGCTGAATGGTTTTCTCATATTTATTTATTTATTTATTACATTTTTACCCCGTCCTCCTGAACACACCTCGGGGCCGCTTCCAACAATAAATACAATTTAAAACAATCCAAACACTTAAAATACCATATAAACATTAAAATGACATATAAACAGGGCCTGGGATATAAATTACTTGGGATAGGGGAATAAAACTCAACTACCCACCCCCCTCCCCAAAGGCCCGGGCGAACAACCAGGTCTTGCATTTCCGCCAAAATACTAATAGGCTTGGGGCCAGGCGGGCCTCCTCCAGCAGGGAGTTCCAGAGACGCAGCCCAGCCACCGAGAATGCCCTCTCCATTGTGGCCCCCCGCTTAACATGGGGGACCTCCAAGAAGGCACCCCCGGCAGACCGAAGGAGCCGCTCCGGGGCACAGAGGGCGAGGCGGTCCCTGAGGTATGAGGGCAAAGCTACTCTAGTCACTGCAAGGAAAGTGAGGATCAACGCAGCACTCGGGAATTCCAGCTGAGATTAGGGTCCCTCTGTCGGTCTCAGGCTGCTCTGTGTCCCGGCTCCTGCTATCATGGTGCTATCCGCAACGTACAGCACGTTTTTAGGGGGAGGCGGCTTATGTGATCGGTGTGTGTGAGTGTGAGAGAGCGCGCGCATGCACTCTAAGTATATGTTTCGATCCCACAGGCTGATTTCAGCCAAACATAGCAGTAAGCACAAAGGTAAGTACAGACTAGAAGTGAAATGAGTACCTGACTGGATACCCGCAAGTAATATCTGCATTTGGGAGCACCGTTTTGGGTAGCTGAATCTGTGCCCGAATACCATTCAAGAACCCCAAAACCCTGACATTTTGGGTTTCAGGTGCCTGGAATTACCCCAAAACCAGGGGGGGGGGAAATACCTGAAACATTTTTCAAAAACCAGGACGGGAAGTAAAAAAATCAGGACAGAAACGGTCCTATTTCGGTATGCCGGTATTTCAGGGAACCTCTGTTGGAAAGCCTCCAGCGAAAGGGAGCCCACCCCCGCCCTAGGCAGCGTCTGTTCCACTGACGAACAGCTCTTACCGTTAGGAAGGTCTTCCTAACGTTTAGCCAAAATCTGCTTTCTTGTCATTTGAGCTCATGGGTTCTAGAGAGGTTACAGTCCCTTTGGTTGTCGTCAAGTAATGCCATTGCGTGCGAGGGTCGGGGAAGGGGGAGGGAGCATCTGGGCCATCAGAGGAGGAGGATTGGGGCATGGGGTCAGGACTCAGGATCTGGGGGGTGACTCAGGACTCGGGATGAGATGGGAGAAAGAAGGCAACGCTAGAGCAGGGGCGGATCAAGACTGAAGTGTGGGGGGAGCAAGGTGTGAGAATCACAGCTGGGGGAAAGCAGGTTCCAGACAGACAGAAGGGGCAGATGTAATATATGGGCAGGGGCCAGTCTGGGGCTAATGGAGACAATGAAGGCCCAGGAGAGGAACAGCCAGGCCAGAGCCTGGTGCTGCCCCGAAGGCACCAGGGCTGCGTGGTCCTTACACTGAGCTCTGTCCACCTCTTAGGAAACCAGGCTTCAGTCGTTCTGGCGCGCACTTGCAAAGCACCTTCCCCTCACAACAGCCGTGCCAGGCAGGGAAATGCTTGACTATCCCATTTCACAGGCGGTTTCTTTCTCCACGTGCACAATGACACCGAAGTAGCTGTAAGTCCGGAGTTGTCATTCGGGGATAACTTTTTACACGATCCTTAATATTCGGGAATAAGCCCTAATCCGGAAAAAGCAGTAAACTGTTCTCTAGGGTGGGGGCGGGCTCCAGTCAGGAGAAGCATTTACACATTCACTGTTCCACACTCACGTAGTCCGGAGTAAATAAATCTTCGAACATGGAAGATGTACAAACTACTAGGACTGCACTGAATATTTTAAAAAATATTTGTGAGTATTTCTGAGGGTCTGCAGACTGGTCCCGAGTTTTTGGGCCGGTCCAAGGACCCTCGGAGAATACTTGGCCAGGTTCCAAGGCCGGGGGCAAGAAAGCAGCCAGAGGGAGCCGGGGGCGAATGGGCAAGGGAAGAGGGGGAAGGGGCCTAGCAGGAGCTCTGCGGTAGAGTACGCACCCTCCGGAGGGGTCCAGTGACATGGGGGTTCCTCCAGGCCAGATAAGTTTTAAAAAAGAATGGGGGGGGGGAACCTTTCCAACATGCTCAGATCTTTCCAAGATGGCACCCACAGCATGCCGATGCGGTCAGCGCCATCTTGGAAAGGTCTGAGCATGCTCAGAAAGAGGTCCCTCGACCCTTCTGAACATGTCCATTTTAAAAACTTACCCAGCTCTGGAGGAAGCCATGTGTTGCCAGACCCTCTCTGGAGGGTGAGTACTTTACCCTGGAGACCGCGCTAGGGCCCCCGATAGCCCCCCCCCTTCTTTGGCCCCCACTGGTCTATTCTCTCCCTAGCCAGCAGGGGCCAGGCAAGGGGGAGCAGGGGTCTAAGCATCTGCACTCGGCCAAGGTTTTCGGCTCCTCTTCCAGGGACAATAAAGACCTTTCCCTTCGGTCAGGTGTTTGGCAAGGGAGTAGGGTTGGGAAGTTGCGGGTGAGGAGATTATCCTAGTTTTTACTTGTGTATTAATACATTAGATTCTAGGGGATGTTATTGGTTTTATTCTGTGTATTTTTTTAAAGGTTTTGGTGTATTGTAAGGGTGGGATAAAGATGTTTATTAATTCATTAATTTATTCACATTAATCCATGTCTTTGTGAAATCCATCCCTACTGGGGCTTCCTCCGCAACCGGCCACTCCCACGTGGTTTTCATGTCATTGTTTCTCTCCCTCCATCGGATAGGCAGCTGGCTGGGGCTTAGCCAATTAGGTTGCTATGTGCGCCTTAAAGGGAATGAAGTCAGCGTTTAAGCAGATCATCAGTAAAAATAGAAAACCATTAAGAAGCGGGAGCTATTCTGGCTGCCTCTCTGACTATAAATGGGGTGGCTGCTAGCTGAGATCATTGCCCTGCTTACCAGCAAAAGGCCCATTTAGAGCATACAGCGGAGCTGACTCAATGAGCTTAACAGGAGGTTTCCTAGATCGCTTTCTATGATAAACACTGTTCGCGAGGCCTGAGATGCCTTCGCGTGTGGGGAGACGCCAAAGCGCCTTACAAAGGGAATTCATTCGACTCTGCCCTCTCTGAGAGCCTTCCGTCTTTGGTGACAATTTCACCACGGTTGCATACGGAGGTCATCCGTCGGTTCCGAACATAATTCATCCACAGAACACCTAGCTGCACCGCGAGTCCAGAGGGATGAGTTTCGGGTTGGGGAGGCAGACGGGGTGGGTTGAGGGCTTGGTGGCCCTAACGGCAGTTGGTCAATATTCCGGTCAACAGATGGGTAACAGCTTTCAGGCTGTTGTTTCTGAGCTCACCTGACGTTGGGATACACCAGGTCTACTCGGAATAGGACACGTGGCCTTCAAAGTAATTTTCTTGGTTAACTTGTGTTCAGGAATCTTGTGAAAGGCTGGTAGCCTAGGTGGGTTTATACAAGGATTGGATAAGTTCTTGGAGGATAGGTCCAATTGGATCCCTCAGGCAGACTCTTCACAGTTGAGAGCCAGGAGTAGCCCTCCCCGGCTTGCAGGGTTTTCAAGCTTCTAAGTCCAGTGTCGCTCTCTCCAAAGAGTCTCTCTCTCTCTTTCTAATGAGGGTCAGGTGTCTTTCTTTGGCTTGGTAGCTTCTTCTCATTTCCAGACCCCTTTAGAGAGGGCTTGTCTCCCTTCCGGCCTCTTGCACACCCACAGGCTCCGAGGGCTCCCAGTTTGCCCCTCTCTAAGTGGAGCACCTATCCCCTCTGTCTCTATATGCAGACTGACCCTCTCCCCGCTAGCGGCCTCTTCTTATACTAGGAGAGTAGGCATGTCTGGGCTTCCCCCTTCCAGCCTTAAAGGGTCAATGTCCTGCCCCACTCTCTAGTATTCTGCAATTAGGCTTCTTTAATTAGTTCAGGCTGGCTCTGCCAAGCCTCTCTCACGGTTACTCTCTAGCTAGCGTGTCCTGCGCACAAGCGCACTCGGGCAGGCAACGCTCACGAAAAGGAACAGCAGCTTGACAAGCCTGCAATCTGCCATGCTTGGGAAAATCCATACAAGTGATGACACTTTGCCCTACGACTCACTAACGAATGAGCTAGTGCTGCACTGCTGCTGACCCAGCTCTCCCCGCCATAAAGTGACCCACTCTGCCTCTGTAGCCTGGATTTTCTGTGGTTTCATGTCCAGTGCTCACTAGAGTTAGTTGGATTTGATTTTCATGTTGACATTTTTCCCAACAAAAATATGGGGGTGGGTGGGTGGGAACTGAAATTACACAACGCTACTCCACAGCGGGGATTTTGGTTCCTAGGCCAAGGACCACTGACAGGGTCAAGGAAGAGTTGTTTTAGTTATTCTAGGGCACTGACGTTGGCAGAGTACCTAGCGGGCCAGTAGCAACGATGAGCTCTTAACTCAACGGTAGGAACGGCAGGGATTCCAAGTCGGCATAGCTACTATCGGGTGAGAAATACCGACAGCGGGGGGAAGCTATCACTTTCATTTTGGCAGAGGAACAAGATGTTCTGAAAGTCTTTTAATGTTAGTTCATGGTGATTCGCTGTACGGCACTGTTGGAACACCTCGCCTTGGCAAGAGGCTGGCCCTGCCGTAGAGCTAAACCAAAAGAGCAACAAAAAAAACCCGGTTCTGGATAGTTTGGCAGTTATTAGGTACCAAGCGGTTTAGTGCGGTGGTTAACTACTCAACTGGATTACCGGACAATACCACAAAAGTGAACCAGTGTACTGGATCTGGCTTTATGGATGGCATCACCATCCAACGGGTCCCTCCATCACATTGCTTTTTGGAGTTCAGCGTTGACTCCTCTCTCTCCTTTTCCATTTCAGATCCAGACTGTTGCTAAATCCTGTCCCTTCTCTCTGCAGGACATTGCTAAAAACTGGTCCCTTCCTTACTGCTCTCACTGCCGGTCCCTGCTGTAGTCGCTTCTCACCTTGACTTCCGCAACCGCCTTCTCACCGGCCTCCCCTGCTCTCACCTTGAGCCTCTCACGTCTGTCCAAGATGCCGCTGGTCACTGGATTGATTGCATGTGGGGTCAAACTGGGGGCAGGCGCAAGAAGTACTCCGACTGGCAAACGCCTGGCTCCACACTTTGCCAGCTAGGAAGAATCTCTAAAATAACAGGGTGGGAAGGAAGCAAGAGTGTAAGAGAAGAAGGTGGGGGGAGAGAGAGGAAAGCCATAAGAGGGTGGAAACGGAGCCCCAACTAACAACAAGCAAATGGGTGGTGGCTGGGGGCACAGTTCGGAATAATTTGCTAACCACTTACCAGACACTTTTGAGAGTTCATGTATTCAGAGGCACCAGAGGTAAATTCCCAGTGGTTTCTTGACCCCCCTCCCCCAGGGTATCGTACTCCTCATGGGAATGGGTGGGAAAGCCCTCAGGACGATTCGCACGAACACCTTGAGCCTTGCTGTTCCCACGCAGAAGCAAGGGCCTGTAGTTCCCCCCTGCACAAGGGGGTTCGGATTCAGTGCAGCTTTCTGGCTGCAGTTCTGGAGTGTGGCCAGGAGGTGGCATTGACTCAGCTCTAAGGAACCTCTTTGAAGTCTGCCCGTAGGTCGATCCCTGGTGTTTGTAAGTCACTGACAGGAAGCCCCGTGTTACTGCTTTCAGTATCCTCTTCCTCGGATATGCGAGTTCTCTTCCCTAATCCTCCTCCCTAGTTCTCGGTTCTTTCTTCTTGGTCTTAGAAATCCTTGCCGGGATGATGTCAAACATCTTCCTCTTTAAATCTCTGTAGGTTTCCCCTACAGCCCCTTCTCGAGTTAGAATCCTAGAGCTGGAAGGGGGAAGCAGGATGACGGTAGCTGCAGCATCGATAGGTGACTGTTCAGCCTCTGTTTGCAAACCTCCAGGTCCAATTTAAAGTGCTGGTATTGACTTTTTAAAGCCCTTCGCGGCCTGGGCCCTGCTTACCTGCGTGGTCGCTTCACCCCCTGGGTGGCCCCTGCAGTTGGCTGGGGGGAGCCCACCTGGAAGTTCCGTGTTACCGTCAGGTTTGGACAGACCGGAGGGCGTTCTCGGCGGCCGGGCCGTTGCTCTGGAATTCCCTCTCGGTGGAGAGTCACCTCAGCCCCAATCTTCTCACCTTCCGACGAAGCTGTAAGACCTGGCTGTTCTGCCAGGTGGTTGGCGAGGGAGGGGGAGACGGGTTAGTTGGGTTGGGTGTGGGGGAATCTTAGCACAAGTCAGAGCTTTAAATGTAGTTGTATTGGGGTTTAGACNTTTTTTTTTTTTTTAAATCCCCCAGAACCAACGTCTCAAATCAGGGCAGAGGCCTGAATGTGAAAAGAGATTGGAAGGAATGTTTGCATTTGCAAGTGAATCTAGGAACGGATGGGACGAGGAATATTGGAAATGCAGCTTTCCACAAATCAAGAAACAGCTCAGCTCTTGTAGCCCAGGATAAAGTTAATTAAAATGATGCAGATAGGGAATAATAATCTAAACTGTATGTACACAATGCTGGGTTCTAAATTAGGAGTAACCACTCAGCAAAAGGACCTTGGAGTCATTGTGGACAGTACATTGAAATTGTCAGCTCAGTGTGCGGCAGTGGCCATCGAAAAAGCAAACAATGTTAGGAATTATTCGTAAAGGAATAGAGAATAAAACTGAGGATGTCATAATGCCTCTCTACACAAATCAACGGTGCGACCGCGCCTGGCATATTGTGTGCAGTTCTAGTCGTCTAGATGTGTATAAGAGACAGGTATAAATGCTTATAATAATAATAATAATAATAATAGATACACTCCCTTCGTTTGGCAGGCCAGCAGCCTGCAGTGCCACGAAGACGTTCCCTGCCCAAAAGAGACCCTGTGAACCGGAACTCCACAGGCCGCAACAAAAGAAAGGGAACAGTTGAGAGGCAGTTGGTATAACCGACCAGCCGGCAGACTGGGATGAACTCCTTCCAGCTTGCAAGATTCCCTGCAGAGATCCATGTGGCACTGAACACGAGGCAAGTACGTAAGAGACAAAGGCCTGTCTGCACTGAAAGGGTCCAGGGGGAAAGGACTTTCCTCTCTCCATCAAGCAGGTTTGCTCTGACCTCAGCAGCTTGCTAGTCCTCCACTCCCCCATGAAGTCTCGCAGGGAGGCCGGTTAACGTAAGGCAAAAACATCATTTTCCAGCACGCAATTTTCATGAAAACTCTGGTATGCGACACGGTTCAGAGATGCTTTTTTCCCCCCAGCTGCACAATTTGTGCAAGCTACGCCCTTATTTATTCCGGGCTGACCTTGCCCCGGTGACCCCGAGGCTGGATGTCTGTGCTTCTCTATCACGTACAGCTTGTTCAGAGTGCGGAGGCAGCGCAGCTGCTTTCGGGCTTGGGCAGCCGTGATCCTATTAAGCCCGCTCCTGGGCTCAGCCCTACAGACGGGGCCTGCTCCTTGCTCTAGGAGGTGGAAAAAGTTAGCCCTGGGAGACAGGGGCTCCAATCTCATCTAAGGCCCTTTTCACATGGGCGGCAGTGGGTGGCAGCGTTGCTAAGAACACCCCCCCGTCCCCACCCACAGAGCCTTCTCCGGTTTGTTGGCTGGCTCCGTGGGTGGGGATGGGTGTGCATCAGGAGCGCGCACGCACCCCCACCCACCACCCATGCTGTTGGCACGGACAAACACCCACCCACCCCCGCCGCGACGTGTACACGGATGCCCCCCCCGCATTGCACACCCGCTCACACACCCAGTGGGGGCAGGGTACATCTGTGTAAAAATGGCTGTAGCCATGAACTCTTCAGGTGGCTTTTGGTAAGTCACTTTTGGCCTCAGTTTTCCCTCTGGGAAGAATAAGGGCCTTCCTTGTGGTGCGGGTAAACTGGGTGAGGACTGTGAAGTGCTTTAGACTTTCTAGACCAACGGTTAATAAGCAGTCTTGTGCCCTCTTTCACCACATCCAGTCCAGACTGGGTTTGTTTTTTTCCAGAGACTATTTTTTTGCAGCTTCTAGGGGGAGGTATCCGCTCTAGCGTTGTTGACCGCAAAGGTGGGTCATTCCACAGAGCGAAGGCCCAGGAGCATGGAGCTGAAGGCAACATATTATGCTCCGATGGGCGATGAATCAACCTACTCATCCATCTGTAACGTTAGACACCGGTGCAGGCCTAGTTTGGACTTAATTGGATCTGCCTGCCTCACCACCGAGGGCCATCTGCCCATCGGAATACAGGCTGAAAGCACTGCTGGGGCAACGGTGATGATCTCTTAATGACGACAGGCGGTCAGCAATTAGTCCTCATGCGGCACGATGCCCGGGGAGACCGAGCGCTGCTTCTGCTCTGCCCCAAGAGTGGCGTGGCTCTAGCGTTCTCTCTTTCTGCTCTGAGTGGGTTTGTGGGATGGAGAGAGGGGAGGGAACGTGATTAAGCACCTGCTGCTGCTGCTGCAGGATTAGAATGTCCGATGTAAACCAGGGAGCTGGGCATTAGGAGGGCACAAACGGAATCCCAACCCCTTGTTTTAGGAGCAGCAAGGCCACGTGCTCCCATCTGCACTGCAGATTGGGGGGGACGCCCACTCATTTTTGCCTCCATTTATTTACGGCTTAATTTGTCTAATTGGAGCTTGTCTTTGCCGCATGTTACAATCCCCAAGCTGAAATGTCATATTTCCCCCTCCTCCCCCTTTACACGAACAACAGACCCCAGCATGTTTGCGACAGCCTGAGAGACATGCTCCCAGCTTGCGTGAGGGAGGGTAAAAGGACCAGAAGAGGTGTGTGTTGGGTAGCAGGATGGAGGGGGGAAAGAGACAGCCGGTGACACAGAGGCTGCCGTTACAGGAGATGCTTAACCCGGGAAAAACAAATCATCTCTGCCTTGTTTGTGAGCGCATGCAAAGTTTTAGATCACAGGACACGCTGGGTTTGATGCAAGTCAAGCCCCAAAAGGTTTGACGTTTTATGCTAAAATCCATTCGCCGCATTTCCCGTATCATGTGAAAGGATTAATCTGCACATTGGTCAGCCTTAATTGCTGCCAGGAGGGGATAGAGGTGAATCCCCCCACTGTCTGCATGGTAGGAACAATGCATTGCTAACAAAGCCCCTAAAAAGCCCAGAGAATCGTGGGACACGTATTAGCGGCCATGGCAGTACAGACGGGACGGCAGCTTCGGTTCTGCCCGCACCAGCCTGCTTCCCCTCTGGGCTGGCCGGTCCGTTTCAAAGCACCCGGCCAGATGAGCAAGCACAGCTGGCCGTGCCTGCTCTGGGGCAGCCTCGCTGCCGGTGGCGCTCCAGAACGTCCCAGAGTGAGCCAGCCAAAGCCGAAGCACCAGCCGGCAGTGGAGCTGCTGCCTGTCTCTTGGGCGGACCCACGCTGCAGCTCCATGCCTTGGTCTCAGAGAGCACCACAGAGTTACGAGTCCCAGCCTAGAACGTTGGGCAATTTCCCGCAACTCTATGGTGCACGGGGTGACCGAAAGCCAGAGAAGTCCATCTAAAGTGAACCCAGGCGGGGGTGGAAGTCGGCGGACGTGGACGCGCACCCTCGGAGCTGCTTCGGGGGCACGCAGCCTCCGGGTCCATCTGATTACATCCAACGACCAGGCTGCAGTCCGCCTCAAGGGCAGGAAGATCTCCCCCAGAGGAAAAGGAACTTGATTCAGAGGCTCGTCTGGGATTGCTGGCTGGCCCAGAGTAGGGTGGCCATAGATGCACATTTTTCCAGGACACCTACATGTTGCAGGGCCTGCACCAAAGTGCAGGGTCTGCAACATGAATATTTCATAAGTGTCTTGGGGGGGGAAATTGCACCTATGGACACCCTACCCCAGAGGCTTTACCTGGGGTCACCTAAGCTAGGGAGAGCCCAGGTTTGGAGGTAAGAAAGGGATGCCCCCAGTTTCCAAACTTGGAAAAACAGGTGGATCTCCAGAATGGGACCCCGGGTGGAAGGATTTTGTGAGGATTGTGCAAGGCCGGGCTGGTCTTGCAAGAACGTGCAGACAGAGCAGGGTTGCGCCGCTACAATCCCTCATCCTCACTTTCTCAGTTCTTACACCCCTGGTTGTGGTTATCTAGAGCGACACCCACCAGAGAGAGCCGGCCACTTCAGCCTCCTGCTAAGCTACAGCGGGCAAAGCCAGAGAGTCAAAAGCCCAGTGGTCTGGTCCCCTCGGGGCAGAACACTTAACTTCTACACCCAACGGTCTTCTGGGAAATGAGACTAACGCTCACCTCCCTGCCCTGGAGGGGGTGATGGTGATGAGGCTAAGTTAATTAATGCTTGGAAAGAGCCGTGAGATCCTGGGGCGTATCATTATTACTATTGTTGATTTCTTCCTCTATGGCGCACTGTCTTATTAGGCCAGCTTTAGTGGGAGGAGCCTGATTCATTCCCCTGTCCTAGGTTTGAAAAATTGAGCAGAGGTTCTAAGTCCTCCTGGAGATCAGCTTGCCCAACATTTAAATTCTTCCAGGACACTTATGTTGCAGGGCCTGCACTGGTGCCTAACATGTATTTTTAATAAGGCAACCGTAACTGGAGAGGCGTAGCCAGCTTTTCATAGCCAGTAAACTGGGATTTAGGATGCCCAAAGATCAGGGGGGCAGATCCTACCTGAGTGTGTGAGGCGTCATCCCGCTTGTTTTACCTCCTCGCCCCACACCCACCCCCGTCCTGCAAACGAATCGCCCGAACCTCCAATTCTAGTGAGCTAGTTGCTCATCGGAAGGCAAATATTTACTGAAAAAAATATTCTGGAAATGCCCCTCCCCTCTTCCCCCCGCCCCGAATTTTTCCCCTCCCCCCCAAAATTATATTAAGTGAGGAGTTCCTCCTCAAGCTACTGCCCCATCTGCACCCCTGACACAGACAAGATTGTTTTCACAGGAAACAGACAAATACTTAGATGGGGGCTTGCGCTGTGTATTCACAATATCTATAGGAAACGGCGAGTCCAAAGGGATTCTACATAGGTGTTTGCTAAAGAAACAAAATCTGTCTAGAGATAAAACGTGATTTTGGGGGGGTGGGGGGGGATATAATTTCGGTTATTCAGATCAGTACCCGAATACCTTTGAAACCTCATTTTCTGTTTTGGAGTACCCAAAATTACCTGAAAAAATAACTGCAATTTTAAAATGAAATGTAGGATCAGCACTTGAAAAAATTAGGACAAAACTACTATTTTAGTACTTTGTTATATCGGGCACTGTTTTAGGTACCGAAAAGTACCAGAAATGTTCAAGTCAAATCAGGTACGGCGCATTTGATGGGAATCCCTGTTTCTGTGGGTATCTGTATCTGAGGGAGGGCTCTGTGCAGCTCTGAACTCTCACCAAGAGAATCTGATCCAGTAAAAGCAATTGTCTGATCTACCGTGAGATGGTTGAGATCTGCACTGAGCAGGAGGTTGGACTAGTTGGCCTCTGAAGGCCCCTTCCAACTGTAAGGCTACTGGCCCACATTACCGCACCACTGAATCTCCCGGCAGGGGATCTGTACGGTGTGTTGTGCATGTGGACGCTTATAAAAAGCCATGCCCAGTGGCCCCCCCCCCCCCCCCTTGTCAGGGCTCAAAATTCAACCCTGACCATTTGGTACGGAGCAGCCGAGCAATGGAGCAGCAGCTTGCCATTCTGGAAATGGATTATGTAAATCTATTGTCCCCACGTCTGATGGACTCAGTTTGCATATTAAAGATTCCACCCCCCACCCCCGCTTATCATTTGTGCGGCAGTTACTACTCTCCTCCCTGAACCTTAAAGCTGTCAAAAGTGATTTGATTTGCTCTTGACACTTGGGCATACAAAGTTCTTTTTTTTTTTTTTTAAATCCCCCAGAACCAACGTCTCAAATCAGGGCAGAGGCCTGAATGTGACAAGAGATTGGAAGGAATGTTTGCATTTGCAAGTGAATCTAGGAACGGATGGGACGAGGAATATTGGAAATGCAGCTTTCCACAAATCAAGAAACAGCTCAGCTCTTGTAGCCCAGGATAAAGTTAATTAAAATGATGCAGATAGGGAATAATAATCTAAACTGTATGTACACAATGCTGGGTTCTAAATTAGGAGTAACCACTCAGCAAAAGGACCTTGGAGTCATTGTGGACAGTACATTGAAATTGTCAGCTCAGTGTGCGGCAGTGGCCATCGAAAAAGCAAACAATGTTAGGAATTATTCGTAAAGGAATAGAGAATAAAACTGAGGATGTCATAATGCCTCTCTACACAAATCAACGGTGCGACCGCGCCTGGCATATTGTGTGCAGTTCTAGTCGCCCCATCTCAAAGAAGACATAGCGGAACTAGAAAAGGTGCAGAGAAGGGCAACAAGAATGATAAAGGGGATGGAACGGCTTCCGTAGAAAGAGAGGCTCGACAAGCTGGGTCTCTTCAGCTTAGAGAAGAGAAGACTGAGAGGGGACATGACAGAGGTTTATAAAATCTTGAGCAGTGTGGAACGAGTAGACAGGGAACGGTTATTTACCCTCTCAAATAGTACTAGAACTAGGGGACACTCCATTAAACTAACAAATACAAGGAATAATTTTTTCACTCAACACAGTTAAATTGTAGAATTTGTTGCTAGAGGACGTTGTTGGGGCCAGTAGTATAGCTGGGTTTAAAAAAGGCCTGGATAAGTTCTTGGCGAGTAGGTCCATTAACAGCTATTAACCAAGTAGCTTACGGGATGAACTTCTTACTGCCAGGAGCTGGGAGTGAACAACGGGGAATGGATCCCCCATTGTGACTGTTGGTTCTTCTCCCATGCGCTCGAAATTGGCCACTGTCAGAGACAGGATGCTGGGCACTACTTATGTTCTTAAACTATTTGATTATGTAGGAGATGCACAAGTCTTAAAGTTCACGCACACACACACACAAGGGGCTGCCATGGAAACCAAGTGACCACAGCTGCCTGGAGCAAAGCAGTTTACAGGAGAACCTCAAATATTGTGTGCAGTTCTGGTCGCCCCATCACAATAAAGACCTAGCTGAACTAGAAAAGGTAGAGAGAAGGACAACAGAAATGATGAAGGGCATGGAAGGGTTCCCGTAGGAGGAGAGGCTTGGTAGGTTGGGGCTCTTCAGCTTGGAGAAGAGATGACAGAGAAGATAGGATAGAGGTCTATAAAATCATAAGTGGGGTGGAACTTGTAAACAGGGAACGGTTATTTACCCTCTCACCTAGCACTAAAACTAGGGGACACTCCATGAAACTCATGGGTGGCAAGTTTAAAACAAATAAGAAAATATTTTTTCACTCAGCGTATAATTGGGTTGTGGAATCTACTGCCAGAGGCTGTGGTAAGCGCCAGTACTATAGCGGAGTTTAAAAGAGGTTTGGACAACTTTCTGGAAGATCGGTCCATTAGCAACAATTGGCCAGACAGAATCAGGGAACATGACGGGAGCTAGGGGAAAACAACAGCGAATGGATCCCCCATTGTGACCTGTTGGGTGCTTCTCCCAAGCCACCGTGATTGGCCACTGTCGGAGACAGGATGTTGGGCTAGATGGACCATTGGTCTGACCCAGTCTGGCACTTCTTATGTTCTTAACGTTTTACACACAGAAGTTCTGGGAGAAGTTCTACGCAGAAGTTCAAAGAGCCGGATGTTTAAGATCTGGGTGAGTGATTTAGACACACAGAAAGTTCAGGATGTAATGGCAAAAATGCATGAGAAATGTGTGTGTAACAACACCGAGAGTTATGTGTTTTGGGGGAGGCATCATGGGATACCTAGTAGCAGTCATGGCCATTCAGGGGTAATTGTCAAAGCGAGAGGTACAATACCTGGTAAATCTAAACCCCACTATTCCAATATCACACAGAAAACTGGAGAGGTGGGAGTCAAGGTTTAGGTGAACGTGCCCTAAGTTACTGGAGCCTTTTTTGAACCCTGTAATTTAAATGCAATAGGAAAATTTGGTACTTACCCTGTAAATTTTCCTTCTTCTCTTGTGGGGAGGCAGGCAGTCCGTGCTGGGCTTTGCTCCTCCAACTCAGGAACTAGGCAGGATCAGGTCTGTGGTTGGCTGTCAGGACCTAGGGGAGGAGCAACCCCAGCCCTGCTAGCCCAGATCAGTGGCTACCCCAGCTAAGTCTCTCTTGTCCCCGTAACTTAGGGGGTAACCCTGAACGACAAAATTCAATACTAAGGAACTTGCTATGTACAAAAACTAGGTGACAACCCCTCTCGCTGGAACAGGGGACTCCCTAGCCCCGCCGAGGCCAAAACCTAAGACAAAACCCCATTGTAGGTGCCCCACTCCCCTTTGCCTAAACCATCTGAGAATGTAGGAGGGAGGAGACCAAGCATCCATGGGGGTGGGCCGAACTGCCTGCCTCCCCACGAGAGAAGAAAAATTCACAGGGTAAGAACCAAATTTCCCTTTTTCTCTCTCTCTCTCTCCTGTGGAGGCAGGCAATCCGTGCTGGGCTTTACCCAAGCAGTGTCCCCCTAACGGGAGGGAACATGGATACCCGCCACCACAGGAAAATACCCGGTCTCATGCCAGAACCCTCTGCAGCACTCGACGCCTGAAGGCTGCCTGGGCGGAGGCCCAAGCATTGATTCTATAGTACTTTCTAAAGGTATACAAAGATGACTGACAGGCCGCTCTGCAAATTTCATCCAAGGAGGCCCCCTGTAGAAGGGCCACATTAGCGGCCGCACTGCATAGGGAGTGGGCCATAATCCCCATGAGAATTGGAAGACCCTTTGCCTCGTATGCGAGAGAAATACACCCCCTCAGCCATCTGGCTATGGTGGCAGAGGACACCTTCCCCTTTTGGTGCTGTCGGAAAGCTACAGAGAGGGCCGAGTCTATTCTAAAGTCCTTAACTCTGTCAAGGTAAATTTTGAGGGCCCTGTGAACTTCTAACCTATGCCACCCCACTTCCCTGCTATGCTGGGGGTTAGGACAGAAGGAGGGAAGCTCTATGTCCTGGTTGGCATAAAAACCCGTGTTCACTTTTGGAACAAACGGAGGGACACCTTGTCCTTATCGAAGCGACACAGCTTCGGGTCTGTCGAAAGGGTTGCCAACTCCGAGATTCTTTTTGCTGATGTAATCGCCACCAGAAAAACTACTTTAAAGGACAGGACCTTCAGGGACACCTGCTGCAGTGACTCGAACGGAGGTCCCTGAAGCGCCTCAAGTACGACGTTGAGTTTCCACAATGAAAATGTGTGTCTGGTTGCCGGATTCAGGGAAGTAGCCACCTTCAGGAATGAGTCCCTAGTGTCTCGTACCCTGGTACCGCTAGGACCGTTGCCAGCGCCGACACCTGCCGTCTGAGCGTGTTGGTTGATAGTCCCTTGTCCAGTCCAGCCTGCAGGAAAGCTAAGATTTACGGCACTCGGGCCTCCAACAGCGGAATTTGATGTATTAACGCCCAGTCCTGGAATGCTCTCCAAGTAGTGTTATATATGCGACTCGTGGATGGTCTCCGGGCCGCTAGCAGGGTCTGTGGCACTCTGTCGCTGTACCCAAAAACCCCTAGCCATTCCCGCTCAACCTCCAGGCAGTGAGGTTTAGTCTTGCAAGGCTGTGGTGGTGAACAGGGCCCTGCAACAGGAGATCCTCCGTCATGGGGAGTCTGAACTCCTGATCGATCTGCAGCTCCCTGATGGCCAAAAACCATGGTCTGCGAGGCCAATTTGGTGCAACTAAGATGACTTGGGCGCCCTCACACTTGATCTTCTTCAGGACCTGGGGGATCAGGAGCGTCGGTGGGAAGACGTATAACAGCTGACCCGGCCAGGGCGTGGAGAGGGCATCCGTCCTCTCTGCCTGGCTGTCTCGATGTCTGGAGAGGAACCTGCTGACCTTGCAGTTGTCACACAAGGCAAACAGGTTGAGGCTGGGTAAGCCCCACCTCTGCATTAGCTGCAAGAAGACGCTTGGATGCAGTGCCCATTCTCCTGGGTCGATTGTCTGCTGGCTGAGCCAGTCTGCCCGAGTGTTGTCCTCTCCCTTGACGTGTAGCACTACTAAGGATTGAACACTGACTTCCGCCCAAGACATAAATTCTGTCGCTTTGCTCCCTAAATAAAGTTGTGTCCCCCCTTGCCTGTTCACAAATGCCATTGCCATGGTGCTGTCTGTGCATACCATGACACGGTGGCCTTTCACTAGGCGACCGAACTATTGGAGTGCCAGACGAACTGCTCTCAGCTCCAGGAGATTGATATGCAACCCTTGTTCCACGGCTGACCACGTTCCTTGTGCCATCTGGGATTTGCAGGGATTTGCCATCCCCTCAGGCTGGCGTCTTTTGTAACTACCACCCTGGAGGGCTCCTGAATGGGGAGACCTGGTGCAAACCTGAGAGGGGCGATCCACCAGGTCAGCGAAGAGAGAAGGTCCAGTAGAAGCTGGATCACCATGGTGGATTTGGGAGGTGATGAAATTCTGCCATGGCATTAGGAATGCTTGCAACGGGTGCAGGTGGAAGTGGGCCCACCCTACCGTCTCCATACAGAACACCATGAGGCCCAGCACCCTTGCTAGCGACAGGATTGACACCGATCTGCTGACCCTGAGGCGGGAAATCTCCTGACGAATCTTCTGTTCTCTTTCGTTGGAGAGGAAGAGTCTGTCCTGCACTGTGTCCAAGATCACTCCCAGATGGAGGAGACACTGTTCCAGTGCCAACAAACTCTTCTCCCAGTTTATCATGAACCTGTGGATGTGTAGAGCATTCACCGTCTCTCTGACTGCTTGTCGGCACCCTTTTTTTGATGGTGCTCTGATCAGGATGTCGTCCAAGTATGGGAATACGTGAATTCCCTTCTTCCTTAGGTCTGCTACCAGCACCGCCAGGAGCTTGGTGAACACCCTGGACGAGGTTGAAAGGCAGGGCCCGGTACTGGAAATGTCTAGTTTCCGTAAGCGAACTTCAGAAATCTCCGGTGCGACCCCCTTATGGGGACATGTAGATACGCCTCCTTGAGATCTATCAAGGCTAGATAGTCTTGCGGGTGAATCGCTTGGACGATTGAGGCCAATGTCTCCATTCTGAACTTCCTGTGCCTCAGGTGCTTGTTGACAAACTGGAGGTCCAGAATGGCTCTTGTATCCCCATTCTTCTTCGGGACGGTGAAGAAGATGGAATACATGCTGGAGAACCGCTCCAGCGAGGAACCTCCTCTATCTCCCCTATGCTCAGGAGATGATCGATGGCATCCTCGGTCCGAGCACTTTTGGCAGGAAATCTGGGTATAGGCGCTCATCTGAATAGGTTTCTTGGCCACGACTCCAGCTCGAGAGATTAGCCCTCCCTGATTGTCTCCTTGACCCAGCCATCTGACATCATCCGTCCCACTGGTGGACAAACGCTTGTAGACGGCCCCCCAGGAACGACAGAGAGAGAACGGCTCTGAGTCAGGAGGACAGGGCATTCTGCTTATCTGTTCTTCCCTGGCGTCGGGGCCCTTGGAATTGACAGTTTCCCCTACCTCCTCTGGGTGGGAATGACGCAAAACCTCCCCTCCTGGGTGGAGGGTGTTGTCAAAAAGGCTGACAAAAGGGCTGCTTTCTCCAGGGTTCCCTCTTCCCTGGGCTCACCGGTAACCCCTTCTTGTCAGGTTCATCTGTCATGACCTTATCCATTGGCTCCCCAAACAGCTTTCCTTCCGCTACGGGCGCTGACGTGAGTACCATCTTGGAATGTAGGTCAGTTTTCCAGGGACGCAACCACATCACTCTGCGTGCCGCCACACTGTTAGCCATCAAGCATGATGAAAACTGGGCCACACCCAGGTCTGCATCGGCAACGAGGCAGCAGCTGAGGCCAGCCTTCTCAAACCCTCCTTCAGCTCTGGAGAAGTAGCAAGCGGGCACAAATCCTTGATCCACAGGACCATCGCGCGAGCAAAGGTGGATCCGGAAGCGGCGGCCCTGCATGCCGTAGCTGCGGCTTCAAAGTCACGTCTCAGAAAGGACTCAATTTTCCTGTCAAGTGGGTCTTTTGGGACCCCTTCCCCCCCATCTGCAGGAATCACTGAGGCCCACTGCTCCAGCATTCACCTTGGGGAGGACGAAGGAGGCCGCCTGATACACTCTGGGAGAGCGTTAAAGCGCCTCGCCACGGAATGGGTTCCCTTGGCCTTCGTTGGTTGCACCCATTCTTCCTTCAGGATCTTCATGTAGAGCGATGGGAGAGGGAGTCTGGAGACATCCACCTCTTCTGGGGGCAGCACTAGGCAGACATCTTCTGCTAAATTTGCCTCGGTGGGGGCTGGTAGCAGGGGAGCGGGGAGGGACAGGCTAATCCTAGATGCTACGCTGGCCGCTAACCTGAGAAACAGGTCTGGCCGGAAGATACGCGCCCCCACTTCTGACACCGGATCCTGGGGCTCCTCCACGAGTTCACTCCCCAGTCTCTCTCCCAGGGGGAGAGGTGGTACTCGCTCTGCCTCTGCTAACTGCCACTGGCTCTGGAGACATAGTCCTGCGAGACCAGAGGAATACCCCCCCCGGCCGGCCTCCCAGGAGTCTCTGTCCAACCCCGAAGGTGCAGGGGGCTGATGGGGTTCCCCCCAAAAGATGCACCATTCCTCCTACCCCCTTAATAATCAGCTGCCTCCCCAGCCACTAAAGTACTGCTGGGGGAACGTCCTGCTCCCCTCCTATTGCCTCAGCTCTGCTGGTTGCTGGGGGGGAGGGGGCTACGTGCCTCAGGTGGGGGGGGGGGAGTGAGGCTGGCTTCTCTCCCTACCGTGCCCGCTGTGATAGGACCCCAAGGAGGGATAGATAGAGTGAAAGTGCCTGTGACTGGAGCCGCTACGCCTCTCCCCTCCCCTTTCCAATCCCCTCCTCTCTGAGGAACGAGATCTGGAGTCGCTGCGCCCCCTGGAGTGGCGGCAATGGGAACCCTGATCGGGGGGTTGTCTATGCGGGCTCTGCCCGCGTGGGCTGTGCATCCTAGGGCTGGTGACGCCCCGCACCTCTCACCGGAACTGCGGCCTCTTGCCACTTTGGCCTGTTCCGAGGCCCCGTCTGGGCCTGTTCTCTGAACTGTCTCCCGTGAGAGACCTGCCCCGCCCCCGCTAAGAGGCCACGGGCGCGCAATGCTGGGGGCCCTCTGGGCTCCTCCCGGACTCCTAGGCCGAGTGGCCTGATTCTGAGGGGGCCCGACTTCCCCCATGGGTTCCAGCGCCGTTGTCGGTGGGGCTTGTGGGGATTCCGCCGAGCCTCTCGGGGCTAGACTCACCCTCCCGGGGTCTATGGCAGCTGGAGGCTAATGGGAGGCTCCAGGGCTTCGTCCTGGCGTTCCCAGCGCTGGAGTGCCTGTGCGCACCTCGGGATGGGACTGCCTGCTCCCTCATCCCAACATCCCTTCTTAGACAGAGGGGGCGAGGAACCCGGGGGCGATCTGCCACCCGTATCCTCTTCCTGGAGGACATCCCAGTGCCTTGTGACAAGAACTCCTTCTAGCCCCGTGTCACCCTCCCTGAAAAGTGGGGGGATCTGGGGTGAGTGGCCTGCTTCTTTGGGCCCAGAGCCAGCGCATGCTGACCCGACTAAATTTTTTTTTTTTTTTTTTTTTAAAAAGACCTGACTTTCCCCAAGGGGAAAAATTCCTGCTGTTTCTCCTGCGGAGGCAGGAACAGATCTGGGCTAGCAGGGCTGGGGTTGCTCTGCTCCTAGGTCCTGACAGCCAATCACAGACCTGATCCTGCCTGGTTCCTGAGTTGGCGGAGGAAAGCCCAGCACAGACTGCCAAGAGAGAATCCCTTTTCTCTTCCCCTCACTAACCTAATCATTCTTTCACTTTTTCATCCATTAACCCGTTGTAAATCTTAAAGCATAAGTTCTCAAACTGTCGGCTGGGGGTCTCAAATGGAGTAACAGGCCACAATCCTGAGTGGGCTCTCTCTTTGGGGCCATCTAGGGTCATCGGCAGAGTTTGTGAGCCTGCGTCGCAGCTTTTAAGGTGGTTGTTCCCATGTGTTTTAGTTGCATGGTCTCATTTGGAGATTTCAATAAAAAATCCCGCAACCCTGGGCATCAGAGTCCCACCAGTGGCCCACTGTGGAAACTTTTGTGTTAAGGCTAAAACTATAGCACTTCCCCTTCCCAAAAGAAAACGTCTTCTAAAGAACCAATTCAGATGTTGCACGGCTGATAGTTTGAAAACGTCTTGCAAGAGCTACTGCCAATCCCACCAGCCCACCGAGTCTTTCGCCAGCCTGCATCGACCAAGGATATTTTTTGACCAGCAGGGTTAACATTACGTGGATTCAGCAGAAAGTGACACGATGACTGTGAAGGAGCTGAGGAGCAGCAGTTGGCCGGCGACCAGGGCAACATTATTCTATTGTGGTTGAGATTGGATTGGTGGCTGAAGGGCCTTTGTAAAGGATGTAGACTCATATCTCTCCCACTGCTAAGCAACGTGCTACAGGCATTGGGCTTCTTATAGCCCTTGATAAATACAACGTTGCGTGTTTCAGAGGGTAGATTTTTACCCCATTTCAAGTGTTGAAAGTGTTAATTCACATCAGACCTCTTGGGGTACGTGTCTACCCATGGATAAATGGAGTTGGGTAGGTTACAAATCAGATCATGTCTTGTTTCAGCTTGGTGTAAGTGCAGTTAGAAGGAATTAAATTGTTAGGAAATACATGGTACACCGTAAAAGAGGAAGCAGCTAGCTCCTGTCTCTGCTGAATCAGGTAACGGTCCAGTTGGTTACTAAGGGGGTGAAGGGGAAGGTGTGTAATTAGATTCATGATTTTAATTGGATTCTGCTAGGGAAGCAGAGGCATACTTGACCACATCCTTTATTTAGGTAACCAGCTCCCACCACAATGGGCATTTTTACACACACGTTAAAGTTCCAGATGTTTCAGTCTTCTGGGTTTACAAGTCCACACGTAAGTTCCAGATGCATTTTTCACACACATGCTGCCCTGAGGCAGTTCCTGGATGCATCCTTCACACATGCACGTGCTGCCCTGAGGCAGCCTAAAGTAGCCACAGCTGTAGATGTGACAGGCTGCCATGGAAACCAAGTGACCACACCTGCCTGGAACAAAGCAGTTTTCCAGGAGAACCTTTTACACACAAAAGTTCTGGGAGATGTTCTACGCAGAAGTTCAAAGAGCCAGCTGTCTAAGATCTGGGTGAGTGATTTAGACACGCAGAAAGTTCAGACTGTAACAGCAAACATGCAGGAGAAATGTGTGTGTAAAGACACCCACTGACTACATTCCACCATACTGAAAAACAGCTTATTATGTGTGTAATAAAACACCTGTCCAGAGTGCTCAGGCATCTTAATATGGTCAGGGTTTAATACCCAACTGTGATTGGGAAGCATAAGCACTTCTGACATCTCCCAGGTGTTACATGGGAAAACCTTGGTAGTTTTAGGGTATAAAATCCCTTGAAAATTAGGGAAAGCTGACCTCCACCCACCCTTTCTAATCCTCCCGTCTTTCCACTTGATATGTTGTCTAAGTATTATGAGGGCTGATTCCCTGTGCGTCTCTCTCAGCTAGAACTTCAGGAGAGCTCCTACCCAGTTCACTGTCGATTGGGGAGTAGGATTAATTTCCTCTATACTTGCTTTGGCACTAGTAGTTTGTACTAAGATTTGTTTCCTGTCTGTGCAGTGTCTCTTGATTATATGGTTGCTATACTAGTGTTGGCAGTGGAGGTTAATGCATGGTTCTTGTTTTAACAAACAGTAAAATGACTCAACTGCTATTTAAGTGTCTCACCGTGGTATCTTAAATTAGCAGGTGATTAGCTCAAACCCACCTTCTTGGCCAAAAATGTAATTGTTAATTGGCACTAAGCTATTGTCAACAGGCTACCCCGACAGTTAAGGTTACTTTCCATTTTGAGACCTTGCTACTTTGAGTGGCTGCTTTATAAAGCTTTGCCAAAATGTAGCATTTGACCTGGAATTTTCCTTTCCTCAAGAGGAACTGTATTCCCACTACGACAGAGCCATTTTGGACAATGGGATTAGGGCAGCATCTATCATTTCCCCCATAAAATGGTCATGGTGTGCCCGTTTCATGGGAACCTCTTGTACTTCTAGACTGTGTTACAGGGCAAGGTACTTGCCGTCACATGCGCATGCTCTGGAGTGACATGTTAGAAGTTGGCAAACCTCTCCACCTAAAGGACCAGCTCCAGCTCCTGCAGTAATGGGGCCTGCTGACGCCTCAACTCACTTCCCCCTAGACATGGAGAGGCCGGAGCCACGGGAGAAAGCAGGGGCTTCGTGGGGGGATGAGAGCAGCTCTCACCTAACCAACCCCACTGGCAAAGTGCTTGGGCCCCTCTGTTATCTAGCACCATTGACTGAAGCAGTTCAGGGGTATGCTACACGTCTCTCTTGCAGCATTAGGCGAGAGGCTCTGCTTCATGCATCTGATTCTACCACAACCAACATGCAAATCAGCAATTGTACAAGCAATGGGATCATTCAAACACGTTTATCTGCTCCGACACGAGGGCCTCTCAGCGCCTCCCTTTTCCCCTCTGGAGAGAGATGGATTTGGGCATTCAGCCAAATCAATAGAAGTATTAGGAGGTGCCTTTCAGCGTAGAAAAAAGGCCTCAAAATAAGCCAGGCTGGCCCCCCTCTTTTCAGCTAAGGAGAGCTTCCTTTGGGCACAACTTCCTTTAGGTGGCATCAGAAGCCGAGGCTGCCACATAGATTCTTTATATATTTTAAATTAAGGGATGTTTCAAGTCCGTGGGATTCCAAGATAAAGGAAGCTCATGTTTTATGGAGCTGAATTTAAAAAATAAAATAAAAATGGACATTTACCACCATACGTCTAGGCCCCGAACCTGCCCTAGACTACTTCACTGTTACCGTCTTGAACAGGGCCACTACTCTAGACTACTTGGTTTCCTGCTACATAAATCCTAGGGTCCTTTTGAAGGCACCTGTCCTGGTCTTGGAAAAGAGCCGAGAGGAGGGCACGTACTCAAGGAGAGAGAAGACAGAGCCATGATCTGAACCCTCCTTTTCTTGAGCGCACGCTGTAAGCCTCTTTGCCCCAAAGTCTATGCAGCCCTCAAAGCTTGTGCTAATGTTTGACGTGACCCCCAGCTGGGAAAAGGTTCCCCATCCCCAGGGCTGATTTTTCCCTACCCACTCAGAACAAGCTCAATTAAATGCCTCCTTTGCAACGGCACAGCCCTGAGTGTTTCCTCTGTACATTACCCCATTCTGGGTACGCTCCACATGTTGTTAGGCCTACAAGGTTGCCATTTTGCAAATGACCATACTCAACTTGTTTGTTCAGTCTCAGTCGGTTAGCAAACCTGCAAGTGCCCAGGCACCTTGGATTCCCAGGGGGAGGTAGCAGCTCATTAACTCGTACATTTCCCCATATCCTAACTAAAAGGCTTATTCACACCACCTTTCCATGGGAGTGGTACACTAATTCGCATGGGGTGTTACGCAAAACCGTTACTGCTTTCTGTGCTCCTAGACCTCTTCACTGAAATGCAGGGAATGAGTGAATGGGCCTTGCAAGAAGGGACAAGTTTCCGTTGCACCGAATTTGTTGCAGTTGGCTTCATTTACACCAGCTGTAAATGGTATATGTTAACTCCTAATTATGGAAATTAATTTCTACCTTCTCCAAATTAACCCCTTCTCATCAGGAAGTTGCACAACTGTTGCTGCAGTGTATGTTATCAGCAGAGTCCTACGTGTAGCAATGATAGGCACCCAAGGATCTCAAGAACTAGCTTGATGACTCAGTGTTGTGTTGAATGGAGACATCGTACAGCATCTGATACATGACGTAGGAGTCAGCCAGATCTATTAAACACACAAATGAAAAGCGAAAAAAATTGTCATTTTATTTAATCCAAGGACTAGATTCCTTCTAGTATTGCTGAAGGGACCTCTTCTTGGGGAACTGATCATTACAAAGTCCCTGTCGAGAAGTTCAAGTGCTCTTGCTGTACATGCTTCTGAGCCACAGAAAAAACATATGGCCCAATGAGGTGGGAAACTGCTTACAGTTTATCCCACCTGAATTAGCATTTGCTTCAGGCTAGAAAACAATTCAAGTAGTAAAATCATGGAAAAAAGGTTAACCTTTAAAGGTCACTACTACATTTTTTCGATCAAAAAGTCACAACTATGAAAAAACCCATTTGCCTTGTACATGGTATCAAGTTTTATAACTTGCTGTGCGAGGCAGCCGTTCAATGCTTTTTGGACCAACTGCCAGATCGGCACATATCGGATGGTTTTACCCATTTAAAACGTATAGTTCATTTTCCACATTAAACTCCTTAATCAAAAAGAACAAATCTCTGCACCAGAATTCCTGGAGATGGATTTGGTTTTACAGAATGCCCTTCTGGGGAAAAAAAATAAAAAAATAATCTGAAATAGAGACCCTCTTTCTCCAGAACTGCAAAAGTTAAGAAATATTTCTTTTTTTAACATCGAAATTGCTCCTGAATGTTCAAAACATTTAGCCTCCTTGTCCTTTCACCAATCCACAGGCTGACCAGGCGGTGACGGCCCTTTTCCCACCTACCCACCTGACACATCTCTCTCTAACCCGGATCTCAGAGGGCAGACACTGAAATGCAGGAACATGGGCTAGACAGGACAAAAGGTAATCGACTAGCATTTTTAAAGTTTAGAACAACTTCAGTTCTGGTACACAACTCAGTTGTTTTCAATTTGCTCTAGATCCAAGTCCCCGCAGTCTAGAGGAAAGATTCCTTCCTCTGTGCTTTCACAATCACTCGTGTCTTCATCGCTTCCACTGACTGTGGCCACTTTCTTACAATCTCTTGTGCAGACGCTAGGGCGGCAAGACTCTGGCTGCCTTACGGCGTTCAGCTGCCCTTTCGCTGGACTGGAACCAGGGGTGACCATGTTCATAAGGTTGTTTGAGTCACATGGGGAGGATACTATGGTCTTCATGTGTGTGTCATCATCATCCTCCTCCTCTTCATAATCAAGGGAACAAAGACTTTTTGAATTTTTTAAAGTCTGAAATTAAAAGATAGATGCACATTAGCAAAAAAAAAAGAAAAAAAAAGGGAAAATATTACCAAATCATCAACTATTTAAAGACACCATCAGTTTGTTACAACTTAGCTTGTGAAACTTGTTGCCAGAGCATCTAGGGAAGGCTGGTAGCGTAGCTGGGTTCAAACAAGGACTGGATAAATTCTTGGAGGATAGGTCCATAAATGGCTATTAGCCAAGCAGGTTGAGGGATATAAGCTCTGTCTGGAGATCGAATTACCCAACAAGTCCTAACCAAGTGATCTGTCCAATCCCAAGTGTGGCCAATGTTGGAGACCGGATGCTGGGCTCAATGGGCCACTGGTCTGACCCAGTAAGGGACTTATATTCTTAAGTTTAGGAAGTGATGCCAGTATTCCATTCCTTTTACCAGTTCTAGTTTAAATTTTTCACTCAAGGTTTGAAGTATTCTGCACCTTGGCCACTAGGTGTATGACTACATTGACCTGTGCCTCAACATGTTACTCGGTGGATTTTCAATAATTCTCCCCTATGTCCTTCTCTCCGATCACACCAATAGGCCAAGCTCAGGCATGTAGAGGCATTTGGATAGCACAATGCATTGAAAAAGTTTGATAGCAAGTAGTCTTCACAGTGCCAGTCTGAGAAACGCACAATTGGCATTAGCGTCCCGTTTTGCTGATGAGGAGAGTGAATGATCCAAGTCCTTGCATTTAACTAACACAGATCTTGTTCTTCTAATCTACCTCATCCTAGATTTCCATCTCATTCTTCACATCTGGGACTTAAACTACTGTGATGAAAGCAACTTTGCTTTCTGCAGTCTCTCTCTAACCTGTTGGGAAATAGAAGGATTTTCTAGTACAACTAGAAGGGCAGTGCTCCTACAACGTGGGACCTTGCTGGCCGATGCACAACCACCGAGAAATTGTTACTCCACTACTCCTAATACACTGAACAAAACCCCATTTCGAGAGCCGGTCACTCACAGGATTAGTACTGCACTGCACCAGATTTCTGTCCTTATACTGGCAAGAGTCAGGAATAGTTCTCTAGCCATTCTGGATGTAACCACTAGCTTTATAGACATGGGGGGGGGGGGAAGGGAGTGGAAATATCACGTCCAAAAAAGACACTCCACATCACTAGCTGTGTTAGCCAGAAGGCATTTTCTGTAGAAAAACATGTACTTATCTAAATGCATATGCAAAAAGTTTGTAAGTGCACTAATTTGTGCAAGATGCCGGTGTTTGTTATGGGAGCAGCATAGCAAACTCCTACCAGCTCTTTGTAGGCCCCCGTGGGAGTAGAAGGGGAGGAGGGATCCCTTACTATCGATACTTGTTTTAGAAGCCAGGCAGTTATAGAATCCTACAAGGAAAATGCATTAAAGGACTCTTGAATCTCAATTGCAGCAGATTGCTCTAAGTTTTAAAAGTTCATGTTTCCTACCACCAAGATGGGCAGAAAAATTTAAAGAAATTAAATGGGATAGAGGCTGATCTAAACTTAAGTTATTTATGTTGGGAGGATCACAACTCCCTTCTTTCAAGACAGTCTGGATTAGTCCTGACTAGCAACCTGAATAGAGCTGACTGCATGACAAAGCACAGCGGTCTTTCTAGGTTTCAGTTTTATTGATGCAAAACTGCCCACTAGTGATACTGTGCTGAAACCACTTGAATGGGAACTTCTTGTTTCAACATACTTGCGCCAACGTTTGGTTTTGTACATTCGTCATCACAACTTCACTAAATAGGTGGATTTATCTCCTCAAAGAACAATCCTGCCATTTTCTGGCCGCTGAAATGCATTCAGCCACTATGCATGCTGATATCAGTACCGCGCTACACCTTGCAAGCACATTCCTGCTCAGCGGGGAGCCCCACGCGGGCTGGCTCAATGCGCCTCATTTTAATAAGAAGCCAACACTGGCAAAACCAAAAGGACCCTGCGGTTGGCAACGAACAGAAGTCAAGTAACTATTCTTTTGTGTGAGGCAAAAGCTGGAAGATGTGTGGTTTGTTTGTTTTTAAAAAGAGAGCTGGCTAAGGTGTCTGAATATTAAAACTGTGTACAGGAAGCCATGGCAAGGAAGGAAGGAAAGGAAAGATATTCCTAGGCCCTCCCTTTCAATGCACAGAAAAGCTGGCCACAACAATTGCTAATGCGTGGCTCCTCTAGCTGGCCTCTGGCTCAGGAATTCATAGAGCAAGTCACAGTGCTGATACAACAGGCAATAAGAAGTTCAGAGGATAGTTTCAGCGGGGGATTCGTCATGAAGTTATTACAATGTTTGAATATAGAGGAAATAGGAGTTAAATCCAGGAAGAGATAGAGGCAAATCCTGAACAAACAGCCTGTAAATCCAATTTTTCCTCAGAATGTTACATTTTTTACACAAACTGCATGTGCACGCGTTTTGGATTACCTCTCCAGTGCCTGACTTCTTCAAATTATCTTCTCTGCTTAAGTATTGCATTTTGGGGGGATAAGAGAGATCATGAACAAAGCATCCTTCTAGAAAATGAATCTTTCCACTTCCCAGCAGGCACCTCCTTCCCTATTTTTGCTCTTGGTACGCCATTGTCTGTTCACCAGTGTGCACCCCCTCCCGCCCCGCCACATCTGCCGCCTCCCTCTCAGTGAGCAGTAAAAGGGAAAAGCTCTTCCCATTTCTCAGTGTTGGAACAGAACCAAGGGAATTCCTCTAGATCGACCCCTGCAGTAAGCCGGGAGCACCCATCTCCAAGTCTCCTGGGTATCTCGGGGGGCAATGATGGAGAGGCCGTTCTCGGTGGTCGCACCAAGGATGCGAAACTCCTTCCCAGCAGAGGCCCGGGTAGCCCCGGACCTCTCCTCCTTTCGACGACAGGGCAAGACCTGGCTGTTCTGCCAGGCTTTTGGTGAGGGCGGTGGGTTGTAGGCTAGGCTTTTGTATATTCTTTTCTGAGACCTCCTCCATATTGTTTTATATTAGTATGGACTATTTTATATGTATTTTATTATATATTGTGTTTATATTACTGTATTTTTAAAAAAATTTTTTAAATAGTTCGCCACCCTGAGCTGCTTTGGAAGGAGGGGCAGGGTATAAATTGGTGTATAAATAAATGAACAAGCCAACCTCAGAAGCAGCCCTGTTAATGAGAACACCAGGCCTAAAATAAAGACATATTAGCTAGTCAAGATGAATGCTCTCTACCTTGCACAGGGGAAATTATTTATGTACATTTTTATCCCACCTTTTCTCTTTACGGCTCAGAGCAGGTTATTAATTCAGGTTTTTATCTCATCCATCCCAATGGCTTAGTGTGGCATACAATGGTACCGCCACAAAATACATTAAACCGCCTACCCTCACCCCTAAACCCACCCCACCCCCCGGCTTCAGAATATGCTCAGGTTCCAACAGACCTCTGGGGGGGAAGGGAATTCCACAAGACTGAGGCACCAACCGAGAACGTCTCTCTGCAGGCCCTTACCAAAATACACAAAAAATTAACCCAAATAAACCCATGTAAAAACAGAGAAAGTCTTCTGACCCAGAATACCACACCCAACCCTCACCTGCTAAACAAGATGGTCTTACATTGCCTTTAGAAGAGGAGAAGGCAGAGGCTTAAATTAATCTCCAAGGGGAGCATGTTTAGACACATCTTAAAGAATTGTGCGTTATAGGAAGCACATGTGCTACAACATGTTTTTCAAGCAGACATGCCCAGATTACTTATCCATGTTTAGGGCAGACAGACCATACTGTACAATGTATTAATTACTACACATTTTAATGTATTAATTACTAAATGTGTATCATTTGTTATTGGCCGTGGCCGCAAATAAATTATTATTAATTACTACACATTTTTCAATGTTTCTTGGAGTTTGAAATATGCTCCAGGCTTAATTTCTTTTCTCTTTTCTTTTAATTTGTTGAATTTGGGAAGAGTTTAAGAATCAAATCTTTGATTTGCAAGCAGACATTGGCCCCTTCTTCTGTTCATAATATATTCTAAAGGAAAGAGTTTTGAAGTTTCCTACGCAGTAAGTTTCTCATGTAATTCAAGGTTTTGAAAAAGTCATATAAAATGTTTGAAACCTTAAAGTCAGACTAGTTGCACATGGACTAAAAAATCCCCCAACAAAACACACACCGATAGGTTAAAACAAATAGAGCCATTACCAACTCAGTTAAAAATGGGAGCCATTTACTTGGAAAGTTAAGGCACAAGAATTACAACCCATATAACAAAATTAGAAGGAGCTGGAAAATTCGAGATTTGAATCAAAATATTTCAAAACAATACTAACAAATTTGCTTAAAAACCAGAAGTTTTCAACCCTTTCAAGGGATCCTGATTTCTGGGTAAAAATGTAGGTTTTCTTTATTTGTAAGAAAACTAAGGAATCAAGGAACTTGGGAAGTTATGAAACTGCATGAAGATCTGGAGGAACCCTTTCTAGAAGTTAAGCAGAGACTGCTCCCCTGATGTTACCCCATCCATCTCCTGCAACGGAAGGGAAAAAGTGAACGGCACGGTGGGTGGGACTTCCTTCTCTCTCTGGGTTTTCCGAGGTAGGAGGCCCTAGCGAGGCAGGATTCCAGGGTAAGGCTGGCCATCAAGACTGCCACCGATGAGGCGAAAGCATTCGAGTGGGGTTGGGAAAACGTGTCCCTCTCAGAGGACCACTCTGAATATTGATACAAGCTCAGAGGGCTGCTGCACCGAAGTTGGGGTTGCTCAATAGAAATGGGCTGTCGATATGTTCCCCCATCTGTGTGCACACCCTTATCAGGTGTTTTGACAGGCAGGGATAGGACTCAATGGGGACGGTTAGGAAAAGAATTCTGGGTGGTTAATGGGATTTTTTTTTCAGATGTTATTTATTGTAAGCTACCCTGAGCCATAAAATGGGAAGGACAAATTTAGAGTGAATAAATCTCACCTCCCTTAGCCCGAGATCAGTTTTTCAGCATTAAGGGGAAGTAACTGGTCCAGATCCAGGAATTGGAAAGTGGGAACAAGGGCCAGGAGGGCTTACGGGAAGAGGCAGTTTTCATAGTTTCACTTGAACAGAACTCTTCCCCCAGAGGGGAAGGCTATTCTGGACTAGCTGAAAAAGGAGAGGAATGGAGGGAGCATGCCAGAGTGCTAGAAGGAGCAGTCTTGAGCGGGGAGTCTTGCAAGGGTACATACTCTCTTCTCGCCTCTTGGTAAGTGCATAAGGCAGCAGCCATGCGTGGCCATTTATAGCAATTGCAGGGCTAACAGCCGTACATGTGTTAGCAGATCCACATGACAGATGCTGGTGTGTTTTCCACCTGACAAAAATGGTGTCACTGCACAAAAGGATGTATTTTAGAAAGTCTATCAAGCAGGAGGTTAAATTATACAGCCGTTTCCACAGCTATATAAATCAAATAAAGAGGCTCCACCCAAATACTCTAAGCTTCTCCCATAATGGAAGGAGCAAACCAAGGACGTGAGTATTTTACATTTATCATTGTTTAAGTCATTAAATTAATGCAGTCCTATCCATTCTGCAGAGACAAAGAATCTACTTGTAGCTTTTCCTCTCATTAGCATTACACTTTGACATAGGCTTCTATAAAACTTACACTGACTGCAGACCAATAGGACATCTCTTAATTAAAAAAAAAAAATTAGCACAAACTCACAAAAGAGGATATTCACATCTTGCTGCATGAAGCAGCTTACACCCACAAGTCTATACAAAAAGGAGAACATAACCCACAGCTGCCCGAGTTCTGACATTTCTGGGGAGTACATGGATAGCATCCAACAAGAGAATGGCAGCATTAGTGGTTAATAAGCATTTTCTATCTCCAATCTAATCATGTCATAAATTTTAACTTTCAGTAAAAGTTATGTTCTTCTGAATGAATACTCGAACAGATAGCCAAATACATTCAACCCACTCCTACCCAAGATTTACAGTACATCTTGGTGAGTAATCTTGCCAAAACAAGAGACATGTGTAATAAAATTTACAATGAAGGAAAATTCAACTAGACACTAACATTTCTAACAAAAAGGGCAAATGTTTAGTACTTTAATAAGCTTACAGATGGTTTGGCGTATCAAGTTGGCATTTTCCAGTTTAATTCTTAGTGGGCCGAATTACAGCCGCAATTTACATTAGAGCAAGCCCGCTGCTTTTGCACTTCATCCATTGTAGTAAGTTACAATCCATTATATGTAAGCGTGGCCACATGGGAATTCCCACTACATTTCTTATCTTGCGACATTTATGGTCTTGCACAATAGCAGCCAAGAGTTAACATATTCCTAAACTAAATGTGTAGCTTTGATACCTACAAACACTCACACCTCCTCTCTATTACGACTATCCTGTACTTTCCCCTAATGTTTACTCTTAAGGAATGGAACAGTTCAGTATGTTAGAACAGTAAAGCTAGGGTGAATATTAAATTAGCATGGTTTCTGTTGGAAGGGGTAATAGAGGTTTAGAAAAAAAACTGAGTGTAAAAGAATCTGGGCACATTATTAGGTCACTGACGGACGTCAACGTCACCTCTGTTATTGGGTTGTGCTGGCATTCTCTCAGACACAGTGCTCTAAGGGGTTTATAATTGGGCCATAAAATTCACTCTAGGTTTGGACAGGGAGCAAAATTTGTTTCTCTATTTTTTATTATGCCAATGTTCTTGTTGTGTAAGCACTAGAAAACTAAATTGTAAGTAAAGCCTCCCCAGCCTCTTTGTCATCTACATTTTATTGTGAATTCCTGCAGGTTGCTAGCCCAAGGTATGGACAGATGAGGACCACCAACTAATCTCAGAAGAGTTATCCTGAGCAAGCAACCTTTACCTGAAGAGAGTGTTGTGTATTTCCAAAAAAACTTCAGTTATGCGTAGCCGATATAAACCAGACCGACAGTCTACTATTACTTAAATCTTCATCTCAGTGAACTGGCAGGGCCTAGCAGCTTTAGCATTTCAGTATCAAACCCATCTGTTTTCAGACATTCAATATAAAGGATTATTCGTTGGTTCAGAAGCTGGGATGTGCTAACAGGATTAGATGTTGGGTCGTAGGTGCCTGGATAAAGCTTCAAATTTTGGAAAGTACATGCAGTCCTGCAGCTAGATCAAGCAAGGACATGTGTTTGCAAGAAAAAGGCTCTGGCTCCAATTTTACAATAATGAGACTGTCTGCTCTTGGTTAATAGTAACGTTCCCATGGTATTTCCCACCCCCTCGTAATAGGGAGTTTTCCCAGGTTCTGAGTTTTACAGCAGGCTCCACACCTCCACAATTCCTCTCTATGGTATGTAAAGTCTCCATATAAAATTTAATGGTTCCAAGTCTATACACATGACGTAGGGTGCCAACTTCCATGTTTCCATAATTTACTGGCTTGCTCAAAGCTAAGCCTCAGTAATGAAGTAATTACTACTAGGAAAACAAAGGGCATTGAAGAGAGAATGTTAAGAAAGCCAAGACGTTCGACTTGCTTCAATTTCCCATTTTCCACCTTGTCTGCATTAAAGTTACTAATTGTTCTAATCTAAACTGTTCTAATCACCTGACTAGAAACAGAAAGGGGATTGATCTATTTTACTTGCAGCTACACCAAAAGAACCCTAAACTCACCGGATTTAAAATTGTTAGGTCACCTTTAAAATAGTTCTGATTACCTGAATGGGCTAATAAGTCTTTTGGTATCTGCCGGAGACCTGGCATCAGGAAGGGTCAAATTTTTTCCTGCCCCTAGGACTACTGGAATAAATCCACGCGCACGCACACGCACACGCACACGCACAAAAAAAAGGAGATTCAGGCCAGTTCACTTATTTTCCTGCCTGTAGGTGTTGGTGTGGAGTAATTAGAGAAGCTAAACAAGTAGCTGGGATGGGCTGTGCAATGCAAACCTTGCGGGACAGAAGAACTTACAAGCCAGTTCTGCTCAAGGATTTCCAGGAGGAGTATTTTTAGATCTTGACTTCCCAAGGCTAAGGTTTTCTGCTACCTTTCCTAAATGAACCGAGGCAACTAATCAAAAGCAAATGCAGTACACATCCTATAAAGGTTTTAGGCCATGTATTATGTAGAGCGTGCCAATGTGGTATAATGGCTAGGTTCACAGCTCTTGGACTGGGGAGGGAAGCCCAGTTCAAGTCTTGCCTTAGTCAAAAACTCACTAGGCGACCATGGACGCTGGACCAGTCACAATATTCTCCTAACCTACCTCGCAGGGTTGTAGCGAGAATTAGAAGTTATATGTAAAGTGCTCCAAGTGCCATAGCAGGGGGATGGTATGTCAAAAAACCTTCCTCCTCCAATGCACAGCTCGCCTTCAAAACAATCTTGTGTAACTGCAAAAAATCCCATTCCTCAAACATTTGCAATGCTCTGCCGCCCGTATCACAAACTGGTGAAGGGTCATTTAAAAAAACGGAGTTAAGCTTGGTATGCAGCACAGTAAACTTAGGACACATTGACACATGCATGACAGTGTCCTTACAAGGCTGGGGAAAACATCTGAATGCAAATCTCATCCATTTCTTAGCCTAATTTCGGCTTCTATGCAGATTTACATAGGGCTACAAAATCCAGCTCTGTCAATCACCCTCGACTACCAAGGTAATGATAATAGTCTCAATCCCTTGGGAAAGGAAAGGACACAATCATCTACACACTTTTGGCTACAGTCTGGTAGCATTAACTTTAAACTCTCCTCTGTCTGGAGTACACCATGGTGATTCCCAACCCGGTGGCGATTGCAAGCATTCAGTGTCATGGTCTCACCACTGGGGTCGGCGTAATCCAATCTTTCCAGTCTGACTAAGTTTAAACCCCCCTGCAACTCTTCCTTTGCGAGCTAATGGATGGCTCCTTTTCACCTAACGCAGCTGGCCTGGAGCTTATTCACCGTTTCAACAACTGCTTTTACTTCTACCACAGTAAGCTCAGGAGAAAGTAAATCTGCAGCCAATATTAAACCAATTGCTAATAACTTTCAAAGTCCTGCTTCCCAGGGATGCGGAAAGGTAGGGTCACAGCAAGGCACACAACCTTGGTCTGGAATGAGAGTTCCTTTCCCTTCCTAGTCCCCAAGGCCTATGCTCTAGGGCTGGCCTTTGCCGCCAGAGCACAGAGAGCTTGCGGCACAGAGGCTCACTTCATTAAAGGCCATTTTGGGCTTAATTTCACATTGTGCTCCGCTCTGCTCTGCCAAAGAAAGAGAAGCACCAGATGCTCTGTGTGCCTGCCACCTCCCTTGTGCCTCATTCACTATTGCAAAAAAATAAATAAAAAAACCCTTCAAGCCCCCATTCAGAACTAAGTACCCCCAGCCTGGTCTCTCCTGTCAGAGGACAAAGTGCTGGCTTGTCTTTAACTCACTTTTGATGGTTGATTATCATCTCTGAGCCCGGCCTACCACTATCTCCTTTCCTCCTTCCCAAGCCTGCTGGAATTTGAACTTTAAATGGATGTCCGCCCTGGCAACAATAGATAAAAAGGGGGCCTTTGATTGTTCATGCGTTGCTGAAAAGAAAGGGCTCGAGATTCATCCTGGCGGTGAGATCTCAAAAGGCCTGCTCCCTCCCCCTTCAGTTCCAAGGGGACGCTAGTTACTCAGAGTCTGCATCTAGCCCCCCCCCCCCCAATTCAGAAAGGAGGAATTCCTCAGTTTCCTCCCCTCAAGAAATTAAATGTTGATCCTGTGAATGAAGGGGCGAGCACCAGGCTTGGAAAGCAGCCAAAAAGCTCTGACACACACTGCAGCGTGGAGTTAATTTAATACTTACTGATCGTTAGCAGGATTTACAACAGCTGCATTATTTATGGGGGGGGGTGGGGGGGATATAGGGGCATGCTTAGGGCTGAACAAACAGACTACTTTTGGCACCGTCTGTTTTTTCTAGCTGCTTCTTCCACGGTTTGAGAACTTAATTTGCTTTTGGCCGATTTTATTTCTAACCCACTTATGTAGGTCCAATAGGAAGAAGTCCAAAAGAGGCTTGTATTCCTACTTGGTGCAGCTCACTTGTCTTTGGGAAAGGAAACAGCACTAAAGAGGATCTTGAATTAGTGAAAAATGTCTCTTGTTTAAAAGTTTGAGCAGTTTTTCTTATATAAAAATAAATAAATAAAAAAGCCCTCCATTTCATACAAAGTGTTGCTATCTGGGGAAAGTAACAAATGCTCATTAACTTCATTAAGCCATCTGGAAAAAAAAGAAACCCATTTGCTCCTGGCAGTGTGTGGTTTTTTTTAGTCTTTTTTTAATTCTAGAAGATAGTTGCCAAGTTTCAGCTTCATTAACCCCATAGATATATTGTAACCAGTCCATTCCGCCAGGCCACAGCCCCCCTCCCTTCTCGAGACGGTACAGGCAGCAGCTGCCGCCCAGCCCAGAGCCCCTAAAACCCACCCAATTAACTCTTCAAACTCGCATTTATATTCCGCTCCGAGCGTGGGACGCGACACTGGTGGCCTCCTCAGCATGACAAGAGGCACGGGAAGGAGTTGCTGGTTTCTTGCAGTCTGATTAAAAAGTAGCACTTGGGATACCTGCATACTAATTAAGTTCACAGAGAGGCACTGGGCAGCTTGTCCCCATAGGACTCAACCAAAGCAGCAGCTCAAGTATTTGAAGGGTATTGCAACCCAGGGTTACGCCTTTGATATGCTTTAGAGAGCGGGGTAAAAAATCCTGGACTTTGTGTAAGGCAACGGTGTTAGGGGGATAAATAAAAAAAAGCCAACAAGCTTTGAACTCTTAGCACGACACCAGACAGTAAACCTAGGACACAGGCAAGCCCATTATTACCTGTAGTATTTAAGCAAGCTGCACCTACAACTCTTATCCTTACCTAGGACCCCCTTGATACTAAAACTCCTAAAGGAATTTTAACATTTCACATGAAGTTTTTCAAACAATCCCCATCAGCTGAAATCAAATCCCCCCCCCCATCCCTGGCAGTGTTCCCTGCATCAAGAGAAGCTTTATTCAAGGCAGATTGTCTTTGTCAATGGGTGTTTTCAGACACACCGGGGGCAGCCGTCCCCAACTTGCTTCTCGGGTGGCCACCCGTGTTCTGTCCTGCCTGGGCTGGGTTTACACAGACCTGTGACCTACACCAAAAGGTCACTGCATGGCCAGTACATACATTTACAAAATGGAATTTTAAAAGTTTGTTCATCGATGAGAATCCCAATTGTAACCAAAAGGTTTGGACTCCCTGTTCATGAGCATTTGTACAGCAATTTGCTGATAAAAGCACTTCCGCATCGTGTAGTAAGCTCCTTCACATGACCTCCAACCTTTTGGCAAGTTCTTAATGTTTGTCTAGCTTAACTACAGAGTTGCACATGTGCTCTTTATGATGTGAAATTGATTGTACTTATATTCCTGTGATACAGGTACCTAGGTAACTTAATTTTAAGGTCATTCCGATTTTCTCCATAGAGATGACATACCATCTTAACTGGATCCAGTACTTAAAGAACAGCCCTGTAACAGTTTTCTATTCCTTAGCAATTCCGAGAAAAACCACCTTAAAAGATAACCTTTTCGATTTTTACTCTACATGGAGCCCATGTTGGACAACCACCACCAAGAACATTAAAATTGAAAAACTCAAGCATACTACATCTCGAAGAAATTTGATCCCTACTATGTGTACAAGGTACAAAATGAGAATATTACCACCTGATGTTATGGTTACTGGTTTGTTAATACGTTCATGTCATATGATGTAAGTTATAGAAATAAGTTTATATGGGGGTTTTCCTTGTACAATTTCTAACTTCCTTTGGCATCTTTGCCATGTTATGTCCTTTCCCGCAAAGAGGTGATCTTTTTCTTTTAAAATCTCTTATTTTATGTGAGAGCCTAGTGTAATAGACCCTTTATGTCTGGTATCCCCCCCCCCGCCAAACAAGGATCCTGCTTTGCATTGTACCAGATTCTTATGGTTCTCAGCACCAACACTGTGATACAAGCTGGTATCAGGTAAATTACATCCTCCTTGCTCCAAACCGGTTTTCAAAATATATTTCCTTACCCAAGGTTTCTTTTTGTCCAAGATAAGAGATTTTACCAATTTTTAAAAAAGAATTCTTTGGTATATCGGTAGTGCTTGTATAGTACATAGCATTTTAATAATATTTATTTTTCCCATCTAGGAGCAACTTAAGTCTGTTCCGCGTGTGCAGTTCTGTTAAAAATGGGGAAGCAGTTCTTTTTATACAAATGTCTAGTGTTTTTTTGCAAGATGTACCCCTAAGCACTTTGAGTCTTTTTGGATCTGGAACATATTTAATGAGGATTTTTCTTGTTGGTTTATTAGCTGGTCATTAATTAATAATACTTGGGATTTGGTGAAATTTTGTACTTAGAGTCCCCAGTTTTTTTTAGTCGAGTGGCCAAACGTGGAATGGATTGTTCCAGGTTTGTTACGAAGAGTAGTGTGTCATCTACAGAGACCACCAGGTTGTGTTTGTTCCCCACATTTAACTCTTGATTTTCTCATGCTTTATAGCGGTTATTAATGGCTCCACTGCAAGATCAAACCAAAGTGGCAAAAAGCAGGCAGCCCTGCTGAGTACTTCGTGTTAATTGGAGAGTTATTGTGGGTTCCCTGTTTACTAGGATTTTTGCCATGGGTTGCTTACAAATAATTTTTATCTGTTCGAAGAAAGGCCTGGATATTCCCCTTCTCTTTGCTAACAGAAAATTTTGTTTGATCCTGTCAAAGGCCTTGTCTGCATTCTGGGACAAGATGGCGGTTGGTGCTTTTTTTTGGTCTGGCTTTAAATATTAGGTTGACAGCCTTCCTTATGTTGCCTACACCAAGCCTGTTTTTCCCCCCTGGTTGAGTCTGCTATAAAAAGAAAGGGATATGGGATCTCAATCTTTTTCGTTTGAGCATTCATCATAGCATTTTTTGCATCTTTTAGTTTATTTGCTCTGTTTCTATAGAATTTATTATGCCCTCAACTTGTATTATTTCCTTGCCTATAGTCTTTGTTGGTTTTTGTTTGTGTTTTATTTCCAGCTGTATAAGTTTTAAATACAGTTCATTTCTCTTTCCTATTCTAGGCATTTAGAGCAATATATTGTCCTCAAGAATGCCTTCGCCACCTCCCATAGCATCTCCAAAGATGCTTCCCCATTATTTATCTGGATAGATTCTTGGAATGCTTCCTTTCTCTTTTCTTTATTAACTACATTCAATAAAGTACTCTTTTTTTAGTACCCATCTGTAATTTTGTGGGGATTTTTTTTTAAAGTATTCTGTGAGAGAAGTAACATGAGAGCACTATTGTCAGAAAAGGGGGCAGGTTTGATTTCACAATGGTCAATATTGACATAGCATTTTACTGATCAGTATATGATCAATAAGGGAGAATGTCATACGCTTACTGGAACAGAAAGTAAAATCTTGTGTTTGGGGATCTGAAAGTCACCATACATTTTGCAATTATTTTTTGGCTATTAGTTTAACTATCTTTGTCATTGTTAATGTCTTTTTTATTAGATTTGTCCAGAGAGGAGAAAGGACCGTTGAAGTCTCCTAGGAGGACCAGTTTACCCTTCATGACTACTTGTTTCAAAATTTTTACAAAAAAAAAAGATTGACCTGCATTAGGGACATATATATATTTGCTATGGTACATTCCTAATCTCCAATAGCCCTTGTAGTATTATATGTCTACCTTCTGTATCTAACTTGTTTTTGGCAATGGAAGATTATTTTAAAAGTCCAGTAAAAGGCCAGCTTTTTTGTGTTTTGTATTTGCATAGTAAATGTCCTCAAACATTTTATTCCTCATTCTCCAATTCTTGTGTTTCTTGCAATGCTGCAATAGAGATCTTGTGTTCAGAAATTGCCATGTTTGCTTTCTTTAAATTGTTGATGTTTTAAAATTGTTTTATATTTTATAATTGTTTTTATTGGGTTGGAAGCCGCCCTGAGCTGTTCTCAGGAGGGGTGGGATATAAATGTCAAAAGAGTCACAATTTTTGCTGTGACTCCTCGCTTACCCATGTCAAATTCTTTAATATGTAATTTTCCTATTGACCTACAAACAGTATTAAAATACCTATTAACCTGAATAAGAATTAGATCCCTTATTCAATAAATTTTAACATACTAGTAAGTGATGTGAATTTTTTAGTAGAACCTCTTGAACAATAAGTGTTCCTGATCCCAGACGTTAGAATCTTCAGTTAGATATGCTAGGTATCTCACCTCTTCTGAGAGGCATCTTGACAGAGAAAGCTTCCAAGCTTGAATACAAGAAACTGCAGTACTATTTACCAAATGTCCTGGCAGACAACTAAAGCTCCTGCACTTTAAGATAATGCAACGATTCTTATTAAATGTCTTAGCTCTTCAACAGAGCATCTTAGCAGACAGTAAGAGTCCCTGAACTTGTATACAAGAAACTTCCACCATTTATATTAAGTGTCTTAGCTCTTCTACAGAGCTTCTTTGCAGATAATAGGAGCCCCAGAACGTAAAGGTAAGAGAGACTTCAACACTAAATTTGAATGTTTTGGCTCTTCAGAAAGCAACTTGGCAGACAGTAAGAGCCCTGAAGCTTATAAGCAGCTTTACCAGCACATATCGTATGTCCCTGCTCCTCAACCGGGCATCTTAGCAGGCAATAAGAGCCCTTGAATTGCAATATTGAAAGCTTTAGGAGTGCATAAGGCATGTCTTAGCTCTTCAACAAAATCTCTTGGTAAAAACTTAAATGCTGGAAACATTAACAGTAATCCAGTGCTTATCTAATCCAGTGCTGCTGAAATGTATTCACCACCCCTCTATAAAATTTATGACGAATCTTAACTCTTCAGCAGAGCTTCAAAGCCTGCAATACTTGCATCTGTAGTGAGATACCACAGTAGAAGAGGATTTCACCCTTCTTCCTGGGTCTGGAACACCTCCATCTGGTTTGCCAATCGCCATAGGTTTTTCTAGATCTCTTGGGACACTGGAAGTTTTCTTTGCACCTTTATAAATGAATGAGAAGCAAGCTGGTTAGCTAATTGGTGTTTTAATTCCAGCTGCATTGAACTGGGTGGTAAGTTTATTCCAGCTCCTTCTTCGCACCACTGTGCCTGCGGCTTAAGTCAGAATAAAGAGCGGTCTTTTTTCCTGCATACAACAGTTCCTGGCCTCTCTTATCACCCTCTATTTATCCTGGAAACATAGGCACTTAAATTAATGCACACGGAGGTTCTCGGTCTTTAGGCCGCAGTCTGGCGTCCTATGGGCCCATTCAATTTCTATGTCATGGAGTTCAGTTTTTTGTGGGAAGAGCTCCTTCACTACTTTCAAAATTAAATCTCCGGCATCCATCGCTTCTGTGCCCTCAGGAACGACAAGAACATCTCGGATGTGTTCTTCCTTCCTCTATTCTCCAAGTCCTTGCATTTTAAGCTTAAGAAGGATGCTGCTTTTTCTACTTGGGAGAGGCTCTCAGCTCGTTAGAATCTTGGTGCTCACTGAGCTGGTTCTCTCGGTGCGTCACACGTTTAGACACTTTATCAAATTCTTTTGCTAAGAGTCTGGAAGCATTTACCTTCTCGATGGCTCCTCTTAAGGAGTCCCTCCTTTTTTTGACTCCACATGCTGCGCTTGGATTCTTTGCACTAAGGCATCAAACTTTTCAGCAAGGCCCAGGGTTCTTGTCCCCCCTGATCCTGAGGTACGGCAGGGCCTTTGTTCTTCACCCTTTCTTGGTCTTTTGTTTTGAACCCTTTGCCTTCTTTCCATTAAATTGTGCTGGGAGTCCTTATTTTTCTTTTTTTGTACAATTCTTTTTGCTGCAAGCAAACATGGCTACTGTCCATACATGCCCAATAGCGCCGCCGCGCCCCCCGGTGTGGCATCCTTTTAAGAATTTGAAAAGCCACTCCAGTCCCTGTCCAACCCCCAGTCTTTTCTCTAGGCTAACCAAACCCATTCTTTCAGCGTATCATCATAGGGATCATCTTCCAGCCGTAACATCTTTATCATCTTAACTGAACTCCTCTAGATCTTCTCCCATTTGTAAACATCCTTCTTGAAGTGTGGTGCCCAAAACCAAGCCCAATATTGCAGGTGAGGTCTACCCACCACCAAACGAAAGCAGCAGCACTACCACCCATGTCTTGGAAGCCACGCACCCATGAACGCAGCTCAGAAAGGCATTTCCCCTTTTACAACAGAGTCACATTGTTGACTGATGTTTTGTTTGTGATCCCCCATTTGACATGGTTCCTAAAAAGCCAGAACGGAAATTGAGCTGAAGGGAAAGGTATTGGAATGGAAAGAACGAACTATGGAACTGAAATCAGTTCCATTTGATCAAAGCAAGATCTTGTTTAACAACAACAAAAAATAAAACCAGAATCTAAAAAGAAACCTAGGCTATTACAGCTGAAGTGAGACTTGGAAGATCTTTGTTAAGGTGGAGAGAAGGAAATTCCCTCTGAAGAGTCTAAAAACACTTCCACCCAGACTCCTTTCAACCAAGATGCAGGAGGACATTCCGCCAGCCATCTCAAGATGGCCCACTAGCGCTTTACAAGTTCTCTTATATTCAACCCTTTGCAGTAGGTTGTGACAACCAATAGCTATTAAGCAGAAGGAGAAAACATTCAGCCCAAGGACACAAAAACAGACGTCCTCTCTTTACAAAAAGAATGAGAGACCATCATAAGCAAAGAGAAAGCTGGCAGGACTTTGAGGTCAAGGCAGCCACTCAGACTCAAATATTCTCCCAAAGATCAGCGATCTGATCCTCGTAATAGTAGAACCTTGACAAGAGGCATCTGTGGGTGGCACTTTTCGTAAAATAATCTTATGAGACTTGCCATGTGTGAACTCTGCTCACCTGCCACAGAACAGGTAACCCGCCACATTCATCAGCTGCAAGTTTATCCTTAGTTATGGGTTTTTAAAAATTTCAAAAAAGGTCAAGTTACAGAGTTAACCAGGGTTTCAGTTAGGAAGCAAATGGAACTAAAATGCCTCTTCCCATAAACAATTCATTCCCTGAATCCCATTTCCTCCCCAACAGACTAAAAGTGTAAGTTCTTTGGCACCAGCAGTGACTTAACTGGATTTTATTTAATTTATTTCAATTTCTAACCAGCCCTTCCCCAAGAGGCTCGGGGCAGCTATCATCATAATATTTTATATTTGTGGTTGTTTTTTATTGTAAGCCGCCCCGAGCTGTTTTAGGAGGGGCGGGGTAGAAATTTGATAAATAAAAATAAATAAATAAATAAAAAGACAATACACAAGAGATACCGAAGCCTAATCCTGCCCTGTTAAAACGTCTGGCCAAATAGGTCATGGACTGCTTCTGGAAAGCCTCCGACTAGGGCTGTGTCAGATCCCGCAGGGGAGTTCCAAAGCCGTGGAGCCGCCGCAGAGAGTGCCTCGCTGCACGCCCATGGCATAGGAGGCAGGGCAACGACGGAACTTGCACAAAGGTGCTCTCGGCTGATCTTCCCTGAACTTTGATGCTGCAAGACTAATTGAAACCATGTTTATTCCATCCTCTCATTGAGCTGAGCTCACGTTATTAATCTGGGTCCGTCCGAGATAACTATCAGAGCCCACAGCTGAAAGGAAGGTCACCTATTTCGACTAGAGCATTTAACGGCTTCTGACTGAGACGTGTCAGCATTCAGACACATGATCCAGGAACAGCCTCGCAGATGTTCACAGCATGTATTTTAAGACATCCTTTCCTCTTGCTATTACTGTATTTTGGAACTGCCATGTGTTCGACAGCTTACATTATGGAGAGCCGACAGGTTCAACATGCATGGTTAGACAACCCCTTTTCAATTCTTACGGCACACATCGAGTTTCTGTACCGTTACCATTAGGTTTGCTTGTATTTTAAAGGTCAGGACTAGCTCTCCACTTCTTTTGGTCCTAAATTTGCAAAAAAACTTTATTTTCACACTTCAATTTAAAGTGAATGCAGAGCAACAGAAAGTATCATTCATTAGAAATACCAAGGCACGTCTACGGTACAGCCAAGGTCCTCTACACTTCTGCTGGCAAAGCCCAATCCAAATCAGCAAGGATTATTCACAATTGTACCAGGAATGCTGTTTAAAGTCCAGGCACCCACGGTTCACTGTGTTTTCCTCCATTGGTACCTTCAAGGAAAGTGGAGTGAACACGGGTTCCTGACTGCCAACTAGGCGCGACAAACAGATTACTAAAGCCATTTAAGGACGTTGGTACAAAAGTTGTTGTGTTGTTCTACTTAACTGCCCACCTAAGTTCCCTCTATCCCAAGTGCCCAATTTCACAAGGTCACCACCTCGCTAGAGCTTTTGAAATGCTGAAGAGCCCTAGGACTAGGATGGAAAGAGTTCCCAAATCCAAGAGCCATGCACCAAAATCTTTAAAAACCCCACTCCAAACCCTATCTGCCAAACGCCTTTTCAAAAAGCAAGATTTTACATTACCTCCTAAATATGCTCGGGATCGGGGTTGACGGACCTTCAGGGGAAGCGAGTTCCACAATACTGGAGCAGTGCCTCTGCGGGCCCGTGTCATGTGAACAAAATTGGCAGGTGGTACCCGCAAGAGCTCCCAAGTGGTCCTTCACGAATGTGGGGCCCAGGCTGTATAGGGCTTTAAAGGTCAAAACCAGCACCTTGACTTGTGCCCAGAAAGCTATAGGCAGCCGGTACAGACTAGGGCATGGGTGCCTTCACTTCAAACCATCTCGTCCAGTGGCCTCCGATTCCCCTCTTGTTTAGCGTGTAACGAGATGAAAGCCTGCAGGACACCACAGGAGAGGCTGTCTCTTATACACAAGATGTGTATAAGAGACAGGAACGGAACCACTCAAGAGCAGTCCCGCGCAACAACCACATCGTGATCAACTTAAAGGCCACTGAAAGGTCTAGCAAGATCAACAAGGCACAAATCCCCTTGTCAATCTCCAGGCGTAGATCAACCAAGGCCACAAGCACAGTCTCAGCGTTATACCCCAGACAAAAGTCTGTCTGAAATGGGTCCAGGAAACCAATAGCATCCAGATGAGCCTGAAGCTGCTGGGCAGTTATCAGATTCAGTAACCTTTCCTAAAAAGGGAAGGTCAGGTCAGAGACAAGGCAGTAAGCTGACCGGGGAGTCAACTTCTAAAGAGGATTTCTTGAGCCGAGGACAGATCACCAGTTTTAAGGTTGTTCAGGGGTGTCTGACAACCTACCCTCTTGAAGGAGGCATTGACAGCCCCAGCAGGCAGCGGCCTCGAGGTCTCCCAGCTGGTTTCCACGAGTCAGGACAGACAAGGATCTACTTCACATCTTATCCTGCCGATCAGTAACTGAAATAATGTTGGCATAGGGTTGTGTTTTAATCACGCACGCACCAGCTCCGAGCGCCTCATTCCCATACGTTGCACCTTTATGCGTCTCCCTACACCGACTCATCCTTCAGGATTGCCCCTCATTCCCTGAAACTAAGCTAAGTACATGCATCTGCAACTTCTCTGCTCTGTGAACATATCCCTGTCTCTCCATGTGTCCTTCCCTTCCCTCGTCCACTGGTGATGGGTCCCTGCCCCAAGGGGACTACCATTTCAACCAGGCACATTGCTGGCATTAATTAGCCAGTGTGGCGTAGTGGATAAGGGGCTGGACATGGACCTGGGAAGCCAGAGTTCAAATCCTGCTCTAGCCAATGAACTCACTGAGTGGCCTTGAGGTAGGTCACAACCTCTCGGCCTCAGTTCCCCATCTGTAAAAATGGGGAAGTGTGTCTCTGTCCCCGAGTTCCCCTCACCCGTGTCCATCTTAGATTGTAAGCCTACTGGGTAGGGACCTTTCTGAAAAAATCCAAGACTGTAAAGGGCAGCATACGCCGAGGAAGGCTATAGAAATGATTAGTAGTCATTACAGGGATTACTTCCCATTTCCACCATTTCATAGGAGAACATATTTTATTAATACAGTACCTTGAACAGATTGTTTTGATTCAGGACTTAAAATGTCTGCCGAGCAAGCACACCTGATTTAAAGGAATACAAATTGAGCTCTCACAGGTAGGAGAGCTGCTCTAGAAGTCCATGGAGAAGCACAAAAACCATTAATCCACAAGTATAAATTAGAATACACTTCTACATGTTCAAGACCACAAAACCTAAAAGTTTTACCTCTGCCTAAGGACTATAAAAGTTCATAAAATAAATGACTTTAATACTGGAAAAACAGTGGAGTTTTTGATGGCTTTCATCAAAACATTTGATATTTAATCCTTGCTATTTTAATGCAATTAAGGAACCCTAATGAACGCCATCATGAACCTGTTGGCTCCAACAACAGGCTTCTTGCTTGGAAAGGATAGCCAGTAGCTCCCATGGCAGCCCTCTTTTCAGAAACTCCGCTATCGAGGTGGGATAACAAACTAGACAAAATAGGTTCTTTGACAGCTGCTGGAGGACTGCCCCATCTGTCTATGCTTGGTTTATTGGGGGGAGGACACCTGGAATAACTCATTCTCCTGAGGTTTCTTTTTATTCCAACCTCAATACCAGCAAGCAAAGATTGGTCCATTTCTAGACTCTATAGCTGAGCCTGAAGACCTTTGGCAAACTGGCTGTTTGGTAGAAGTCTCCATAGCCACCCTCTTAGATGATATAAAGTATTTCTCTGGCAACTTCAAGCTTGCCTCTCCCTCTTCTACCAAACCATCAAGATACCCATCAGCCAGCAGTTCTTCTTGGTTCCCATTAGCTTCTGACATTTGAATATCAAACTCCAAGACTGCCCAATGCCTGGTGGGCCACAACTGTCCAGGCTGACCCTGGGGTTCTAGGATAAAAGCCAAGGAGAAGAACAGTCCACTATATTAAAGACGGAACAGTTCCGGAAACCTCATGTCGCAATGAATTGTAGTTTAATTTTTTTTTAAAGTTAAATTTTCATTTTCACAATGCTTTTTTTAATTAGCATAAGCATCTAACCTGTTGACTAAAGTCTGTTCTAATAAGTTAATGTTTTTAAAATACTTTAGTGTTCTATGACCAAATATTTTCTGACCTGACTAATGCCCAACCCTAGTGGGGCCAGATTGAAGAGCCTAGTTTGTTTCCAACAAGGCTACGCCAACCTACACCATCCTCCAGACGCCCCATTTTTTGTATTGTTTCAGTTAATTAGGTTGCCACCTATTCACATGTTAATCCCGCCCTTCCTGTTAAGGCCAGAGTTACAAAAAACAACCACCACCACACACACTATTATCTAGCAATCCCTAGATAACCCAGAGAAATCAGGGCCTTATCTAGCTTTTGACTTCAACTTTGGAAACTAGGTCAAGCCCAGATGCCTGGTAATCCTAGAACTAAAGGTCACGTAATGGCATTTTTGTGACCGGCATCGCTTGAGATAATCTCCTTTCCCCACTGACGGGGAAGGCAGCTGAGGTATCCGTGTGTAACAGGGCGGCTAAGTCTTGTTTGGATCAGACCCAGAAGTCAAATCAGCTCTATGCATCTTTATTTAACAACCCACTCGGTGGGCTCGATTGCACGGGCATGCAGCTGCACGGATCTGCATGGTGGGCCCATTGTGCCTTGCAGAAGCCACGCATGCGCAATCTGTAGGGCATGGGGTGGCAGCCATTGTCCTGGACCTAGCACCTTCACACAGTTCTTTTCTCCATCAACCCAATAGCCCAGCTTCTGTCAACAACAGGCCCCCAAAGTCTCCCCCAGCCCAGCCTGTGGTTGAGCTAATCCCAACACACAGTACGGCTTCCCTTCACCTTGTCAAAGCTGGTTCTCTCAGCTCCAGGAGGTTAGAAGCTCCCTCCCACTCCTTGGGTTTTGCAACACAGAAGTCTCTCCAGTAGCTCTTCCCAGTTCAGGCCTTCAAGCTCCCAGGCCTCCTGGGTGGGGCTCCTTCTCCTGAAGAGCAGACTGACCTTCCTTCTCTGTCTGGCTCAGTTTTTATAGCTGAGCTGACCCAGCCACGCCCAGCCCATGACTACTTCCGCTTCCCAACTGGCCAGTGCCACACGCCCTTTAATCCCTCTTGGCTTCCTATACAAGCAGAGTGGCTGTGTACTCCCTCTCGGGTTGTTACACGCTCACAGAACCAGGCGAGTCCCACTCTGCTAGTCGCTGTGGCAGCGAGTTGCTTTCTCTAGCAGTCAGCTAGGCCCAATTATTGTTTTATTTAAGTAATCTTTACCCTGCCCATCCTGCCCCAGGCAGCTTACAATCAATAAAAACCACTTAAAATTCTCAGAGCAAGGAGGAATTAGAACATCCAACCACCCCGAACCCTAACCCATTCCCCCCACCGAGAAGGCCCTCCCCAACGTGGCCCCCTGGCAGACTCGGGGGTACAGATGTGAAGGCTTGGA
>QEPC01003503.1:1766935-1865495 GCA_003113815.1 Sphenodon punctatus | reverse complement strand
TCAGATGGGTCCAGGGTGGGTTTTTTGAGGATGGGGGAGACAGTGGCATGCTAGGGGAAGGAGCCTGTGGAAAGGGAGAGATTGATGACATGTAGAAGTGGGGGGGCCACAGTGGGAGCAACAGAGGTCAGGAGACAGAAGGAGATTGGGTCAAGGGGGCAGGTGGAGGGGTTGGATGAAGAGAGCAGAGCGGAGATTTCCTCGAGGGAGGGAAGGATATGAGGAGAGAGGGGGGAGGGTGACTTGCTTGTGGGACCGTGCTGGGGCTGTTCTTAAATGTTTACGCTCTTTCCTAGCTGGAAGAACTCAGCAAGTGGTACTGGGGGATTTTACATCATCCCCCCGGGGCCTCATGTGTGGAGTTGAGCAAGGTTCTATTTTGTCCGCACTCCAGTTCAATGTGTACATGCAACCTCTGGTGAGATCGTGAGAGGGTTTGAGGTGTGATGTCATCAATATGCTGACACCACTCAGCTCTCTCTCTCATTTTTATCAGATGCAGGGCCAGTAGTCTTAGTGTCTGGCTGCAGTGGGGGGATTGGATGAGGTCAGGATTCTGCTTCAAATGGCTCGCCAAGACAGAGCTGATGTTGGTGAGAAGGAAAGAGGGAGTCGAGGCCCGCATCATTGATGTGGTGCATCCCTCCTTTGTCCCTCATGTTTGGAGTCCAGGTGGGGACGGGGTGTCCTTGATTCACAGCTCTGCCTGGATGCCCAGGTGACAGCTGTGGCAAGGAGTACATTTAGTAAATTACATCTGGTCCGTCATCTTTGGCCTTATATTTCAGACTCCGATCTTGCCACCGTCATCCATGCATTCATCACCTTGAGACTGGACTACTGCAACGCACTCTACGTGGGGCTACCCTTGGTGATGACCCAAAGACTGCAGCTGAAGCAGAATGCGGCGGCTTGCCTCCCAACAGGGATGGGTCATCGGGAACACATAAGACTTGTGCTCCGTTCTCTGCACTGGCTGCCTATAAGACTTCTGGTCCCAATTCAAGATGTTGGTTATGACCTTTAAAGTCCTATACAGCTTGGGCTCCTCCTACCTGCAGGGCCGCCTCATCCCTCGTGTCCTCGACTGGCGCCTGCAGTTGGCTGGGCGTGCCCTCTTAGAGGTCCCGCGGGTACAATGTTCAAGAGGGTATTCTCCGTGGCAGCGCTGCTGTTATGGAACTTCCTCCTGGTGGAGATTCGCCTGGTTCCGGATCTCCCTTCTTTCTGTAGACAGCGCAAGACCTGGCTGTTTCGTCAGGCGTTTAGAGAAGGGGATGGGTGGTGGGTGGTTTTCTTTTGGAGGGGAGGAGGGATATTTGTTGTCTTTTTTGGGGTCTCCGTTTTAATTGATGTTTTTAATATTGTTTTATATTTTTGTATTCTGTTTAATATATATTGTTCGCCGCCCCAAGCTGCCATTGGGCAGGAGGGGGCAGGCTATCAATTGTGATTAAAAGAAATATTAAAATCCACCAAGAGCAAAACACTAGACTAATTACTCATAAAAGGTAGGTTCTCCAGCATAATTTGACTTAAACTCAAGGACCAGAATTCTCTAAAGAGGAATCTAGACTCTTTTTCCATCAAGGTAGGGGAACAAACCCAGCCGAGACTTATGGACTTCGCATCTATGCACCTTCTAAGAGGGTCTCCAAGGTGTGTCTCAGCATCCTATGAACAAATTATCTGCACAGTGTTCTGCCTAGGAGTAAGTGAAGATTGATTATTATTTGAAAAGTAACTAGGTCAAGAAAGCTTTTCAGCCCACAAGGCCTACCCAACTCAGTTGAGTAATAAATGAAATTCGGTGTTACAATTGTAACTATTTTACAGCCAGGTCTTAAAAGGAATCAAGATCTGTACTGAAGCTTTTGAAAAAGTTAACAAAGCCTACAGTTCAATTCAATATTAGTCCCCAATTGTCAGTTTGGAAGCATCAGCCAGGGTACAACAATATGATTGAAAACAAAAACAAAAACCCAACGTCATTTAAGTCCTGGTTAACCACAGACTTTTCTTGCTATAAGTTAAGCATCCCTCTTTCATAACCAGACCCTGAAAACCAAGCAAACCCCTCCGCTCTGGCACAAAGAGAAAGCTATTCCCACTCTTCTCCCTCCACGAAGGTCAGATCCAGCACTTGGTTTCTGCCTTCCTCCCCTCAATAATAAGTCAAGGATCTGTTTATGCTTATGCTCTCAAGTAGCAGCAGCAGGACATCAAGTTCCACAACCACCCATATAGTTCTTACTAGCAAAAATGAAACTGTGAAGACTCGACTGTTTGACAATGCTGCAGTCGGAATACCAGCAGAAATGTGAAAGCCACGGACAGGCTCCACACATGCTGCATGTAATGGTTGTACCAAACAAGTGCGGGCATGGGGAGATCTAAAAAGAGTACATACTGATAAAACCAGCATGCTAAGGCCACGATCCACCAATCACTTAATCCTGAGTTGTCCCATTGAAGTTATTCAGGCTTCTATGGGATATTCTGGAGTGATTGGTGAATCGAGGTCCAGGACACTTGCCAGTGGAAGAATCTGTTTCCCAGAACACACTAGTAAAATTAGAGGGTTTTTTGTTTTGTATTTTAAGGTTGCATAAAAGCTTTAAGCAAACAAATTGACTGGTTACATTTTTATAAAGTGTGTATGGTGATAGACACCCAAGGTTCGAGACAAATCCTAATATTTGTCAAAGTAAAATTATCTGGTTGTCACAAGTTTACAGCCACACTAAAAGCATTCTTTGGGATTGATTTATTTTTGTCCTGCACTGGACAACGAAAGCTGTAAGTTTAGTTTCTGCTGATTAGTTAACTGAATTGCTTAGAACCTTAGCCAGAAGCATAGTGCAAGGTAATACAAAACCATGTGAAAATAATTCCCATTGCCTTTAGCCATACAGCCTTTATACCAGAAGCTAATTTGTCATTTTAATCTCTATGTAGTTAATACTTGATTTATATTAGTTTCGGTTTTCTAGCAATTTTCCTTAACTCATCAGGTGCGCAAAAAAAAAAAAAAAGTGGGGAGTCCTAGTATTTCACTACTAATGGGATCTGCAGGTTTGCGGGTATTTCTCAGATGGAAAATTCACCACCCCAGATTCTGCAGTTTAACACATCAGGAGATTACTCACTTGCTTAGAGAGAAGTTTTCCTCATACAGCTTAAACGTTTTCTTCACGCTGACAGTCTCCGCTGAAGCTGTGTTACACCAGGTTGCCAAGTATGTAACCACATGTGTCAGACAAAAAGTAACTTCAGTATGGTGGATACTGAGATGGGGGCAGGATTATTTTTTTTTGGGGGGGGGGGGGAATTTTAGAAAGTCATGAATCCCACCCCCTGTAGCAGAACTAGAGGCTTAGTACAGAAAGTTAATATCCCCAAATGAGATTTATTTAAAACTTATATCCCATCCCTCCTGCTGAAAGGCAGCTCGGGACAACTTCCAACGTTATTGGTGTATAAGACACATTGCTTGACTAATTCTATCCAAGCTACAGTATTCCTATTATTGTTAGAACATCAGCACTGAAAGATTTACCCAAAACTTGCTTGTGAAAACATTAGGTTTAACTACTTCAATACTGTTAAGAAACAAGAAATATGTACATTAATTCTATTGTAACAAAGTGAGAGATTTATCTTTAGACACCAGCAAACATTTTATTGACATCTTAGCCTAGCTATATCGCATATGCACTCAACTTGTACCGATTTGCAAGACGTGTTAGGGGGTGGGGCGAGAACCACACAAGACTCAACTTAAAAGTACAAAATTCAAGGTGCTGGAACTCCACCAATACCGACAGATAAGAGTCCGAACTGCAGGGGGAAATACAAAATTTACAACAAGGTCAAAACAGCAGTCATGAAAATTAGCTGTGTTATTAGCCAGACAGTTCAAAGCGTTTGTTTTGCAAGGATAATCTTGCGTCTGTACAGAACACATTTAAGGAAATTTTCCACTCAGATGTATATACAAGATAGAAATCTTTACTGAAAGGAGGACAGTGTAGTTAGAGGCAGCAATGTTTGAATTTGCATTCCTGTTTGCAAGTCAAATCAGTTGGGAGTTAGTTTCAGAGCTCACACCCAGAGTGGAAGTACATGAACTTCTACAAAGAAAAAACCACTTATCTGACATTAACCTGCAATCTTCTAAAATATTTTTAAATATTACAGCTCATTTATTTCAAATATTCCCCCCCCCCCTCTCATTCAAGATGACTTGGGGCAGCTCACAAGTAGATTTTGGCTCACAAAGGTTTTAACTCATCCAAATATATCAGTGTAATTTACCATCTCCTGCAAAGGAACGCAGAAACTACAACAGATTTGTTCAGATACAATGAGGCCAGTGAAAAGTAGGTTGTTAGACTAGGGTGGCCACAAAAGGGATCCACTCAGGCCCAGAATGGCTGAGGTCCCTAACTCTGGGTTCAACCCATTAAACAATCTGTAGAAATGAGTTTCCCAGGTTGACGGAGCAATAGCAGGCTCTCTCAATAATGAACTCCTCCCCAAAGATCTATTCACAATGGCTCAAAATTAAGTACTGTCATTATCCTGCAGGCCTAGCTGGAGTGAACCCCATAGTTTCCTAACAGCAGCGTCACTCTTTTCGGTCAGCAATAGTTTCTTATAAGTCAAATACTGAGTGACCAAAAGACTGTCCCGCCCTTATCTAAGCTGACAAGCCTTGCCTCTAAGACGACACTTGGCCTCATGACACTCTGAATCAAGCCATGGCAACTTATATTTTACACCTATAAACATGAAGTATCTGAACTGCCGACGCACGCTCCAGATTAACATCTACAGGAAGGTGGCACCGCACAGTTCTCAGGTTTTTCAAATAAAGTTAATACGGAAGTAAAAGTTGTAGCATTTGCATGAGAGTAAACTGCCGAGTAGGAGAGTACGTGGGGGAGTGTCTGGGGGAAGAGCCTAGAGGGCGTGGCTGCAAACAGGAGCTGCAGGGAAGGACTACCTGGTTTCACCTGGGGGCTTTGTGTCTCCTCCTACAGGTAACCCATATAACAGAGCGCTGCCCTCAGGGCGGCGGCCGAAGGGCGCCGCCAAAGGGCGACGTTCCGTTGGCGGTGCCGTTTGCAGGGCAGTGGAGGCGGAGGCGACCCCCTTTGTTTGTTTGAAGACAAGGTCTTGCAGAAAGGGAGTCTATGGCGTGCCCTTCTTCTCCTCGGATTTCTACCTCAGGGGAAGTAACTGTATGCTCGATGGACAGGGAGGTTGCCCCTCCATCTTGTCACTCTACTCCTTCCAGTGGGCAGAAAGGAACTGCTGCTCCTCCCCAATTGAGGGGGAGACTAGGTGTCTTAGGGGAGGGAGATTTTCTGACTGACTTTTTGACCACTCATGTTTCAGTGACAACGGAATCTGTGAGGTTTATGTACAATCAAGTTAATGCAATCCATGAAAAATTGGATTTTTTGCTCCCCTTGGGAAGGAGCCACTTGGGTGTTGGGGGTGCCCCTTTTCCATCTGGGGTGAGAGATGACCCTTTATACTCTTCATCTAAGGTATCGCTCAGGGGCCACAAATTAGTTCAACAAGTACAGGACCCTCAGTTGATCCCTGTTCTGGATGGTCTCCCCCAGTCTTTACAGGGAGCGAGAGTTCTTGGTCCCCCCCCCCTTCTCAGACATGCCTTAGTCAACCTCTTCCAGAACAGCCGATGTCCTATGATTTATTACCACTGGATTTGATCTTTACAATTCTCCCGGTCCATGGAAGGTATCCACCATTATGGAATTCTGTTCTGGATGTGGCAGAACATCTGCGCCTTCTTTTGAATTACCCTATACTTAGGCACCTCCCAGTTACCAGATATGATATATTAACAGTGGACCATCTATTGATCTCTCGGGGTAGGCAGGTAGTGAAGGTGGGATTTAATTCACAGGAACTGGTCAAAAAGATATGGACAGTAAAAGAGTCTCTCGAGGATAGATCTGTCTTCCCCGCTAGGGTTTTTCAATCCAGCACCGGTAACCTTGCTACATTAGGAGCAGGGAATCCCCCCCCGATTTCGCATCTCCTGACCTCGCCCAATATAAACCCTGTGGGAATCTCGAAACCCCTTTTAGGTAACCTAGAACACAACGGGAAATCCCCTATGGAAATTCAATTACATCCCCCCCCCGAGCAGGAAGTGCATGGTGCAGGGGCCCCGGTGGGGGGAGTACCTGTGGGAGGTGGAGATATGGAATTCGAGCTAGCCGGCTGTCCTACTGGCTCTCGGGCCCTGCCAGCACGCACTTCCAACCCCCGGAAATTAACACTCCCAGGTGTTACCCTAGACCAGCTGGATCCTTCGGGTCCGGGTCTCCTTTTACATTTGGATACGCTTTGCGCCCAACTAAAGAAGTTGAGAGCTGGCGGGTGGCATAAAGAGGAGAGAGAACTTAATGCTCATAGGGTAAGACGAGATCTGGGTGCCTTCTCCCCTGTTTCCACCCCTGGGTTATGCAGAAAGCAAAGGCCCTCCCCTAGTTTAAGGAGGGACCTGCAGTTAAGAAATAAAATTGAGGGCTCTGTTGACAGCGGGGATTCCCCGCTATCTGTTGAGGTTTTGAGCAGCCAGAGGGTTTTCTCTAGTAACGGTGGAGTTATGAGAGGTGGAGCCTCTTCCTTTAGGGAAAAAACCAGATCACAGGATTTAGATGAATCTGGGACCCATGTTCATGCTCATTCGGATTCCCCAGGTGTGTTGTGTCAGAGCTTGATGGTCTCTGGGACAGCTTTACAACCTTGTTTAATCTTTTCCCGTCCTTGTTGTTGTTATTAATATAAGGAATGAGGGATAAGGTTTGGGGATATGCAGCTATTCACAGGCCTTCAGCTTTGGATTGAACTGTAGGCATGTGCCCGGACCCCAGGGTTTCAGTGTATTAGGGATACAATGATGAAAGATTGAAGATGGATGGTGTTGCAAAGAGGAATAGGGATATGGAAGGGCTCTCGGGTGCTGTTAGTCTTCTCTTGGAGCCCTGGTTTTGCACTATGATTGTAGTACCAGGGTATTTTAGCCCAATATTATGGATATTATATTCGGAGTCCAAGAGGACATATTTTAGTTGCTTTCTATGTAATGGAAGGGATATATATAATTTTATTTTCTTCCCTTATAGGTGGGGATTGTATTTGGTATATTATGTATATTTTGTATTGTTGTGTTTGACAATTGCCAACAACTTTTTAGTTATGGCAAATAAAGTTTATTATTATTATTATTATTTCAAGGAGGGTACTCAGTGGGAATGGGTCTCCGGAATTCATTTCTGGTTTGGTTTCAGTTCTCTGAGAATTTTGGTTCTAGTTTTGGGGGGTTTTTTTGCATTGGATTTTTTCTTACATTAAAAAAACAAACAAACAAAAAATCAATGTGAAAAACCAAAACAGGAACAGAACCCAATGTTTTGGATATAACGAAAACAGTCATTTCAGTTCTGTCTGAAACTGGAATTCCCATTCCTAGTATTCATATTCACATGATATTCCAGAGAAGTCCTGGCTAGTCCCAGGAACACTGACCTCGTCAGAAGATCTAGTAACAAGGGGGTAGCATAAAGGATGTCTTCCATACCATTTATCCTTCCCATCGTAAAACTCCTTGGGTGAACAGTCTTGAGAAGAAAGAGTGTGGATTCTGCCTGACAAAGACTTCAAACTGCCTTCGAAGAGTAGGCAAGCCAACACGCTGGTTGGGGCATCCTACGGAGAGGGAACACTGCCGGAGGCGAGAAGAGGCCAATCTTGGATAGTTTCCTGCGTAGCTGATGTTGAGCTCAAGGTGAACAGGATTTGTACGTAAATTTCAGCTTCAGACTACCATACAGTACACTTTGGACCTGCAGGTCATGAAGGTCCAAAAAGTCACTTCCAATACAAAGCCATGCAAGATAGAAGTCTGGGAAGGATCTGCAGAGAAGGTCACCACACCACCCCAGCCCTTGTGCCCCAAATCATATATATTGCAACACAATTTTGGAGTTGAAAATAAAGTGGTCCGATAGATTTTTTAAAAGTGAATTCTTCATGCAAGTTATATGAAAGGAGTGAAGTGAAAGCGGGGGGTAAGATGGCCTAATGTTTGAATGAGGATTTGAGCAGATACAAGGATCAATATGAACAGGTACACCAGTCAAATTTCTGGCACCCAAATTGACCCAACAACAGGTACCAACAGGTACCCCATTTCGCTGAAAGTCAACTTCCGGTGCTAATTTTTGTTTTCACATCCCGTATTCTAGGTCAGTAACCAGACAAAAAAAAAAAACAACAACCCCTCAATACAAGGAGTTAGATTTTTTAGAATCTATGTGCCCAACCAGTAACTGAGTAGCCCATCGAGTACCCAACACTGTATTAAAAAATGTGGGGGGCAAATCAGTTATCCATTTCAACTTTAACAAGGATGGCCAACAGGAGCACGTCAAACACATTTGGTGCTTATTACAGCTGGATTCTAATACCACACACACACAGAAGTCTATGCTCCAATGGTAGCTATTGCAAGAGCAGTACCCAGACCCAAAATAGTTCCTCCATTGAGGATTTATAAGGGAACAAAATAGAAAAACTCTCAAACACATTTCATTTAAAATCTTATTAAGCTACTGCAAGACCACTGCATGAGACTGGCTGGTCAGTCACTCAATTCAGTAATCAATTCATTCCTGGGATTACTATCCCATCCACAAACCTTCTATACCTCAGTTGCAATGACTTCCAAGTAGTAACCAGCATCCCAAGAATACTATAGTTTCCTAAAACAAGACACTTTACAGTTTCACAAAATACATTTTCCCTAACTTGAACGCCAAAAAACATGAAAGTTACAACTCCATTTAACATACATTACAACAAAAACTGAATGCCAAAAACATGGAAATTTACAGTCCTATCTATATTCCATAATTTACCGCCTTAACTCACTTTTTTACATGCAAGAGAAAATTGTATACACGTTATACAATGAACTGTTGTACAAAGTTGTCTACATTGACATTCAGCTTTACACAACGCAATTCTGCGCAAGACGACAGAGTTAAGGTAGTTTGAAAAAATTGTTAGTTGTCAAATTATAATAAAGAAATCAATCAAGAAATGAGATTCTTAATAAATGTATGCATGGTATGGAAGTAGATATATTATGGTAATGTAGATGGTAAATTATGGAATATAGATAGAAAATCTGTAAATTATTTCCATGCTTTCTGGTATTTAATTTTTGCTATAATGTACGTTAAATGTTTTTTGAATTGTAGTTGTAATTCGTGTTCATGTTTTTGGACTTTAAGTTAGGGGGAAATGTATTTTGTGAAATGGTTTTGAAAAGGAAAGGTTTTTGTTTTGGAAAAGGTTTGGCCTTTAATGATTTTTTAAAACTGTAAACTTTTGTTAGAAAAAGTTTCCAGGTTTTTTTGGGATGTGATTAATATCGCAATGAGCATGTTTAAAAGATATCACATGTCAGTTATGTGATATGTTCACATGTGGATACACAGTAAGGAAGACAGAAAAAGAAAACCAGAAGCATGAAAGTCATATCCATCTTTGCCCTGTTTTTAGCCACAGCATTGCTAAGATCCGCCCTTTTCTGTCTGTCTCCTCTGCCAAAACTCTCATCCACGCCCATGTCATCTCACGCCTCGACTATTGTAACCTCCTCCTCGCCACCTACAAAGCCCTTCATAACCTCGCTCCCCCCTACCTCTCTGCCCTGGTCTCCCTCCGAACCCGTTCGAACACTCTGCTCCTCTTCCATCTCCTCCCTCACCCTCCCACGCCTCCCCTGCTCCCCCAACCGCCTTTGTCCCTTCTCTCTTGCTGCCCCGCACATCTGGAACACCCTCCCTGCCCGCGGCCGCCTGGCCCCCACCCTCCACACCTTCCAGTCCCTCCTCAAAACCCACCTCTTCCGCTCCGCCCTTCTGAACTCCTGCTAATCCCCCCCACCCAGGATTATCCCCCACCTGTTTATCTGTAAACTCCCAATTTACTGTAACCAAGCAAAGAACGTGGACCTGAGTTCTCGCATCCTCGTGAATGTCGCATCCCTTGTCTCTCCCTCTGTTCCCCCTTCCGTTTCCCCTCCTCCTGTCTTTAGATTGTAAGCTCTTGGGCAGGGACCGTGTCTATCTTATTCTTTGTAAAGTGCCACGCACATTGCTGGTGCTATATAAATGCTAATAAATAATAATAACCATCATATCCATATTTAAATAGCATATCCATATCCCGAGGGGCAGGATCCGGACAGGGAACAGGGAGGGAGATGCAGAGCTATGGGGGAAGGCAGGAACTCCAGGCTTGGGGCACAAACTGGCTGGGCAATCCCTCCCTCCCTCCCCTCAGTTCTGGCCTTCCACCCCAGCCCCACACAGGGATGCTCAGGGCTGCATGCAAATCATATGCAGATATATGCAAATCACCTGTCTATTGCTTGTGCAGAATGAGCCAGGTCTGTGGTTTGCCTCCCCAGCACAAGGGGGCAGTTGCAGATGATACTACAAGGAGAAATGGTGTGTGTGGGTGGGTGGAGATGAACCTACAGAACTGCTCCCCCCATTCATTTTTGAATGGGTGGCTCTCCCTGCTGCCCCTTCTCCAACAGCCATTGATGCCACTCAGAAAGAAGGGGAGGAGACGCAGCCAGGCAGGGCTGTTCTGCACTGCAAGTTCAAGTCCCAGGCTGGTGAAGTTGTCAGGGGGTTGGGAGGGGCAGAATGGAAGGAAGGTTGGGGCAGGCTCTGGGCAGAAGCAGGGGGGGGGGGCTGCACTGGGGATGATGAGGCACAATGTCCCCCTACATGGCCAAACATTGAACCAAGATTACTCCGCTGATGGCAGCTCTGCCAAAGGGAAATGGGGGTGGGGAGGTGTACAGTGCGGGGGACACAGGGCAGGGACAGAGACCTCCTACCTTTCCCACAATCCCTTGTACCAGCCCTCCCCCCCCCCAGGCTACGGTTGAGTCCAGTCTTTAGCCTTGGAGCACGAGATCTAGATCAGGTGTAAGCGTAGTGCTTTTCTGCGGGGCTGCCTCACTCCCCATGTGCCTGCGTGACCCGTGAGATCGGCCGTGGGAGCCTTTTTGGAGGTTCCCCGGGCGAGGCGGGTGGCCGCCCCTGTGCTGTGGAATTCGCTCCCGGAGGAGGCTCGGCTAGCTCCCACCCTCCTGCTACTTCGGTGTGTATGTAAGACCTGGCTGTTCTGTCAGGATTCTGGCAAGGGGGGTCGGTGGGTTCCTCACATATTGTATTTTAAGATTGTTTAACGTTTTTTTTATTGTTTTATTGATTGTGTTCGCCGCCCTGGGCTGCCCTGTGGGCAGGACATAAAATTTTAAATAAATACAATAAAATTAAAATAATGACTGGTGTAGCCACAAAGGAGTTAAGCACTGAACAACTCTGTCCTGCTGGCTGGTGCATGTGCCGTCGAGCAGTCACCGAACGCCATTGGTGACGTTAGAAAAGACAGCCTACGGAAAGTTACGCGACACTGCTTTTTAAAACCACGTAACTTTATCAGGAGCCAGCTCGGTCATGTCACAAAGACTAAGTTCTAGTCAGTTTCATCTCAATTACCCACTAGCCTCACTCAAGTTGCCGATTTTTCACTCCATATGAAAAGTAGCACTTTTCATCGGCAAAAGGGTAATTGACAAACTGACTTTTTATTAGCAAGCATTTATATAGCACCAGCAATGTACCTGGTGCTTTACGAAGTAATGGAATAGACACGGTCCCTGCCCTAAGGCTTACAGTCTGAGAGACGGGGTGGGGAGACGAAGGAAGGGGAACAGAGGGAGAGACAAGGGGTGTAACATTCACAAGGATGCGAGGTCCCAGGTGCACGCGCTTGGCTTGGCTACATAGAGAATGATGGCTGGCTGGTCCATGTGGTGAGGATGTGAGTACACAGAGCTCAGGCAACAGATTGTACTGGAGGGTATTAGCAGGAGTTAGGTGAGGGGAGCGAGGAGGGCAGAGCGGAAGAGGTGGGTCTTGAGGAGGGATTTGAAGGTACAAAGGGAGGGGGTGAGGCAGATGTGGGCAGGGAGGGAGTTCCAGGCGAGGGAGGGCGAGAGAAGGGATAGAAGAGGAGTAGAGTTCACCGACCAGAGTACAGAGGGAAATTAGGGTAAGGGGACCATGCTTTCTGAGGAAAGTGGGTAATTGACATCAAACCGACTACAGCTTAAAGTCTTTGTGACAGAGCTGGCTCCTGCTAAAGCTACATGATTTTAAAAAGCAGAGTCCTGCAACTTTCCTTATGCGGTTTTCTGGCGGTCAGCGGCTGCTCAACTGCGCATACACCAGCTAACAGAACTGATTTTTTAATGCTTAATAACTCTTTTGGCTATACCAATCATCACCACACTACACCAGCACTTGTTCAAGGTCTCAAGCTCCAAGACTGTGCAATCTGGGGGCTTCAACTCATCAGAGGGGAGGGGGATAGAGGATTCAAAATACTTGGGATGCTGTGCATTTTGACCACAAACAACTTTTAAAAACTGTTCTAACTTTTGATATTCTGGCTGGATCTTCAAACTTTGCACGTATGATGGTCCCCACAAATATAAGCCATGGATCAATTTTCAGAACTGTAGCTCAAGCGGTTTCTTCAATATCGGGGCTTCAGCAGTCCCCTGTTTAAAATGGAGTGCAGTTCTGCCTTTAAAATTTTCTTGCAGTGGTAGCTGCAAGAAAATTAACACTATGAAAACAGGTAAGCATTCAAAAGACTGTTCTATTTGCATAAATCGCAAGTGATGTGTTATGTACCTCGTGTGGCAGACGTGCCCGTTAAAGGAGTTCCCAAATAAAGTCTTTATCTTGGCATTCAACTTATTTTTTTTAGCCACTCCTGTTTTTGAACTCTCGGCTTTTGAGATTTAAAAAAAAAATTTTTTAAACCAACCATAAGAGTTGGAGCCTCCAAGAGATCAAAATTAATCCACAGTATTAGAAACTGTAGAATGTCTTCAATAATTTTGTTAGTATGTTGCTTTAAAATTGTTACACTAAGCAAGTCTCCATGGTGTCTCGTGCATTTGGAATGTACACAAATTTCTGTGATAATACTTATTACAATGAATAATTGTATTGGGTATTCAACTATATACAAGTCAATAATGGGAACTTCAAGGCTGTGTTCCAGAGAGATGCTATGCAGTTAAAGTTTGTATCCCTTTGTTATTAACCTTCAACAGATTCTAGTTTAGAAAGTGTGTAGTAATTTCTTTAAAAACAAAACAAAAAACCCACAAGTAGTGGCATTCCCGTTCTCTAGACCCAGTCATGTGCATTTAGGTTTGGAGTGAGCCAAAAGCATCCAGTCAACATTGATGTATAAACAGAAGGTTTTTTTAGGAAGGCAGAGCAGTAAACAACTTTAGGCCAGCTTCTAGTTTGAGGCTAAAGCAAGCATTCAGCCTGCAGAAGTGTTCTAATCAGTTCAATAATTTCAAATTTTTAAAAAATAAAATAAAAAAACCACTAGTTTTTAGAACATTTAAGAGATCCTTTAAAGCTACATCTTCAGCTAGATTTATTTTCTAACCCTGCACCCATCCTACCCTAGGCAGCTCGGAGCAGCTAACGGAAATTTAAACCTAGATAAATAATAAAAACAGCTAAAACTACATCATAAATATCAGACAAGTATCAGTAGAGCTAGAAAATAATCTCATCCCCCAAGCCCTCCCCAATCTCCCTCACCGAAAGCTTGGCAGAACAGCCAGGTCTTGCATTGTCTTCGAAAGGATGGAAGGTCCGGGAACAGCCACCAAGAATGCCTTCCCCATCGAGGCCACCCAGGGGACCATGCAAAAGGCACTCCTGGTTGACCGCAGGGGCAGATCCAGAACCCGGGGAATGAGGGGGTCTCGCAGGTAGCCCCAGACCATTAAGGGCTTTACAGGTTAAAACCAACACTCTGAATTGGGCCCAGAAGACTAGAGTCAGCCAGTGCAAAGAACGGAACACTGTTGTTAAAGGAGCCGGGCCGCTGTGTTCTGCAACAGCTGCAGTGTCTGGACCATCGCTAAGGGTAGCCCCATGTACAGCGGTACTCCAGACTTGAGGTGATGAAGGCATGGATGATGGTGGCCAGGTCGGAGTCCGAGATATACAGCCGAAGCCACCGTATCAGATGTAACCGACCAAAGGCGCTCCTTGCCACAGCCGCCACCTGGGCATCCAGGCCGAGCTGCATGTTGAAGAGCACCCCCAGACTCTGAACCTGGGGGGGGAGGGGGGGCAGCGCAGGGCAAACCCAATCAGCAATGGGAGCCTTCACCTCCTCCATCTTGTCAGGCCTCAACTTCAGATGAATCACCCGCATCTAGTCCCCCACAGGCACCCAACACTGAGTAAGCACCAAGATTGCCGGGCCTGGTTTAGCTGAAGAAGAGTGAGGTACAGTTGGGTGTCGTCAGCATACTGACGACACCAAACATCAAACCCTCTCACGACCTCACCCAAAGGCTGCACATACACGTTTAAAAGCCAACAAAGGTCTTATGCCTAGGCTTTTTACGCAAGTGCTAACGGTGTAATCCTAAATCCATTAAAACTGAAAGGCAAAACTCTATTAACTTCCCCGTTATCAGCAATGGTTGCTAAGCGTTTATTTTCCCTTAAGAGCCTGACATAACTGAGTCCTCAGTAGGTGACCATGCTCTAAGTTTCAATGCAGTTTAAATCCCAGGTGTGCGAGAGTGGGAGAAATCTGTGTCAGTTAAACATAAAAACTGGTTCAATCATTTATTGTTCGGTTCTTCCTCAGAAGAATGAGCAAAAGGACAAAGATTATTTTTTAAGAATATAAGGTGCGGCCTAAGAGTTAGACCAGTAACCCATCTTAGCCCAGTATTGTCACAACCCGACATGGCAGCAGGGTTTCAAATCCGGCTCTCCAGGGCAGGAGTGAGGAGCCTTTTCTATCCTGGGGGCCACGTTTAATATTATTATGAGCTCCGAGGGTCACATAGAAGTTGGGAGCAAAGGTGCTTAAACCAGCTGATTCAAGAAAAGGAGGGCTCCGATCATGGATGTGTGCCATGGATGTCAGCTACCTTTGTGTGCACACCCTCCTCTCTGCTCTGTTATCAGGAGCTCACTTTTTCAGTGTTTCGGGGTAGAGAATGGATCTGGGGCCAGATCCAGACACTGGAAGGGGGCCATACAAGAACTTGCTGAGGGCCACATTTGGCCCCTGGGCCTCGCCCAGGCCCGCTAGCCGAGACCCTCCAGGACCCCCGGCAGAGGCCTCACCCAGGCGTGCTAACCGAGATCCTGAATCGGAGATGCTGGGAATTTAACTTAGAAACTTATACATGCAAAACATGAACTCTACCACCTGAGCCACAGCCCACTTGTGATGCGCAGCATGCAACGCCACAGGCAACCCAGCGCTCGCAGCCTTCAACAGGATGCACAGGTTCCCTCCACCAGCTAGAATGGCAGCAGGCCACACTTTGCACCAACACTATACTGTGTGCTATGGCTTCTGCCAATAAGGAGCTTTCTCGGTATCAAAGGGGGAGGAGCAGGAAGCTCTTAGAACTTCTCTTCCTCTATAAAGAGAAGGCAGCCCTCTCATCTCCAGCCTCTGCTCTCGGCACCCGCCTGCCTCTTGGAAACCAACTCTGCCTTCCAACTGACAGTGCTTGGACTTCCATTTCCCACCTTGGCAAGTGCCTATCTGCAACCTAGGCCATACCCGATCACACTCTTGACACAATTAAGACCCTTTTATGAATCTCCTGAAGTGATGGGACATCTCCTCTCCATGAAGCAGCTAGTACAGGGCTGCAAAACCCAACCAACATCCCTGGGCCACCAATGCTGGACATACTTCGAGTCAGACAGCCACCCCCAAAAGTAGTTTTGTGCAGTTTTTATTCTGCACACTAGAAACAACTTGCAATGTATTACAGAGATTATAACATTTAGAGACCTAAAAGAGGCCATCTATCCCAAGCCCCTAGCCTTAAGCACGCCTGGGTTAACTTGTACTAAGAATACCCCGATTGGTAATAGCGTCTAATGATTGGGACTCCCATGCTCTATCAACCAAAATTCTTCCCTGTATTTGATTTAAATCTTTCCTCCAGGTTTAATCCCCTTACTTGTTCTGCATGGTCAGACGGCAGCACCTCTGTTAACCTGCTTTACAGCAGCTTTCACATAATGCAAGACACGTCCTCTTAATTTCAGTCTTCAAAGCAATTGCAATCCCTCTCCGCTTTCTCATTTGCAGATTTGGTCAAATTCCCCACTACTTCACCTATTCCATTTTTAAAAATTGAACGGCAGTGGATCCAGGACAGCCCCATTCCAGTTGCTACTTACTTTCAAGCCATACCTACCCAGCCTCTGGATAGGACATCAACGAGTTGTGTACCTCCCAACAGTTCTGTCCGGCCCAGAATGGGTTTATGAGCAAGTCATGTGGAACTCTCAAAAACATACTACAATGAACGTTTCCCTCCCTGTCCACTAGGCTAGTCATGTATTAGAGAAGATGCAGCAGCTGGATTTGGCACAATTTGCTTCAAAGCAGCCACCACAAGGCTTTGACAACCCACTTCCTGTAGGCCACATCTCAAACAGGTTACTTTAAGGTTTTAAGAACTTTATAAGTTCAGCCTGTGTAGTTATCATTTGCAACGTGAAGTTGTTAGACAGTCAAAGCTAGTTAAATTGCTGGGAATAATCTGACTCCCCAACCCCCTCCTGCCAAGCAGACTTGATAAAAATCACCTGTAGGTAATCAACTGCTAGCCACACCCTGCCGAAGAAAGACCATTCTCACCCGTGTCATTTTAAAGAAGTCCAACGACGGGCGACTCCACCGTACATCTTCCTCTCGCCTGCGCTTTAGCTGGATTTTCTTTTCATTCAAGACACAAGGCTGCGAGCGGCATCTTAGCAAGCCCTGACGCCGGCTGAGCTCTGGCGTGGAGGTGGGAGTGCTGTTGGCTGAAGGCAAGAGGTTTCCCGTCTCGGTAATGTGCTCCTGCGAGAGGGAGAGGCGGCGCCTTGGGTTAAAGTCACAAGGTCCTCCAGAATTCCAACGGATACTCGAACTGGTGCTTCCCTCACTACTGTCTACAAAGCCACTGCTGGCAGAGGAAGGCCTGGGTCCGGGTGAAGTGTTGAAGCTGCTGATGGAGAAGATGCTATTTAAAGACTTGACATTCTGCGGCAGGCTGATGCTGGTGCTTCTCTGTAAGGTCGCACTCCCGTGACTATTGCAGCGTTGCAAAGTAGCACTGCCACCGCTGTTGCACCGTCTCTTGGATACAGGAGTCCAGACCTTCGAACTGCCAGGTTTCCATGGGGATCGACAGCGAGCCAACTCATCTGGCTCAGAGAGTGACCTACAGTGACGTTTGGTGGGCGGTGCCAGTGGCTGCCCAGAGTTTTCATTGAGATTTAGTTCACTTATCCATCCCGACACCATCAAGGTGTTGGGAGATGCCTGCTGCCATGGCAAGCCCACACTAGTTGTGCCCGTACTAAATGGGCACACCAGGAAAGGGCAAGCTGAGTTCTTGGTTGCTTTGGCTTGGACTGGACAATGTCTGTGTAAAGCATTCCAACGGCTGTCTTCTGCAGAATGGAGAGAAAGAAAGAAAGGGGGGGAAGAGAGAAGAATTAAGCTAGCAGATACATGAATGTGTGTCCATCTCATACATTCCTCTATCACTCAACCCTCCCCCTTTTTTGGAAAAAAAAGCCAAATGCCAATAAAAAAAATAAGTAAATCTGCTTTTGCTCTGAAGTACAACTGCTCTGAAAAGTGTGCTACTTTTACAGGTAAAGAAATAGGAGAAATTTAGCTACATCACTTACACAAATAACAGAACTCAAAAAGTTTACTGAAGACCTGTTGAAGAGCAAACTGCTTTAGCGTCCACATGCAATCGTGTTCGACACCACCAACCTGGATCAATGTTGACCAAACCCTTCCCTTCTCATGCAAGTTAACGTTCAGGATTCTAAAGATGTATTTGCCTGATGACAGCAGATCTTCCACAGTGCCAGACCCTTCTTCATTGCAAACCCTAACTTAGCAAGTAGTCTTACCACTGGCTGCTGAATTTGCGTGTATTTTACAGTCCTGTTCATTACTTTAAAAACCTGAATCTGCACGCCCAGAAGTGTCAGACATATAAAGACATTTAGTCACTGCCTGCTTTTGTATGGGTTTGCCTTCTGATGTATTGTGGAAAACCACAATTAAACAAAAATAATTAATCCTTATTTTTAAAAGCTGATGGAAGTTCTTGTATTAGGCTCATTTTTCCAGATAGTGAAGTTTATCCTTCTTGCCTAGAGTCACTACATGAAGCCTCCAAGACCCCTTAGTAACGGCCCTGATATTCTCCTTACTGTACACTTGAACCCCATACAAGTTTCTACTGTGAATGCGGACTGTCTACAGCATACAACTTCATATGATCTGAAGCGGCAATGATGGGTTAAAAGAAAAAGCAATGCCTGTCGGCCAAGCCTCCCGCTCCTTTGTGAAGTTCCCTATTGAGAACATTTTGCACATTTTACAGATGTTCTCCTACATTACACCGCAAAGTGTAAGAGCAACCACACAGAGACCTAGGATTGGCATGCTTGAGAAGCAGATCTTTGGATGGCTAGTCAACAGATGTTCATGCTTGGTTAGAAGTTTGCTCATTTAAAGCAATTAGGTGAGTAAGTTTTAAGACACCCTGGGGAAGTGGCCTTTGGAAGAATGAAAGTTTTGAGGCACTTGCAATTCTCAAGTGTATGTCTGTAAGTAGCTTCTAATTGAAAGAAAAGATTAATAGTCTACTATTCTCAAAGTTAAGATAGTTAAGATTTTCTAAGGATCGCTGATGGACTTCTGCCTTCCAGCCATTTGTAGCAAAGTACTGGCAAGCAAAACAGAAGACACTTGTTGAGCAAGTGGGGGCTTTAAGAAGTAAAATGCTAGCAGTGGCCACAGCTGTAGTGGATAGAGGCAGTGTCAATGCACTGACACTCACAAATTCGGGGGGAGGGATGTATGTTCCTGCCTTAGCCTGCATGGGGTCCTCTATCTGGAAGAGAACGCTGTGCAGGGAGCGAGTTACTGGTCCGTGTCACACCACTGAACTCTGTCCACTGTTCATGGCTGGCTATGGTTTTGTTTTTGACCACCCTATGTAAAGGGGATACTCCGTAAGTTTTCTACTTCCCACTAGGGCTGGAACAAGAAGCAGTTTAGCTTCTTGCAAGAAATAGCAAGGATTGTGATCATCCTGGTACAAATGCTCAATTTTTTTGATGTAAATAAATAAAATTGCTGTGCATGTGCAAGATGGCCACAAGGACCTTTCCGGGTATGGGTAATTCTTTTCCAAAGTGGCAGCATTGCCACCATTTTGGGAAAGGGCACCATCTCTGCATGTGCAAAACTGCTGCCCTTTTCCAAAATTCCCCCACCCCCGTTCTCAGAGAATTAAGCTGAGATGCTGCCAGTTCTTAGTTCATTCTTGGTTCCTGAAATGAACCAAGAACCAGCATTCCCAGGGAGACCAAAAAGCCACAGAGAATGAACTTTCAGCTGCACCTTACTCATTTCCTCAGACAGCCACGTACAAGTGCTTAGTCTTCCACTGTCAAATCCTCAGGGTTCAAAGCACTATAATAGTTCAAGCCAACTCGTCTAAGCACGACTACCAATATTTAGAGTGCAAATCATTTTAATAGCTCTTGATCACTTTAAGCAGCCTGATCACAACTTCCCACTGGCATTCGACACCTTCAAGGAGACAGTCCCTTGTTGCATGCACAGCCCTTTAACTAAAAGACTAGTCTGAAATTGAGGGGAAAGCTTCATCTCCTTGATTTTACAGTGAGGATGCTACTACTGTATGATATTATGGAAGGTTAATTTAAGACTGCTTGTTGTTCCCCACCCTTTGCCCCCAGTAACAAATTTTGAACCTCCTTAGACAGTACCTCTGTGTAAAGATACAAACCACCATTCCTCATCAGTATCCCTGTGGGGGGGAAGGAAAGTACTAACCTTTCCCCAGCCAAACCTAGTTACATGGCAATAGGGAACTTGGTATGTTAATTGAGAATGCAAAGGAAGAAAAAAAGACACCACCCTTATCTCTCAACAAAAGGGATCTCTAAGGCTTGCATGAGTTGGTGTTTTTGAGCAAGATATATGGTAGAAGCAACCTTGCAAAGCTCTGTTCTTGTAAAGGTGCAAAAAGAAAAAGGCATGTGCGGTTTGCTGCTTGCAAAGAAAGCCCAGGCATGAAAACCCGCAGTTGCTGTGCCTCCGAACATCACAACTGATATTGAACAAAACCATGTAACAAGGGCTTTTACTATGCAAAGCAGATCACAAGTACAGAACTAGCCACCAGCGATTCCCAGTATTGTTCCGAGACCAGCTTGAGCCAGCAGGCTGTAGAGCAGCAGGCTCCACTCCCCTCCACCTTATTTACAAAAGAAAGGCCGCCTACTATCCCAATTACCTCAGTAAGACAGGGCTAAGGCTTCAGAAGAGCTTACCATGGATTTCGAAAGGGAACAAGCTGCCCGTTTTGTTCAGCTTCTCAGAGGAGTACTGAAATTAGTCAGAGAAAAAAGTTTCAGCGCCATACGTCTACAATCGACATGCTACTACAGATGAGCACAAACCACATGGAAAATTAAAATGCTTTCATCACTTATACAGTCATTGCTAGCTTTTTTTAATACTATTTATTTATAAACCCAATGAGTGACACTGCATGGTTGGGTGTGGAGGTAGCACATTTGTTACATAAACTCCATGTTGACTGTTCAAAGTTTTTAGGATTAGGATTCAGCTGTACAACCACCCAATGTGTTCCCAGAATACACAGAGATATTTGTAGGGCAAGGATACAAGCTAGGGAGGATGCATTTTAGGAATAGGCGGTCCTTAACTCACACAAGATAATGGATGGGGAGGGGGGAGATTGTTGCTAAAAGTTTTAGCATTTCAATATACAGCTTTAATAAAGTCATTTCAAACTCTTATGTAAATTCAGATCAAGACTGGGTCATACATTCTTGAGATTAGAGAAAAACGTTACGACTGAGGAAAGAAAAACCTAAAAACATTTGTCTAAGCTTTTGGAGGGCTATATTTTGGCAACTTTAACTACAGCTAGATACAGGATTTTCATTCTTTAGGAGGTAGATACAATTTTAAAAAGTGAACAGGTGCAAAGGAACAATAGTTTTCTATACAAGCTAATATTAAGTTATTGAGCAAACACGTCAGTATTGCTACTCATCTGCATGCAACAAAGTCCTTCAGGAAAACACTCTTAACTGTGCGCTGGAGGCTTAAAGCTCTGGTTTCCAAACACAGCCTTACCATAAAAACTACTCCAGTGGCATCTCTCTAAGGGGCAGGTTCCAGATAAGCTGGGGGTTCAGTTTACCATCCTAGGGATTTAAGAGAGAATTCTAACTCATGAAATGTTGGGAGGGGGAGTAAGGGCTGATTATTTAGAAAGATGAACTTTTAAAAAGCTTTTTTTGGACCCTGTTTTCTCTATTTAAGCCAAAAAAGATAGTATTGTTCACCAACTTCCTTTCCAGATACAAGCTCAGTTTTAAGTCAACATCCTTGGGCAGGGAGGCATTTTTAGTGTTTAGGAACAAAACACAATTGGCTACTTAAAACCTTGAACTTCATAACAAGAAGGTATGAACATGGCACGATTTTAACTATTTTTTACTACAGAACAGTGCCAACATGCTGTAGACTTCTCTCCAGCAGATTTGAAGCTAGTTAATGAAGGTGACAAACCACTTCTCCTTTAACATAGACACTTACAATCCCCAAACTCCTAGTTTAGTTGATTGGAGGAAAACCAGGAAAAACTCCAAATGACATCTGACCTTTGCAGTGGAACCAAGTGAAATCGCACTGGAAACTTCAGCCTGGCTATATAGGACGTCACTCACAACAGTCTCCCTTTGCAAGAAAATCCGAGTGCATGCTACCAAGCTTTTCCCACTAGAGCAACCACATTAAAACACAGATTTCAAAACATTTCCTCTTGCAAAAGCAGTGCTATAGCAATTTAATTAGATATTAAGCTAAATATAGAAGAAATATCTTGGAAGCCTTAAAATGTTCACATCTTCAGACACAAGGTAAAGATTTTTTTTTGGAGCCCTGGATAAGCAATTGGCACTTTTGTATTATTTTTGTACACTTTGGCCAAATCCGATCCTTTTACTCCATTTTGATCTAAGTATTTAATTTGAGAACCAGTGACCCCATGTTTCTTGCACGTGGACCTAATTAACAATTGCAGGAAGGTAATAGGTTCCAATAGGTTTTTTAAATTATTATTTATGATTGGAAAGGTTTATTTTATTTCTGCGACTGTTTTTTTACACTCTGTTCAAACCAGTCATAAGCAAATCATGTGCAAGCTACAATCTTTGCTCAGCGGGGAGGGGAGAGGAGAACATTTGTCCTGACGTGCAAGAAGTTGAACAGCTTTGGCAGGACAGGTGGTTAGTGACCCTGCCCAACGGTGAGCTTGTTTTTTTCCAAAGACTATTTAAAAAAAATAATAATCTAATTACGTGGGTAGAATCCAGAAGGGAATGGAAGTAAAAACATGTGTCCTGGAAAATAAGTCTCCCGACAAAAGAAATGCAAGATCTACCACATGAGGACAAAGGTAGGAAAGAGGGAGTGACCAATATCAAGGCAAGAGACTAAAAAGATGCTTGCGAGAGAGGCAGTGGCTGGAGTGCAAGGCCAGTTGATTACAACCAATCTCATTCAGATGATGAGAATGTCCACTCCTCTGCTCAATGGATTTGAAAGGAAGCCAGCTGTCAGGTTGCCATTCAAGTTTCCATTTCCTCCACTTCTAAGAGACAGACAAAGTAATTCCCTGTAGCTTTTTTGCAGCTTCCAGACTCTCATCCCCCTCCCTCCCCCATGCAATAATGGCACTAATTCTTCAAAGATTATTAAGACTTAAGTCAAATTTATCTTCTAAGAGGAAAGCTAGGATGGTAGCCTGCTGAAGAGTCATTATCTCTATGAATGAGCCGATCGGTTCTTAGAAGGCTTTATTTAGTACTTTACAACAGGGTTTCAGAGCTTTCACTTGGCTAGGCAAGGCTACAGTGAGCTAACTGGTTTCTATATAGCTAACTCAATACTACCAGGATGCCACTACAAACCCTTCCTGCACACATGACACGCAAGGGTCTCTGGGTTCAAGCAGTAAGCTGTTAATTCAGTCATCATCACTTAGAGTCCCCAATTTTTTCCATCAAGTGACTGGATCCAGCAGACCCTCTCTCAAAAACAAGCACAAATCACCTTGGAGGTGGTAGTGGTGATGGCTCATTCAGCTCACCCCCCCACCCCCGACACATTTCCTTGTCCCGTCTCACTTGCTCACCAGTATTCTAGAGGTCTGGCTATTCAGCCTTTTCTTTGCTTGCATCATGCCCTAAAGCATGTCATGATGTAAGAAAGCAGCTCTCTTATGTCTTGGATCTTGTGGAGCCCTTGTGATCTTGGATTGCTCCAAGTAAAACTCTTTCAGTTGACGTTCCTAGAAGATTCTTTCCCCCTTGGATAAACGTATCCTCTCTAGAGCAGTCAGGTTTGCTCAAGGGAAACTGAGTGTACAGGCCAAGTGGGTTGCTAGTCATGTCTTCAACCCACGGAGTAGCAGGTGAACACTGATGTGCCGCAGGATATTCTAAGTACGCAGCTCACTCTACAGTTAGGTCAGTTTCTGGCTGAGCCAAGAGGCAAGGCTGGCTTGCTGCTCCAGATATCAAGGTCATGAAGATGGAAATAGCCCACTGTATGATCAAGCAAGCGTTGAATGTTCTATAAATATAGAATCAAAGCCATCTCTCACGATCAGCTGCGGTGGAAACGTCTCCACTCGTCACCAAGACAGCCCTGTCTGCAGCACCAAGTCCAAGCCCTGCAGCTAGAGTGGCCAGACCTCCCCTTTAATCCAAGACGCTCATGAAAAACACATGGTGCAGGGCTGCACTGGTTCCAGTGCAGGCCTGCACCATGTGTTTTTCATAAGTGCCCTCTTTTAAAGAGGCGGTCTGGCCACCCCTACCCTGCAGCTCAGGCTCCTTCTCCATGCTGCAGGAGGGAGGGCAGCTCCCCCATTAGGCTGTCAACAGGAAGTACAAGTACATGCGGTGCAGGCAGTGCCAAGTCTTAGCCCAGTGGTCTGCAGATAGAAGAGCACCCTTCTATCTCTGCCTCCTCACAAGAGGGCTAGAAAAATCTGCTTGCTGACTCTCAAAGTCTACTCGTCTCTGGTATGCAAGGGGTGAGTGTGTGTCATGGCAACTACTCTTGCTCAAGCAATCCCTGTCTAGTAACCACTGTAACAGGAAAGGCTATGCAAGCCTCTACACAGTCATGCAATTGTTGTTAACGACTGCTGTTTCTAGTGATGCACCCCTGCCATGAAGAACTTTAGATCCCCAAAGCCCACTAAACATTAACTTTGAGCCCATGGCAAATGGGGCCAGATGCAAGCCCATTTCCTAAAAAATGAAAGGCTGTCATTCTTCTAAGTGTAGCAATTCAGTCAACAACTATCCCATTAGCATTCCTTTAAAACAAAAAAACCCTTGCATTTAAAATAAAGGGATTAGCTATACAATGAAGCAGAACTAGGTTGATCTAATGGACAGGTCTTCTCTCAAAGTAGCTACTGTCTCTGTAGACATTACCTAGCATTCTCTCAAGTCTGGTCATAGGGTATTAAGCCGATGCTCACTGAAGTCCAGGTACAGGGTTAGCATGTCGTGTAGAGCCTAATAAGCAGGAAATGTGTAGTTCTTGTGCGTGTGGGCAGGCCTCACTCGCAGGTTTCTTCCCCACCACGCTCTGCCCAACCAAGCCATGAGAACAAGCTGCACCAGCCATTTCTTTCTTGTGGGTGATTATGACTGCAGGAAGTGGTCCAGCGCCTGTTATCCCTACCCACCCAGGTTCATACTTGGGTTTATACCTGCCAGCACATGGTGGCTGGAAGTAACCTTTTGCTAGGTACATAAGGCTGTGTTTAGTGTGTAAGTTGCTTACTTCAAGCACCTATTGTGAAAATAAAAAAAAAAAGCAGTTTCTCAAGCCCGTTTCTTGCATCCACGGCTCACAGCGGTGTACTGGCAGGCATGCAGTTTTATTGGGGCCTTGCCGGCTGTGGGGTTGGAAGTCCCTCTTGGTTCGGATAACCCTCCTCATCCCCCTGTCAAACAAATGCCTCTTGTACCCCCTCGAGCATCATCATACAGTGGAGCGGAAAACATCCTTGCTTGCCAGGGCACTCTGCACTTCTCTGCTTTTCCAAGCTGCGTATAGGGCTACAAGTTCTCCATCAGTCAGTTCACTATTCCCTGTACCCCTGTGTCACTTGCACACACACACACACACACACACCAAGAGACTAATCTCTGCCGTCTGATAGAGACGCTCCCAGTGCCCCCACAGGTATCCTCTAGGCAGGGAATGTCCAGTGTCTGTTGTGCACAATTGTCCAGGGAAGTCAGTCTCGTTCGCATCCCACTGTGTTCTCCTCCACAGTGGATCACCATGCCTGGTTCATGGGTGTGCTGGCTGGGTGGTCCAGGAAGGAACACAATCTCATCCGGGGCTCCCAGTCTTCCATTCTGCTGAACTTGCAATTGCAGCAGGGTTGCGTGGCCTGTTGTACTCCAACCTGCAGACCTAGAACCCCATTGTGTGCATGTGTCACCCTATGCCTGCCTTGGAGGAAGGGTCTAGTCATTCCCTCTGCACATCAGGCCTCACCCAAATGTCAACGAAGGCCAGGGTATCCATCACCCCATAACTCTGGGTCCCATTCCCCAGGCAGATACAGCACCCACAGACAAAACCTGAAGCCATTTGGGCTTTACCGTTCAAGCCACCCACAGCAATAGCTTTCTATTGTGTTATGACCCCTCACGCTCATCACAAGCAAAAACTGTTACTTTCAAGAGGAAGAATATACAAGTTATTTAACCAATGGACAGCTCTGCTCTCACATGCAGCACGTCCTCCACTGTCTTGCAGTCTGCTCCCCACCCACTTCTTAATATTCAGTTGTTAAAAATTGGAAGCTTCCGTGGTGCTATATCAGACGTTTTGAGATAGTTGGCCTGTGCACCAACATACTTGCGAGAGAAGTGTCTATGCAGTTTAATAGCCTCCTGGATTGGCAGTGCTGATGCACCACCACGCACTACATAAGCTTTCCAAAAGATTTCAGCCACTACCAGCTCACGCACACGAGACAATATGTGAGGACACATGACCAGGAAGGGCTAATAGCTGCTCACGTGCAGCCAGTCGAGTTCAGACACACTGGTACCACAGCCATGGAGATGCATTCAAAAACTTTATGGTACTTGTTATCGCGCTCCAGGCCTTCATTACCACTGAGCAGAACCTGAACGTGATGCAGCAGATCCGAGCCGTTGGCAGGATGCTATTTCAAGACAAAGAGAGGCTCTCGCTTGAGCTGTGTGTGGGATTATGCAACGCGACACACCATGAAGGTGGCTCTTGCTTTGACACCATGCTCTTGCCTACCTCCGGTGACAACTGACTGCACTGGGGAAGATTGGAGCCTTGCAAGGACAGGTGATGCATGCAGAGAGGTACCTGGTGGGAGACGCAGCATCACAGTGTACCCAGTGTACCCACTGAAGAGGCTGGCCTGGGTCAAGGAGAAAAAACAGACTGGTGGGAAAACACGTTGTCCTCATGGACACACCAAGTGGGTTGCAAAACTTAAGATGCCCTATCTCCTTGTCCTGCAGATAGCAGAGGTCCTTAGGCTGTGACTGGAGAAACAGCACAGTGATGCAATTACCCATCACCGTGGAGAAATGTGTTGCCATCACCATCTGGACGCTCACCACTCCTGACGCCTGCTGCTCTGTTGCCCAGCAGTTTGGTGTTGAGCCTCCCCAGTGGGCACCGTACTAGTGGAGGCTTGTGCGGCGATTGTGGAAGTGCAGCTGGACCAACTAGTGTAGTTGGCTGACCCTGCGGAGGCAGTGGAGGGGTTCCTGGACGGTATAGCGGTGATCAGTGGGAGCCGTATCATCTGCCCACCCGTAGCAAGGACGACGACTTGAACCAGAAGGAGTTCTCCAGGCCACAGTGAACCACCATGCCTGGTTCATGGGTGTGCAGGCCACGTGGCCCAGGAAGAAACACAATGCCTGCATCTTCCACCAATCCCCTTCTTTGGACACAAGTACACTGGAGTCTTTCAACCCTCTGCTGAAACTAGCATTGAAGGGATGCTCATGAAGGCCTGTTGTCGGGGACCGTGCCTACCTGTTGAAGCCGTGGCTTATGAAGGCATACAGCGTTGGCCACATACCGCAGCAATGTTACTTGAATCAGCTGAGCGCCACATGCTCTGTTGTGGAGAGCACTTTTGGTCTTTTAAACAGCGCTGGAGATCAACAGCTGCTAGGATTGATTTCCAGCTGGAAGCCACTCCCCTACTTACAGCCACAGCCTGGGTTCTCCCCCAACATCTGCAAGACGCATAGGGCCGCACTGGAGAACCTCCCTCACCAGTTACTTCCAGTGTGAACCAATGCCCCTGTTCCAGGACCAGCTGAACAAAGTGGAGCAGCACATAGCTGGAGAGATCCAGGATGCCTGTGCCAGCACATCTACCGCAATGCTAGCCACCACACCTACCCAACAGTGACAGTTTAATGAGCACAGGTGAGCTGTTCCTAATTTTTTGTGTTACCAATAAAGCCTTTCAAATGTTTCCTGTGTCCCCAATCCAGCCCCACCCCTATCGCTTGAACAGCATATTTTCCCTCCTTGCCCCCCCAAACCCATTTCCCACTCTTTCCATGTGAATTCCCAATTGGAATTCATGGGCTAGCTGACTACAGGCCTGAACCTCTGTTTTCCTACTGGCATTCACAGGCCAGCTGAGTCCAGGAATGGCAATAGGAAGCTCCAAGGCACAGGTGTGCTGCTAGCAACTATGCCCCCCACCCTGCAAGTGCAGGTGCTTCCCACCACCTAAGCTGCTTATCACTATGTCATACTGCCATTTTCCAAGCTGGAAGCAGCATGGAAACCACAGCTTATGAAAGATTAAAGGACTTTATTTAATAGGGCAGCTGAGCATGCTTGCTTGCGTGGTGGCTTTCCCAATCCATCTCTCACAAATCCACCCGTGGAGGAGAGTTTGCAAGAGGCATGCTGGAATGAGTGGCCCAGAAACTGTTGACCAGCAGCAAAGCTCAGATAGGATTTAAGTGCTTTCCCTGGGGGGTGGGGTGGGCCCAGAACCACCAGTGGGGTTTGGGATCTGGTGCTCGTCTCCAAGCAACAATGCTCACAGTTGTGGAAGCAGCAGTCTGGAGATGGACGGACTGGAACAGGTTGCTTTGAGTCTGTTGTGCCCTCATTTCAGCTGTTACCTTGCTCACCCGCTCGATCACACTGTCCAACCACTCAAATTGCTGCCAGAGGCAGGCCCAGTGCCTGTTCTCCCACCAGCGATCTAGAAAAGACCAGGCCATTAATGGAACCCTGATCTCATCTGCCTTTCCATCGTCTCCCCAAGCAGCTCCCTCGCCACACCCTCCCTGCGCCGCCAGTTGTGGACCTGGAGGTCCTGGTTCTGCTGGATACTTGTGGCGTGTGTGTGTGGTTCTATCCATGCCTGTTCTGCTGACAGACCTGTCACAAGGCAACAAGAAAAGCTGTTAGTTTAGACCCTTCCCCACCCACCTTCCCACCCTGATGTTTCGGCCTTCGGCCATGCATTTACCAAATGCTCTTCCTGCCCTATGTACAGCCGTACGCCCAAGTGTGAATGCATACCTACATGGCTGCTGGGGCAGTTGCTACAGCAGGATCCCAGTGCCACCCCAATACTCCTCATGTGATCGTTGTATAGGAGCGAACACCACACAGAAATCAACCACTCCACCCCTTCGCCAGCTCCCCATCCCACTATGGCGCCTTCCCACCCACTTCCCGTGCCTACCGTTCCCATCCTGAGTTGTTGTCCTGGGGATTTTCTTGCTGCTTTTCCATCCTCTCCTGGTCACCTGACAACCACCACCACCACACAAGTTAGATAATAAAACAAAAGCCTTTTTCATGCAGATGTGTAAATGCAAGCCCCCCTCCAAGGTGCATTAACTTACCGTTCTCCTCTACAAAAGGTGGCATCTGGGTCCTCTGTGGAATCTCAGGTGGCTCCTCAAACAGAGGCAGCCTCTCAAGCTCAAGGAGATATACACAATTATGGCATCACACACAGCCACAACGTCCATGTCAAACCATGATGGCTCTGGGGCTGAGATGGGCATGGTGAAGTCACAGCTGGTGGTCAAGGCTTCCATGATGGGAGTGGGCACTTCTAGCCCCTAGTGAATGCTCAGCCGCACAGGCATGATGCCACAATGGCACCATCCACACCTAGGAACCAGTGCAGGAGTCTGTACTAGGGAGAGGTTTGCCTCCTGCAGCTGAAGGTGAAATAGTCCCAATCTCCTTGGTCTCTCCTCAAGTCCATGGCCCACTGCCAGCACCGGTTCATGTCCTGGGTATAGCCCTGCTGAGCCATTTGGACACAGATCTGGAAGACCACCTTGTTCCTATAGCAGTTCAGAGCATATTAGACCTTCTTCCCCTTTCAGAGGGTGATGAAGACCTTGGTCTCTTCCTTAGTCCAGGGAATGCAGCATTGGGGAGAGAGATGAATCATTAAGCAGAGCGCAACTACGATTGTGCTGTTGTGGTAGCAGTGCTGGTTACTGCCTGGCTGTCTGAGAGCCATGGCCCTGGTGATGGATGGTAGGTCACCACAAGTCGTTCCTCAGAATGCAACAGACAAAGAAAAAAAAGCAAGAAAAAAGCAAGCATCGGGCACATGCTGCAAGCCAGGATGAGCTGGGAGAGACCATGTTTGAAACTGTACGTTGGGCTTTTAAACGCAGCATGCCAGAGAGTGTGGCAGAAGTGTTTGCTGCTCAGAATGCTCTACGGTCTCCATCTCCAATTGTATATGCTGCTGGCAGACCTGTACATCCACAGTGCTGCACACAGCCTAATTGACAGGCTGTGACCATATTAGCCCACATGCTCCAGGACCCCACCATGAGCGGGGGCTGTGTGTCTGGTGGCATCAACACCTTTTAAGTTGCATGAAGGTACCCCCTCTATTTCTTATACCCTTAAGCCAACTTTGCTTCCACTTACCCTCAAAGGAATGTTGTTCCATCTATTACTGTAATTACCTAAAGCTCTTCATAGAGAATTTGTTTAAAATAGCTTCACACACAAGAGTTCCTACTGAAAAATAAAAACTATTAGGAATCCGAATCCGTGGTTTAAGACACGGTTTCCCTTCTGCAAGTCTACTCCTTAGCAAAAATGTTAGTTTTTTTCAAGACAAAAAAGGGGTTAAAATTACCCATTCCAGTAACAAAACCAGAAGATTAAAGTATTTTTAAAAAATAAGACAACTGTATCCACTACAACTTAAAACTGGTTAATGTGTTTTTAATAGTAGCATTCTTTCCTTTGACATTTTGGTCTTCATGTTGAAACAAGTTCCCCCCTTTTCCACTCTTCCGTCGTTCAAATTATGAAAAAGCATTTTTCTCCAAACATGGAGAACTACTGAAGACTTGTTTTCCACTCCACCTCCCCTCCAATTCGTCTGATGCTATAAGTTCAAGTGTTCAGTTGGCTGAATTGCAAGCCAACCCTTCCCCCCCTCCAAGTTCCAGGCTCTGAAGCTGTGTCCTTGGGCTAGTCTTAAGTTGGTTTCCCTAGTCTACTGAACATGGACAGTTCTGCTTTTATGGGGTTCACTATTTTAATTTAAAAAAAATAAAATAATTGTATCCTTAGTTCACCCACAGCAGTATTGTATCTGATGCTGTGAAATACAGCATGGATTCTCATGAGTGCACTCTTATCCGCTACCAAACCTTTGTGCATCGGCAAACCCCTGCCGCTCAAGAAAATTCCAAGCATTTGCTAATGTCTACAAAGTATTCCACCAACAAGTCTTAACCAATACTGGTGGAATAATCATGCCACTTAACATAACTTAAGTCTTGGATCTCTTTGTTTTATATGGGTTTGTATCTATGAAGCACCTGAACATGCATGCTGAACCTTCACTGGTTTTGAACTCTCTCTAGAAAATTTCAGAATTTAACGCTGGCTCTTCTCCATTTTGAGAGTGGTACAATTGGGGTTTGTTACTTCAGTGACCTACGCGTACTCAGTACAACACTTCCTTGCTAATGCCCTTCATTAAAACAGACCCTTGGCTATAAGCAGTCTGGCAGCTCCCCCCTTAGCATTTTGATTATCCATTTGCTCCCAAGAGTTGTTATTATGGCAAGGGTGTACTATATTTTTGCATTCCAGATGTATGTATTTCATCATATCCTTACCAAATTAATATTGTAGGTTTTGCACGCCAGGTCATCCAGGCTCTGGTTTTGCAGCTTTTCTGTTATTAGTGTTACCATGGTAGTCAACCCTTTCCTGCTGCTCACGCCGACAAGCATGGACACCTCCCGTGTCCCGTTTCAATAGGATACAGTCATTTCTGGTTCTGTTCTATGCCTTAAACTCATTGCCTGGATGATAGACACAAAGGTCTTATTTCCCAGAATCCTTCAGCACATCATGTACGTTTTTCTGCAAGAGAAAGACAGGTTAAGCATTTTGTTTACTTAAGACCTTTCGAGCAGTTGAAAACTCCAGGTTATATTCTATATGCTTCTCCCCCTACATCACAAAAAAGGTTAGAAAAGCCATTTGAGTACAGAATTGCTCTTATTCTACCCATGGAATTCATTAACCGAGGATGGGGCACATCAGTACCCGACACATCATAGCCCTCCGTCCTCTCACTCCAGCGTTAGCCATTAATAAACTCATCTACAAGAGAAGAGCAGGTCAAGGGACTACCAAATATAGCCGCATCTCCAAACATGACAAACCTATACTAGTGAGTCATGACCGATACAGGAAAAGATCACGTCATGAAGGGAGAGAGGAAAAACAAAGTATTTTTCCCCACATAGCAAATAGTTTGGGGAAACTTGTTACCAAAGGATGCTTCGAAGGCCAGTTTAAACAAAGACTGGATAGCTGGAGGATAGGTCAATTCAAATCACTAAAAGTTCAGGGAACACAGCCTCTGACTGTCAGGAGCTGGGAGTGAATGGATCACTCCATTATGGCCGGTTGGGTACTTCTCTGAAGCAACAGAGAACTGCCACTGTCGGAGAAAGTGCTGGGCTCAATAGGCCATTGGTCTGATTAAGTCCGGCACTCTAGTTATTTGTTAAAACATTTCCTTGTGCTTCTCCCACCCAAAAGTAGGTTATAAACACAGCAAGAAGCCAAAGCTATTATTTAAGCCATGATCCTACAATATAAGCATTCTTAAAGTGGCAGCCTGTAAATTCTGAATGACCGTGGCTTGTGTACAATACAGTTGGTCTAACCAGTGGTGATCATCACAGTACACAGCAAGAGAGTCATCATTGGCTTAGCCATCTATGTTCCAAAAGGTGGCGTTTTCATTAGTCAGTCTGAAGACATCAATGCAATTAAAGCTTTGTTTTTTGTCATGGATGGGCATTTTAGGCTGCCACGGTGGCTTTCTCAGATATTGATGTCTTCCCACACTGCAACACTTCCTGTACACATGATTGTTTCATGGACAGCATGTTTTTGCATTAAATTCTAAAAGGAATAGCAGCAATTCTCTATTCTGAGCATTTGTCCCAAACCATCTACAAATAAAGCAACTCTGTAAGAGCTCAGAGATGCTACTTCATTCTTGCCTAGTCCCACACAACATAGTAAGCAAAATCCACAATAGAACACAAAGGAGACTGGCCGATAGTTTCATAGCAGCTTGTGGAATGCAAGTCAACTGGACTCTTCTTTCCAGGCATCTTACTTAAAACATGTCCCAGAACTGAGCCATGTGCCTAGAGTAGAACACTTCTAGCTACTGTAACTAGTGGCAGTCATTTCCAAGGCAACAAGTTCAGCACCAACAGCAGCTTGTCAGGTTGCCAAAGTGATACAGGAGTAGGAAAATCTGGGTGAAGAGGGATTCTATTCTGCTTGCATTTGTTAAGGACTTAATATGTCCAGATGGAAGGGGAGATAGTAGCAGCAAAGGAAGCTTTTCTAGTGTTCCATCAAGAGTGGGGGCATGGATCCCTACCTCTGCCTGCACTTCTGATGGGGCTCAGACACCTCCCTGCTGGGGTGGTCACAAGAAAAGTTGTCCACTTGGGCCGCTTTTAAATGAGTGGGCTGCCGTCGCACGACCCGCTCGCGTGATGTTTCAAAATCCTGCAATGTGGGATTACATGAGACACCGGGAGGGGATCAAGCGCATGAAAGGTGCTTTCACATTCTTTGCTGACCACGAATTAAACAGCTCACAATCGAGGTATTTAATTCGCGGTCGGCAAAGAACGCGCGGCCACCTTTCAAGCGCTTGATCCCCGCCCAACGTCTCGTGTAATCCTGCATTGCAGGATTTTGAAATCTCGCACGACAGTGACCTGCAGGAAGTTATCCCACTGGAGGAGATTCCTTGGAATCCCTATATACTACTGCTGTACCGCAAAGCCCTCAGCAACGACATCCGTGCCGGGGGAAATGGGGTTATGGATGCTCTGGCTTTTCTAGTTTTGTGGGATTATTTTTTGTCTGTTTTGGCTGTCGTTCAGGCTACAGCTTGTGTACTGGACCCATGCCAGTACTGGCTGGTAAAGGCCAGCCAGGAGACCGAAGCCACTGTTGGCTAAGGCGATCAAGGCCTCCCTTAGGGAGGGCAGAGCGCGGAGCTGCCTCAAGCATGCAGTGGTTCGGTCCCTGCTCAAAAAGCCATCCCTGGACATCAATTCCCTTGCCAGTTATCAGCCAGTCTCTAGCCTCCCCCTTTTAGGAAAAGTTAGTGAAAGGGTGGTGGCTCGGCAGCTTCAGGAGCATCTGTACCACATCTGTTTTCTAGATCTCTTGCAGTCTGGCTTTCACCCAGGTTATGGCACAGAGACTGTACTTGTAGCCTTGGTCGATGACTTGCGCCATTAGACTCTGCTGATTGTTAGTTCAGTGGCTTTTGACAGTTGACCACGAGATGTTGGTGACTCACTTGTGAGCTGGGGTGGACGGTCCTGTTCTTGAATGGTTCTGCTCATTTCTGGCCAGAACCTAGTGGGTGGTCCTCAGGGACTTTTCTTTGTCTCCCCGAGATCTTACCTGTGGGGTCCCACAAAGATTTATTCTGTCCCCTTTCCTGTTCAATGTCTACGTGCAGCCGTTGGTAAGGTCGTGAGGGGTTTGGGTGTCCAGTGTCATCAATACACTGACAATACCCAGTTATACCTCTCATTTTCAACCGATGCATGCCCAGCAGTTTCAGTACTTACGTGGTGTCTGGCAGCTGTGGGGGATTGGATGAGGACGAGCGGTCTGAAATGGAATCCTGACAAGATGGAAGTAATGCTAGTTGGGGGGGGGGAAGAGAACGACACTCCTGTCATTGATGGGGTTCACCCCTCTACTCCCTCAGGCTCATGGTCTGGGAGTGCTCCTTGATGCACAGCTCCACCTGGATGCCCAGGTGGCAACTGTCTCGAGGAGCAAGTTTTGCCAATTACATCTGGTCCATTAGCTACAGCCATGTCTCTCTGACTCTGCCACTGTTATACATGCATTCATCACCTCAAGGCTGGACTACTGCAATGAAATCTTCGTGGGGCTACCCATGGTGACCGCTCAGAGACTGAAGCTGGTGCAGAACGCAGCAGCCCATCTCCTAACAGTCATGGCAACCTGTCCGAGTATGTAACACTTGTTTTGTGCTCACTGCACTGGCTACCTATAGTTTCCAGACCCGATACAAGGTGTTGGTTCTCACCTATAAAGCCCTTCACAGCTTGGGCACCTCACTCACCTGGTGTCGACGATGGGAAGGGCGTTCTTAGTGGCCACTCTATGGCTGTGGAAGCAGGTGCACCTGGGGGACTTTGAGGAGGGCACCCCCCTAGTCAACCATAGGGGACGATCCAGAACCCAGGGAGGGAGGCAGTCCCCGCAGATAGGTGGGGCCCAAGCTGTTACGGGCTTTATAGGCGAGAACCAACACCTCGGATCAGGCCCAGAAACTACGAGTTGCAGTCTGAGAACCTGCCAATGGCCAAGCTATCCAGCACTGGATCAGAGCCCTCGTGCTTAACATACTATGCCTCCGAGTGACCTGCTCTGTATTTGGAAGTTACTGAAGGCATCTTCCATGGGCATGAGAAGCTTATTTTTTTTAAAAAAAAAAAAGGGGGGGGGGGAAGATAGGATATGCTGGTCATCAAGTCTTTTTACCCTTACATGCTTTTTAGGGCTCATCCTTAGAGGAAGGCGTTTGCTCTCAGTAACAGGGATGAGTGAGGGCTCCATAATTCCATGGGGACAGCCAGGGAGAGAAGATCAGCTTGGTGCATGAAGAGTGCACACACCGCTCCATCATAGAATTGCAAGCTACCCTGGAGGTCTATTCCAACCCGTTGTTCAATGCAGCTACGGCATCCCTGACAGATGGGCCGTCCAGCCTCTTTAAAAGTCTCCAGCGAATGAGAGTCCACCACCGCCCTAGGCGGTCGGTGTCTGTTACATTGTCGAACACCTCTTACCTTTAGGACGCTCTTCCTAATGTGTAATTGAAATCTGTTTCCTTGTCATCTGAGCCCATTATTTCTAGTCTTGCCTTCAGGAGCAAGAGAACATGAGTCGTTGCCATCCTCTCTGCGAGAGCCCTTCAGATAGCAGAGGACTGCTTACATGTCTCCCCTTAGTCTTCCCTTTTCCAGACTAAACAAACACAGCTCCTACAATTTTTCCTCATAGGACTCGGATTCCAGACCCCTGACCATTTTTTTCACCTTCCTCTGAGCCTGTTCTAATTTGTCGATGTCCTTAAAAAGTGTGGTGCCCAAAACTGGACACAGGACTCCAGATGAGGTCTGACCAGCACAGAATTGACTGAAACTATTACTTCTTGGGACTTGAAAGCAATGTTTCTGTTAATGCCGCCTAAAACTGCATTAGCCTTTTTTGTGGCTGCATCACGCTGCTGACTCATGCTCAGTTTGTGTTCAACTACAATCCTCGGATCCTTTTCATATGTATTTCTGCCAAACCAGGTATCCTCCCCTCCCCCCACCCCTCCATATCCTGCATTTGTACATTTGACTTTTCTTACTTAAATGCAAAACTTTACATTTGTTTTTGTTTTGTTAGTTTCAGCCCCGTTTTTCCAAACACGTACAACGATACAGAATCGTTTTGTAGCGTGGGACAAGTGGTTTCAGACCATCATTCTGCACAATGGGAAGGTACGAGGAAATTATAAGTGGTGCTTTCAACTGAAAAGAAACCTTGAAGCTGTAAGAGGAAGTTTCCTGGCAGGAAAATTCATGGCTAGTACAAATATGTATTCAAGGTTCTAGGGAACAGTAGCGCTCAGGACATACCTTTGCTCACTTTCACTAGGATGGAGACTAACATTAAATTTTCCTCTTTGATAAGAACAAAATGGTCTCCGCCCCATATATCTGAAAGACTTCTTGTCCTATGGTGTTCCATTGCGGCCCCTATGGTCGGCCGGCCGGGAGCGACCTCTTGTAGGTGCCATCTGCTACTCTTGTCTGTAGGCGCGCATACTCGGTTGCTGCCCCAGTTTGGGGGAAAACTTCCTTCCTCCAGTAGTTTGGTTGAGCCTGGGACGAAGCAGGGATGGGAGTTTACTGGTGCCTGGGAGCCAATGGTGCTTTAGGAAACAGAGGCTGGCGACTGGGTCAGGGGTGTGGCAAGGCAAGAACAGTTTAAGTTGCCAGACTATCCCAATATTAGTTATTTTTTTGTTTGTTTGGCTCCTGGAGTTTGATCTGAAATGTCATGCTCCCGCCAAAGCATTTTCTGGAGGCCATGCACAAAGCATTTGGCCGTCAGGGACAGAGGTTGGAGTTTTTGGGTGGGAGGTTTTTACTGGATTAATTTTATTGTTTTGTTGTCACTATTGTTTTGTTTTAGGGATTGTAAACTGCCGAGCTACTCTTGAACCAACATACACATTCAAAATAAATAAAATTAAGACAACGTTTACTTTATAGCACTCCCTTGCCTTTAAAAAGTGCACTCTAGTGCTTTATAACCATAACAATATAAGATCTAAAAAAGTATAAAAATCAGTTTAAAAGGGGAAGGTAACAGGGGGGACAGACTACTACATTAAGAGGAACCCGCAGTGGATTCTAAGAACACCTAGAGCCGCCCAACCCGACCATACAGGACGAAGAGATTCTATCCAACACCACGGGTGGACTGGCACGCAATGCTGATAAGGTCCAATGTCTGCAGGGCCCCACAACATGTATAATGAGCCCCAGATTGAAGTTACACACGAGGAAGTGCCTGGGAGTTCCAGTCCATTTTAATAAATGCAGATTGGGAGTTTAAGATTCAATCCGCAGTCCTAATCCGCAATTAAAGTGGAACTAGAAGTTGCATTACCTCCCTCCCACACACATTAATCCGAAACCCATTCTTCAGGTCCCGGGGACCACAGTCATCAAATTTAATCAGCGCTATGTCCAAGTCCACACCACATCCTGCAAAGAATTTTTTTTTTAAAATCTGATTTTATAATCAAATGTCTATTATGGTGGGAGCCACCTACATTGAGCCACTAGCCCCTTCATTCATCTCAGCTTTCAAGCACATCACCTCCCCCCCCCGCACACCTCAAATGAACTGTTCTCAAGCCATCAGCTCTTCATATTGCAATCTAAAATGCCATGACGATTTAGAAGTAAGAAGTACGCCATGTTGTCACCTTATATGTGCTTTTTATGAAGCCGCACAAGAGATGCTGCCTTTGTATTGACACAAAAACGTAAACTCTGCATAGAAGTACATACTAGCCAGAAAAATTTCATTTTGGAAGGAGGGAGAAATATAAAAGATTAAGTTATAAAGGCAAAAAAAAAAGGGGGGGGGGTTGTTTAGAGGCAGAGGCAGAAATAAAGCAACTAAGTTATTTTCATTCAATGGGGTGTACAAATGCAAGTGTATTTTATAAGGGACAGATGTGTAAGTTTATCAGTTAAAAGTAATCCTTTCAGCTAATGTATAATGCAATGGTGTTCACTGTATACTGGACTAATTCTAGTGTCTTGCTCACACTGCTAGGGCCTGAGCTTCTTAAATAACTGCTAAATAGTACAGGCAGAGGTTATCTGGGTACATGACCCAAGTTAAACCCATCCGATACTCAAGGCATTACGGTTAATACAATTAATGTCAGTTTAAACCTGCTGTGTAGAAGTACGCCCAACAAATATAAATTTCATACCACGTCCCTCAATTGTATCCTATGGGAATAGGTTTCTTTGAAGCAAAGTGATGGAATAATGCAAACGTTATTCTTTCCTCTTCCCGTTGCTCACTCCAATACGCCTTGCCATTAGAGAGCCAATTCTCGACAAGCCACACTTGCATGTCTTCATGCCACCCTAAAAGCTTGCTTGCCCGCTCAGATGTGGGTCTAATAAGAGATCTCATCCGAGCAACGCAGCAAGTCACCTTCCTTCAAGTACAGGCACAACACACTCAATTTTCATTTTAAAAATTGTTCTAAAATGCAATCAAACTGGAAATCCTCACACACACCTTAAGAGATGTGTAACTTCCCTCCTGGGACCACTTTTGAAAGTTAGCACAAGCTTGGGGTCAGTATATGAGTTGGAGGCCCCAAGGAGGGTACTATAAGGTGAGTGCCCAAATCTGTCCCCTCTCGTTGCATGTACACCCTCATCTCTGCTCCTTATCCTGAGCTCAACATTCAGTGCTGCAAAGTAGGAACTGGATAAGGGGCCCAGATCCAGGTACTGAGCAGGGGCCACCGGAGTAACCCATTTCCAGTGCCCCCACTCCTGGGGAGACTCTCTTTAAACACACTTTTGATGTCACACAATAGAGATATTCTTTTGTACTGCAGTGTGAGGTTCTCATTTTGAGAACCATGACAATGGAAAGGCAGAATTCACATTTCTCGTGTTCCAAGGAGTTACAAGAAGTGTAGTCTCCAAGAAAGAAGCCTGAACTTTGATATGCGAGTCGTACTTGGCAAGAAGAGGCCCACCAGGTGAACCTCGCTAGGTACAACGTGGAAGGAACCCAACAAACAAAGCACTGCTCACTGGCGAGGGTGTCTCAAGACGAGGTGTTCTCTGGAGTAGCCAAAGTGCACTTCCTGCACCAGAATAGTCATGCTGTTGCAGATCACCAAGGAAGTTTTTCAAGTGCAACAGTTGAGTGTAGTAGCACTTATGCAAGTCTCATCACTGGCTTCCAACTCGTCTCAGAGTTGTAAGCAAGGCATTTCCTGCTAGTGTGCTTTTGTCCCCACCCCCCTCCCTCCTGCCCAAGTTCCACCCCTAGACTGGGCAAAAGCATAGGCGTGTCTTTCATTTGTATACGAGTACCAGTTTCACACCTCAGTCTGGCTTTCAACAGGCAGACAAAGCAAATACAGAAGAACCGTTTCCAATACAAGCCAGCTGTGAGGCAACGGACAACTAAGACCACATTCCCACCTGCAGCGGCCAGTCCCGTGCAGTTTTTGGCTCGGGGAGAAACTGCATGAGCCGAAATCTGTGTTGAGTTTGGCCGGTGGGACCCCCTCACCCCGCCGCCACGTGTGGCTTTGCTGGAGATCACCCAGAGGAGTAAGCTGGATTTCCCTGTTCTGTACTCTGATCTCCGGCAAAGCCACATGGGGGGGGGCTTTCACACTGGCCAAACAATGCAGATTTTGGCTTGCGGGAGCCAAGATCTGCGTGCTGCCACAGGTTTGAATATGGTCTTAGTTTTTCAAAGTTGAATGCTATAGCAAGTTAGAGTATTACAACCAACAGGTTTAAATCCCTCAGCCTCCAGATTTCAACCCTTGCCATTCCCATTCATAAACCCCAGCTTTCAGAGAGAAGCAGCTACTGCTAGTCCCATCTCACCCCCCCAAGGCTAGGAGCATGGGAAGTGGACACCCAAGGTGTTATGCTCAGGGTAGGACTCCACCCCCCCCCCCCAAAAGCACAACACACCCACAGCCAGCTCTGAGAGGAACAGTGTAGGACTCAGATTGCCAGTCCACAGAGCTCATCCCAGCAACAGGAAGAGCACCTTCAATACGGTCTGGGTCTCAAGTTGCTGCAGTGGGAATTCTCTCTACACAGAACCTAAGCAAATAGTCATCGCACACTTCTTTCCAGTAAAAAAGAGAATAAAATGTGTGGGTAACAACAACAATGAAAAGATACTCTTGTACACCAAGGTACTTAGATTTTCAGTTGCCAATAGCTTTTGAAAGGATATCATCCAGCACCCAAGGACTCGCCAAGTCCGGCAACAGCAACCTCGGTTTGAGTTTCCATTCCACTCACAAGATGCGCAAGGTTGCCACCATCTTCCACACTATGGACAGGGGAGATTTAGAAATAAATAAATCCATGTACCCCACCCACAGTTGGGGAAATGGAATTCAGGCCTCTGAAAGGCAGTTCTCTTTAGCAGAGAGAAGAACCTATTACATTAACTCACTGATAATCCCTTAATATTTTTTTCTAAAGCATGGCACTGTTGTGTGTGCCGTTTAAGGTCCAGCCCGCCCCCTCACCCCACCCAATCCCTCATATCGTTACCATCAAGGGCAAGCAATCCTCCACAATGGAAGTCAAGCCACTGATTTCAATGAATGAAAGATTGCACCCTTAATATTTAAAGTACAATAGTAGCATGCAAAACCCCAAAGCCAAAGAGGAGGTGATTGGAAACCCCTTTTAAGATGTACGGTAAACCCCCTTAGTAAAAGCTTTCTAAGATTCACCTAAATTGAAGGTTCTGCTCTCTCAAGAATTAAGTCCTGTACAATATCAAAAGCCAAGTTCCCAGATGTCAACATGCAATCTTCCCAGCCTTCCTCCTCATTTGGAGCCAGGAAATATTTGTCCTGCGAAGTTCAGAAAACAAACAGCACAGAGGCTTCAACAACATCCCAGACAAAGGACTTCAGCTTGCCTGTGGAGACTTCTTTCTGCCTAAGAGGGGAAAGTTAAGCATTTTCCACTTGCATTTTGGGGCAGAGACTCAAGTGTCAAAAAGGAGTTGGGCATTCGAAGACAACAGGATTCAGAAAGCTTCCATTTCTCCACCTACTCCCTTTATCCTATAGAAATTAAAATGTAATATACAATAGGAGCCATCATCTTAGCACTATCTAGAGTGTCAGTTAATCAACTTAAACACTATTATTTTTTCCCCAGAAGAGTCCTTCTGGGAGAAAACTGGAAGACGTTTTAGGAGTATTGTCAGTGCCATGCTGGGTCAGATTATCAAGCTCCGCATCCTCTGTCGGACAGTGGCCATTCTCAGTCGCTTCAGGGGTACCACTCAGCAGGTCATAATGGAGTGATTCATTCCATGCCACGTACTCTCTGTTCCAAGCAGTCAGGGAACATCCTTAATGGAAACAGTCTACAAGTTTTCCAAAGGTACAGTCCCATGGAAATCAGCACAGCTTGGGCAGGATTCAAACCCAGGACCTCTGGCTCCCAGAGCAACCACTACACCAAGCAGGCAATTTTATGCCACCATACATCTCCAGAATCCTACCTCACAAGATCTGGTTCAATACTACTGAGGTACTGATGCCGTACAGGTCACAAGTTCCTCATCAATGGAGTTCAAATTTAGTGCTTATTTCTAGATTTTTGTAATTTTTTCTAGTCGAGCATCAAATGACAAGCCACTGAGCTTCAGGATAGCACCTTCCAAATTCAGATATGAATTTTAAATGGTAGGAGCATAAGACAGTAATCAGGACAACAAGCTTTTACAAAGTCAAGTGGCTCAGGACTTGGCAGGATTAAATGAAATTCAGGGGCATCACACCCTTAAGGACTGCCAACGTGAGACTCCTCTAATAGGACCAATAATACAACTCTCAGATCTTTTACCATTCTGGAAAAGGACTGCAGTTCATCCACTAAGCAGCAGTGCCCAAATTAGAAGCTATCCTCTGTGCAAGGAAGTCATTCCTCCTTGCTCATATACCCGATACTTTTCCTACAGGAAGACTTTAACAGCTGCTGACTTCACAAGCTACAGAGACTGATCCATCCAAAAGGAACTGGTGCCTTTATCCAATGGATGTCAAGTGCACTTGGAGAGTTACATGTTGAAGGTACTATGCAGGGGAACAGGCCCCACAGAGCAAGATTTCTGTATCCTATTTGGAAAATGTGCAGGGATGGGATGGAACAGAAAAGATTTAAATTATCTCATGAGAACTTCCTGGTCTCATTCACACAACCCGATGCAAGCGCGGGGGGTGGGGGGCACGCGGGGGCGAGACAGCAGACACAGCCTCCTCCATCTGTCGGCAGTTTGCGTGAAGAGGGTTTGATTTCCACAGGTTACCTAGCACTGTAGACTCCCTTCACACAGGCAGCTGACAGTGGGAGAAGGCGGTACAGGCTGCGTTGCCTCTCTTGCTGGGAACACGTTGTGCGAATGTGCCCTACAGCTTCCAGCATAGCCATTACTTGTCGAAACAGGAACGGTTGGAGACAGGTCAATAAAGCCATGCATGCAAGAGGGGCACCCTGGAAGCTCCATTTTAAAAGGAGTCTCTCAATGCTCTTACTCCAGCTAAATTTGTGTTTTGTCATTCAGAACAGAAAATGCAAGGCACGAGTTAAACATAAAAACTGAACACACAGCAGACCTGCAGGACGAGCCAGTCCAACTTTGCAAGGATAAAAGCCCATCTCTACACTGAATTCTTTTAAAGAGTCAAGGGTGGTAGAAAACAGAGCCAATTGAAAGTGTTTCTAAACGCTTCTAGAAGTCACACACAGGAAGCAGAACACACACAATAGCCATGGTTTGCAAAGGAAGGTCTTATCCTGGGCTAAAACTGGCTAACCGACAGAAGTCAATGAAGTAGACTGGACAGCCGGCACACAATGTGATAAGTCAATCACAGGGTACTTCTAAAGTTGTGTTCTGTGTATTTATTACTAATCCAAAGTTGGGTGGGGGCATGGGCAAGATAGTAAAGCATCAAAACTTGTTTGACTGATATTTCTTTTCCTACAAAAGGCTGACGCTCCATGGGTGCAAAATTGGAGTTCCAAGTTCATGCGAGCTTGTTCTCAAAAGCTTCATAGGAAGTCCCCAAAGGTCAAACTGTGGACGGCAAGTTAAGAGTTTTATGGGAGAGGCAGTAACTCCCTATTGCACTGCAGTGACTAACACAAGATCAACAGCTCTAGAAATAAGATGCTGTGATTTTTTTAATTTGTTTTTTTAAAAGCTATCACTTTTTAAAGAAAGTATAGTAGGCATTCCCCCACCCTTTCCTGTAGCATTGACCTTCTGTAACTGTCTTTGACTGAGAAGTGAATACACAAAAATGGCTCCAGTGAAGTTTTAATACATACTAAAATATTTCTAATAAATATGTACCTCAGCAAGCAGCGTTACCAGCAATAGACAGCAGCTTTATTGACCTCCCTGCTCCTTTCAGGTCATGAACCAAGCACCAGTTACGGTCAAGAGGTAGTTTTCCTTCCTGTGCAATAATACATTGGACTATAATAAGGTAGTAAGGAGGCTTCAAACCTTTCAGCTTCTGGAGGGAAGGCACACGTCCATTATAGCCCCCACATCATTGTGTGTGTTCAGTCTAGAACTTGGGGTTGCCAGAGCAAAAAATACATAAAAATAAATGAATAAGTCTTTGGATCCTTTAAAGTAAATTCCAACAAAAGACAGCTAAATGATGAATAAATACAAGTGGGATACATTATGCTAACCTACGGCCTTGTGTGTTCGCTTTCTTTGGGGAAAAAAATGCATTGCTTCAATGTGCTTTTGAGATAGAGGATACAGCAGAAAGGAAAATACACGGCATCCCAGACAAGACGCTTCTTGTGTACAGACCAAACTCACTCTAAATCAAGACTAAACATCTGCAGTTTGCTAGTAAAGTGTGCAGACTTTCAAAAGAAATAGCCACCTAGGAGAAAGAGCGCTTGGGGTAGGAAACCCTGTCAACGGTCTCGTTCCCAGACATTTAGGAAGGGCCAGTGCAACTCCCAAGGAGTAGGCTGTGAAATAAAGCTCAACAGAATTGCCTTCATGCTTTTAAAAATGCAGTTGTGAAAACATGCTTTCGTTTAACTCTCCAGCTGTAGGATTCACAACCCCAAACCTTCCATCCCGCCATTAAAACATGGGAACTAGACAGTGAAAACAACCCACCTCACTGCCCAAGGGGAACAAAATGCTAGAGGGGAGAAACCGAGCTGCTGAAGGAGTAGGTTTACAGAACCCCCTCAACGTTTTTAAACCTTCTCCTTGAATAAGGCTCCTCAGATGAATCTCTGCTGTTTCTAGTTCCACCAAGCCAAACCCAAGGCAAGACCATTAGCCCCACCCCAAAAAAAATATCCCATTAATGCAGTATTATGAAAGTTAAATGGTTATGCAGTCAGGAAAACCAGGACTTGGATTCAACAGGCAACCATGAAGTCTCTTCTGCCACATGGTCTACCAAGTCGGAAATAAAATGGTTTACTTTATTGGAAAGTTAGTTCATGCAGATGCATCCAAGAGAGAAAGCACATGCCTCTTTCCTGGCAGAGTCCAAGCCATAAACTCTGCTCTCTATAATGTATTCATGCTGTCAGCACCATTCAGCAGGATTTTTGGCTCTCCCCTTGGAAGGCATACATACACACCACTGAATGGTTGCTCTTTCAATACAGACATGTGGAAAGTTGCATTGAGCCTTGAGTTTATTTCCCACATTCTCTCTCATTTGCAAATGTAAACGGTTAGCATTTTTCCCACTGCCATATTTTATTCTCCAGGAAAATATCTGCCAAGTATTACACATATATAAAACACGAAGGCTTCTTTGAGCTAGAGTTGTGCCTTTCCCAGATTTGAAAGTTACGTTCGGCTCCCACCCAGCAAACTAATCGTGACGATAGAGCCTCACACCCATCTTGGAGCAAAATAGATAAGAGGGTTTTGCAGGGGTCCGTCAATTCAGAGCACCTTGCAGGATTAAGATTTTGAACCCTTTTTTTTTTTTTTTTTAGAAAGAGCCATGCATCTGGAATTGGCCACTTAACTAGCACAGTAGCATCCTGATCCTAGTTGTATTGCAATAATGCATCATGCATGCTGCAGGGCTGCATGGGGCACCAATGCAACCCTGAAACATGCATGATGAGTGGGTAGTTGGTGGGGGAGGCGCTTGCTAAAAACACCCTTCAGCAACGGATATATTAATTCAGTACTATTAATGTAACAGAACAGATCGGGAATTGGGTGTCTTTTTACATGGGATGCTGGTGGGGGAGTGTGCGCGCATGCTGCTGTGGGGGCAGCAAAGGGGTGCGGGGGCAGATGGGGCACATCCATTCCCATGCACAGAGCAACAGGCAGTTTTGCTAGTTGCTCCATGCGTAAGGGGTGTGTGGGTTGCAGGAGCGTGTACCCACACACCTCCACATTTACACAAGACGCTCCCCCACATGAACGATGGGTGTCCAAGTGTGGGAGAGTCTCATTTTAAAAAGGCACACGCGCACACACACACACGCCACATGCACCTAGCTTCAAATCAAGCTTGAATTCAGTACAAAAAAAAAAGAAAAGAGGGTAATGAGTAAGAGCAAACCCAATAGATACCCATGCGTTTAGTAGTTTGAGGGGCCAAGGGAAGAGTGGCTGGGCCTTTGTATCGACTATTAAAACATTTCCACTTTTCACACAGCACTGCCTGTGGCAGCCATTAGAAGTCATGACTAGCAACCTAGAGTTTGACACCTGGCAAATTCGCTGTTTATCACAAACTAAGAATGAGAGCAATATTTTAATTAGTTAATGGAATCGGGCCCAGTTCCAAACTCCAATTCCCCAGACAATTTACTCGTTTCTATAGCATGTGTGCATTGCACACCGTCTACAGTACTGCAAGACACAGATAACGTAGAAGCAGCAGCTGCAGGAACCCTAGCTCTGAACTAATTAAAGTCAATTTCAAATCTACCGGAAATAACTGCAGCCTAGTTGGGGGGGGAATGGATGAGTGGATTTGCAAATTTCATTTCTTCAAGATGATCTAGTCCTGAATTAAAATTAGCCCATGAAAAAAATCATGCAGCTGTTTGGGATACAGGCTTCTAATTTAGACATCCAAAATAAAGTTTGGAAGACCAGCAGAAGTTGTCCCAATTTTTCCACCCAAGCTTGAGTAATGAGAAGGAAGCTAGTCAAATTGAGTGTTACTGAAGTTTTCAAAAGCCAGATCCATTTAAGTAAAAACAAAATAAAAAAGCTACTCCCCCTATACCCCCCCCCCCCAAAATGGCAGAAAATCCCAAATCAGCTTTAAGAGAACTGATCAGCCAGTCGCTGGGGGGAGGGGACAGGAAGGGAGTTCGTTCCTACACTCAAGGGATATAAATAAGCTGCCATAATTTAAGAATGTAAGAGTGCCATATTGGGTCAGAACGGCCCATCGAGCCCAGCACTTCTCTCTAACAGTAGCCATTTGCCCTCACTTGAAAGTACCCCCCAACAGGTCCCAATGGGGCAATCCATTCCGTTGGTCACTTGCAGCAATAAGAGGTGGCATTCCCCAAGCCTGCCTGGCTAGTAGAAAGGGTTGGACAAGTTTTTAGATGGTAGGTCCACTCACTAGCTTTGACCCCATCTTATGGCAACCAATTCTACCAATAAAAATAAAACACTTTTTTGTTTTAAATCCACTATATATTAGTTCCATGGAATGTCCTCTAGTTCTAGTACTATTTGAGGGGTTAAACTGTTGCCTATTAATGTATTCCACACCACTCATGATTTTATAAACTTCTATCATATCCTGTCTCAGCCCCAACTTCTCTTCATAGGGGAGCCATTCCATTTGACGTATCGTTATTTTTTGCTCTTCTCTGTACCTTTTCTAATTCTACTCTATCTTTTTTGAGATGGAGTGACCAGAACCGCACATAGTACTCAAGGTGCTGTCGCACCATCAGTTTATATAGTGGCATTATGATATCCAGTTTTATTCTCTATTCCTGTTATGCATAATTCCCAACCTTGTTTGTTTTGATTGTCACCGCACACGGAGTTGAGGATTTCAGTGTGTTGTCCACAATGACTCCAAGGTTCTTTTCCAGAGAGCCAACTCCTAATTTAGAACCCAGAATTGTGTACATGAAGTTTGGCTTGTTTTTCCTTATGTGGATCACTTTGCACTTGTCCACATTAAATTTCGTCTGCCGTTTCGATGCCCAGTCACCCAGTCTCACAAGAGCCTCCTGCAATTCTTCAGAGTCCACTTGTGTTTAACTACCTTGAATAACTGGCTATCGTCTGCAAGTTTGATCACCACGCTCCCTACTCCCCTTTCCAGATCATTAAACACCACTGGTCGCATTACAGATCCCTGCGGCACTCTACTCTTTACTCCTCTCTGCCGTGCAACTGACCATTTACTCCTACTTTATGCCTCCTTCCAAGTTTTGACAAGCTAGACTGATGGACAATTCATGGATCAAATTCATTCAAGTTAAAAGTATTAACTGGTTTAGATTTGCAACAGCGACAAAGAACAAGCCAGCGTTTCCTCAAAGCACACACTATATAGTATGACCTACCATCAAGACAGTCATCCCTCCAGAAAATGATTTCTAGCATCACATATTTCTGCACCATTCCCCACCCTGGGCCAGTTTCATCTCAGACATCTGGAACTCGACAAAGCAACAAGGTAAGCCCTTCTGCAACCTTGCATGCCTTCCCACTGGTATGGCTAATACAGAACTAGGTTTTATTGCATGCAAAGGAGTGGTGCTATTTCTGCTTGGCAAAACGGTTCTCTTCTCGTGCTATTTCAGCTCAAGATCAGAACCCCCTGAGTTTCTCATCTGCTCATGTGGGTCCAGAGACAGAATCTGGCCCTAGGACTATTTGCATTAGAAACAACAGGCTAAGTTAAACAGTTTAAAAATAAATAAAGGCGTTCATGAAACTTGAACAGAGTTGGTTATATCAGAAACATGAGCAGTTTCTGTTTCCTTTTAAAGTCTAAAAGTCAACTATTGATAGGGGCATAAGAATGGCTCGTTACGGATTCATTAAAAATATAAGATAACAACCCATAAAATTCCTACCACAGCTGACAGGACAGCTGTTGTGCTCCTTCACCATAAAGCAAACTCCCTAATTAGTAATTAACTGAACACATCAACTGAAAGTTTGTACTGGCTACATCAGAATCTAGTTTGCCTATTAACTGTGGGAGCTTGATTACTTTGTGTAACTCATTTGGGGCAGTAAAGGTGACCATTATTTTCATTAATTTTACTATAAACATCTTGCATACTGACAATGCTGCAATACTTAATTTTAAAAACCGATATTCTATAGCATTTTCAGAAAAGGCTTCCTAAGGTTTCAGAGGAATGTTATGTATGCTGTTCTACTGAGCTTGTGCCTGAAGAAAAAAGATACCACGTTGTTTAATTTTCTTTAAACTGCCTTCCTTTGCCCTTAAACTGGAGTTTATGGAATCAGAGATGGTCTTTTTAAAAAAACAAAACAAAAACCAAGCACTTTGTAAGCTTGGATTGTAATTTATACCAAACACCACCACAAATATTTCAACACAACGTGGACATGACATGCCCCAGAAGTGTCAGTACAAGTGACTTCTTCTCAGGTATGCAGCTACTGGGTGACCTTGGGCCAGTCACAATGTACTTTCACCCTAACCTCCCTCACAGGGTTGTTGGGAGGATTAAAAAGTTATGTTACATGTAAAGCACTCTGAGTGCCATGGCAGGGGGTGCTATATAAAAACAATTATGGAGAAAAGTCATCTGCTACCAAGAGAAGCAGAAAGTTAGGAGCATCAGGTCATCCTAGCACAAAGATAAGTCTCCCTCATAAAAACCAGTTTGGCACAGTCAATAGGAAGAACTCTAGCCAACAGAATGCCCAAAACGTAACACACACTAACCCCTGGTACATCTACTACAGCACACATCCTGCCATTCATCTATCTATAGATATACTAAAAAGCACTGTCCGAGTCAGGATGTAGAAAGAAATGCTTTTTCCCGTCAACGCCGTAGAGGTATCTCTAAAGGTCCGAAAGCCCTCTTAACAGCAATAAAGGAAAGGAGCAATTTGATTTTTCTGTGCTAGGTTTGAGTTTCTCTGAAGAAAACAAAATGGAATAGCTGCACCAAGTGAAAACGTCTTCCAGTAAACATCAGGCAATTGCATTCCCTTGCAACAGGATGATCATTTATTAAAGCTTTCCTTTTAACCATTAGATTTTAACAGAAATGAGTGCAGACACACCAAAGTTATAAGGTAAATATTTTCAAGTCCCACAAGAACACCCATAAGCCAGACTAACGGTGGGAGGTTTGAAGTCAGCCATAACTCAGGCTTGAACAGAAGAATTTAACTGTGTCCTAGTTGTTCTCATCAGCTTGCTCAGAAATGAAAAGAAAAATCCCACACTACTCTGTGCATAAGAGACTTAAAGAAAAACAATTATCCCCTTCTACTAAGGCTAGCCACAACTTAACTTACTATTCAGCTGAAGTCAAAACTAAGAAGGACAGAAATTCTTAGAACTACAACTTTCAAGGGGCATCATAAAATTTATTGCAGAAACAAGAACAAGGGTTTCAAAGTTTTAAGTACACGTGTTTCTAAGGGAATAATCTATCACACCACAGGAGGGAACCAGAACTGCCATCCTCACTGCTGTTAACACAAAGGAATGTGTTACAAACCTGGGGGGGGAAGAGACCTTCCCCCCCCTCCATGCAACCACTTCTAGAATTCAGAACACATTTGGATGGAAAGCAAAGTCCTGCATAAGCAATTCTGTTTAGGGGAGAAAACCCAACAGGTAACAAAGTTCACCTGCCTTGACTTTAATAATTGGTACATTAATCTTCCTAATCATGCAGCTGGAATTCCTAACATTGATAACAAAATGAACAACAAATTTAAGTTGTTAAGCTTCTCTCCCTTCCTGCTCCCTCAAAGAAAGCCACTTTTGCAGCATTGTTAAAAAATAATATTTATGCAAACAGCATTCAGAGGGAATAAATTGGTTACTAAACTGGCTTTCTAAAAGCATTTTATAATGTAGAATAACCAAACTGCACTTAAATATTTAAGTCCTCGAGTAAACTACAGGTTGTGGTATCAACATGAACTGTTCCATTCCAGCAGCCGAGGTCTAGTGAATATGATCAGACCAGCAGAGAAGTGTGCTAGACTTCCCACCAGGTAGCTGATTCATGTAGCACCAAGCAAAGCAAAATAGGATGTGTTTATCTGAAACAAAAAACTAGCTATGTTCACTATTGTATAATATAGTCTAATACACAGAATAAATGTCATCAGTATTCTAGCTGAGTATTAAATGCTTTCAACTAAGATTTTACATACACACACACTTGAAATATAAATTTTCTAGAGATTCAATACTGGTGCAACAATTCTATCTCAGCAGAACATACTGTGGACATGGTTTTAAATGCAAACCTTACTTAGGCTGCTTTAAACTAGATTCTGAACTTCCTAAAGTATTCTTCTATTCTCTGGTGCCCCTGTAGCTCCCAAAAAGTTTGCTATTGTCTCCCCACTTAGAAACACAATAGCTGTACGTGGATAATATTCCGTATGTGGGTTTGATCAGACAATGGCAAAGCACCAATAAATGATCTTTTCAGCTTTTAACACAATCTCACCTTACATTCCAAGTTTTGTCCAGAGAGTTTTGTGCTCTGCACATTAATGAACCAGATTCACAGCACATGCACGAGAGACGCTAAGCCTTGGCACATTTTGTTTGCCACAGAAACATGGTGATTCATTAATCATTGTTCAAAACAATTAATAAAGCCACAGAACATTTGAATTCAAGGTAACATTGCAAGTCGGCTGCAATGGCTCTCCAGAGCCAATCTTAATGCAAGCACAGCATACCAAAGAAATAGATTCAACCAGCTGGCTCAACTCATCCCGAGGCCAAGGTGCCACTATGCACGTTTAAAAATCACTTCTCTGTCCTGACTCGCCCAGAAGAGTTCAATTTAAGCCACTCTCGATCAGCAGCCCAAGGGTGTTACTACAAGGCAGTGTATTTTGGAGAGAGTTATTTATTGAAACAGTTTGGAAAGGCATATTATGAAGTCTAAGTGAGAGGCTAGACTGGCCGAAAGCATTTAAAAATAAAAGTGAGCTGCTAGTATATAGAATTCAACATCCCAAATTCCTTTAGGAATGACCTCAACTGAAGTGAGTGCTGTCTCCAATGTAGCTTGGTTCAGAAAGATCTCCCTGAGGCAAGTGAATTGGGCTAGCTCTTGGGGTAACTTCTTCAAAGAACTTTTAAAAACCATTTCATCACACTTGAAAACAGAGCAATGGGGAGGGAGGGGGGGGGGGAGCCATCGAATAACTAGAACACATGTTGGGAGTAACATGAAGCACTCATAGCATTTTAAGGTCCTCTGGGATAAAAAGTGCTTTTAAGTTCCACACGTAAAGGTGACCCAATTCGTCTACAAGTAAAACCCATTACACGCTTCCAAAAAAAATGTGCTGAAAGCCATACGTAAAGAATGAGTAGTATTAATTTGCTGACAGTTGAAGCAACGCAGTGATAACTCCTTTTGTTCCCTTGCAGAAAAGTTATCTTGTATGCTAATTTTGCAATAGCAGCTTGTTTGCTTGGTTCTATTTCACCGGCACAGCCAAGAAACATTCACAAGAAATTAATAAAATACTAACAGCTTATTTGACAAGACTGTAGCAAAATGTCTGGGTTGTCATTGCTCTAGCGGGCAGAAAAAAAAATCACACACACCCCTGCACAAAAATTCATTTTATTTATTTTTCACTATCATTCTGCAATAAGGGAGAACAGATTAATCAGCAAATATAAACTTTTTTTTTGGGTCAGGTTCTAAACAAGGTTGCCATGGTTTTATTTCAACCCTAGTTATATATAAAAAAAAAAAGATACTAAGAGAGAACTGGTGAGAAGCCAACCATGCACTACTTCTCCTAGCAAACCTCCTTAAAATCTTCTTGCTGCTGAAAATCATTAACAAATAAGAGGAGAAACAGCAGGAACCATTACTCTGCAATATGTATTATCTGCCCCATTTTGGCTCTGTAATTACACCTCAAGTACGTGCTGCTCACTCGTATTCTACACCTCCTTGAATGGCACTGTGCAAGCGGGCACGTACACACTATGACTGTACACTTCAATCCCCATATACAAACCCACTGCCTCTCACTGATGTTGTATAGATCTTCACAAGCTCGGAATAGAAGACTTGCCCTGGGAAAGAGACCAAGACTCAAAAGAGCAAGCTATTTTTACAGCCGTGCTCAAACGGACACCTCCATAACGAGAACCACCCATGGTTCCACGCCAGTACTGGGCACCAGTATTCTGGCGAGACACACAGCTCCTCACAACACTGGTTATTACCCCACCACCACCACCACCCACCCACGCAATGTATTTCTATGTAGTTGCACACTGAGCCTTGCTAATGTTTTTGTAAGGCTACATACCCGGCTAACTCTGAGCACGAGCACAGCTGTCCGCACAGTGACAACCACACACTTGGCTGCTCACCAATAATGGTATTGGCTAAACACTGTAGTTATCTGTAGCTACACACATGTATGCTAATATTTCCACTTTGGGTACATGCCCAGTTGACATGGTTGTCCATACGGGCTATACTGAGCTCCCCACCAATACTGTGTGCTACTATTACTGTATAGAGGGACCGTGTTGGGAGTACACATGCACACCTCTTGCAGGAAGTGACGCAGACACACAGCAGCTCACGGAGACAGTACAGTAACAGCCTGCACTGGAAGCGAGCGGCCCCTCATACACCTTTCTGCAATAATTATCCTGCACAGGCAGTGGAACGCACTCGCACACAAAAGGACAATTATTACACAAGCAGAGGCATTCATATGTATGGACACTCTCCCCTCTATGCACCAATTGTCCTATAGAGGCATTCACACACAGTGCTAGGCAAGCACAGACAGACTCTCTGCACAGTGCATCACAATACCGATAGTAGAGTGTGTGTGTGTACGCAGGAGCAATGGGAGATCATACACAAGTACACACAGCTCCACAGTGGGCACAGCTATTACTATACAGGTGTCTCTCTCTCACACACTCTCACACACACACACTCACTCCTGAGCTATCACAACCCCCTCTCTGGGCAGCAATACTACACACTGGTATCACTCGACACAGCAGTGACTGGGGCAGGGGTGATGGGTAGAGAACCACACAGCTACACAGACACAGCTGCACCCACTGGGAACAGCTATAGTAATAACTACAGGAGGGATTGGCACAGACACACACACACACACACACACACACACACAGTATGCACTGATCATGCTACAGAGACATGTGCATGTACACACATAGTCTATGTACTCACACACATATACAATCTCTCTGTGCAGGGATACTATGGACTGGTATCCCCACACAGAAAGGGGAATACTGGGGGAGCAAGGGAAGAGTAATCACCATTACACAAACGCACAGCTGCACACAGCTATTGGGTGCTGGCACAGATACACACATGCCATCGCTATGTACTGCTAAACACACACACACACACAAACCCCTCTCTGTGCATGGCTACACAGATTGGAGGTGCAAGGAGAATCATCCAGCCGGCTACAGTCAATCCTCTTTTATTGACACCACACACACACTATGGGTGGGAAAGGTGCACGTCAGCCCCCCCCCCGAACACCCCTTTACCATTTTTTACACCTGTGGCAGGGCTGCCCAGTCCTACCACCCACATCAGAATGGGCAATGGGGCGTTAAAGCAGAGTTATCACCCTATAAAGACACACACACACACACACACACACCCTGGGCAGGGGTACTATGCACTGGTCTCATGGGGGGAAGCCACACAGCAACTCCTGCAGCAGAGAGACTGACACTGACCCACACACTGCCTCGAGGCACAGATAACCCTGGAGAGGGACTCCCCCGAGGCAGATAACCCTAGAGAGGCACACGCACACCCACCCACCACAGATAACCCCTAGAGAGGCGCACACACCCCCATGGCACAGATAACCCTAGAGGCACACGCACGCAGAGCACAGATAACCCCTAGAGAGGCGCACGCGCGCACACACACACACACACACACATGGCACAGATAACCCGAGGCACGGGCGCACACACACACACAGAGCACATGGCACAGATAACCCTAGAGAGGCACACGCACGCAGAGCACAGATAATCCCTAGAGAGGCGCGCGCGCGTACACACACACACACACACACACGGCACAGATAACCCGAGAGGCACGCGCGCACACACACACACACGGCACAGATAACCCGAGAGGCACGCGCACACACACACACGGCACAGATAACCCGAGAGGCACGCGCGCACACACACGGCACAGATAACCCGAGAGGCACGCGCGCACACACACGGCACAGATAACCCGAGAGGCACGCGCGCACACACACGGCACAGATAACCCGAGAGGCACGCGCGCACACACACGGCACAGATAACCCGAGAGGCACGCGCGCACACACACGGCACAGATAACCCGAGAGGCACGCGCGCACACACACGGCACAGATAACCCGAGAGGCACGCGCGCACACACACGGCACAGATAACCCGAGAGGCACGCGCGCACACACACGGCACAGATAACCCGAGAGGCACGCGCGCACACACACGGCACAGATAACCCGAGAGGCACGCGCGCACACACACGGCACAGATAACCCGAGAGGCACGCGCGCACACACACGGCACAGATAACCCGAGAGGCACGCGCGCACACACACGGCACAGATAACCCGAGAGGCACGCGCGCACACACACGGCACAGATAACCCGAGAGGCACGCGCGCACACACACGGCACAGATAACCCGAGAGGCACGCGCGCACACACACGGCACAGATAACCCGAGAGGCACGCGCGCACACACACGGCACAGATAACCCGAGAGGCACGCGCGCACACACACGGCACAGATAACCCGAGAGGCACGCGCGCACACACACGGCACAGATAACCCGAGAGGCACGCGCGCACACACACGGCACAGATAACCCGAGAGGCACGCGCGCACACACACGGCACAGATAACCCGAGAGGCACGCGCGCACACACACGGCACAGATAACCCGAGAGGCACGCGCGCACACACACGGCACAGATAACCCGAGAGGCACGCGCGCACACACACGGCACAGATAACCCGAGAGGCACGCGCGCACACACACGGCACAGATAACCCGAGAGGCACGCGCGCACACACACGGCACAGATAACCCGAGAGGCACGCGCGCACACACACGGCACAGATAACCCGAGAGGCACGCGCGCACACACACGGCACAGATAACCCGAGAGGCACGCGCGCACACACACGGCACAGATAACCCGAGAGGCACGCGCGCACACACACGGCACAGATAACCCGAGAGGCACGCGCGCACACACACGGCACAGATAACCCGAGAGGCACGCGCGCACACACACGGCACAGATAACCCGAGAGGCACGCGCGCACACACACGGCACAGATAACCCGAGAGGCACGCGCGCACACACACGGCACAGATAACCCGAGAGGCACGCGCGCACACACACGGCACAGATAACCCGAGAGGCACGCGCGCACACACACGGCACAGATAACCCGAGAGGCACGCGCGCACACACACGGCACAGATAACCCGAGAGGCACGCGCGCACACACACGGCACAGATAACCCGAGAGGCACGCGCGCACACACACGGCACAGATAACCCGAGAGGCACGCGCGCACACACACGGCACAGATAACCCGAGAGGCACGCGCGCACACACACGGCACAGATAACCCGAGAGGCACGCGCGCACACACACGGCACAGATAACCCGAGAGGCACGCGCGCACACACACGGCACAGATAACCCGAGAGGCACGCGCGCACACACACGGCACAGATAACCCGAGAGGCACGCGCGCACACACACGGCACAGATAACCCGAGAGGCACGCGCGCNCCCATTGTGCTCTATGGGTCTGGAATACTCCCTCCCCATTGTGCTCTATGGGGTCTGGAATAAGGGCCCCCCCATTGTGCTCTATGGGGTCTGGAATACTCCCTCCCCATTGTGCTCTATGGGGTTTGGAATGAGGGCCCCCCATTGTGCTCTATGGGGTCTGGAATGAGGGCCCCCCATTGTGCTCTATGGGGCTGTGGAGGCTGCAATAAGCCCCCCCCCCCCATTGTAGACTCCACAGCCCCATAAAGCACAATGGTGTGGGGGAAGGTGTAAACCTCCTACCTTATGTAGTGGATTATCTTTTTGAGAGAAGCAAGTATTTTGGAATCCCGCTAAGACTGGCTGTGGCAGTTGGGGGTCAGTGTTTCCAAGTGTGGGAATCTTTGGGCTCCTTCGTGGATTCCTCCCCCATCTAAGGGCATTTTCACACAAGACACTCCCCACCCCCTATCCATGTTACAGGGCACCCAGAGGGCAACGCTGCAGCCCTGCAACATGGAGAGTGTCTTGGGTGAAAATGCCCTCAGTATTTCTAGGTTTTTTTCTTGTTACAATTAGGTTTGCTTGGAATTTTCAACTTGCCCTGCTTGTTCCCTTAGGCGGCAGATGACAGCCTCTTGCATAGGGTTGCCAGATAGGCACATTTCCCCCAAATCCATGTTGCAGGTGCCTTAAGCACCAATGCACGGCCTGTAACGTATCTTTCATAAGTGCCCCTCCGGCAGCCCTCCCTGGCACGTCCGTGCCCCCTGAGAGAAGTCAATGACGGGTGCACTGTGCATATTGTATGGAGAATCGGCAACGTGGCTCTTGCTTTTACCCAAAGCTTTTTCTAATGATGGAAAAAAGTCAAAGAGCTTCAGATACATGCACATCCAGCGGGGCGTGCGAATTTCGGCTAGCTTCTCCCTGCAGACAGCGACGATGAAGATGATGTCCGTGTCTACTCCTCAAATATGACTTTGTTGGAATTCACTCGGTCACAACTAAGAACAAACACACCACTTGGTTTTGTTTTGTTGTGTTTTAAAGTCCGTTTTATTGTGAAAAAGCTTTGTTATTTTTGGTTGGGGTTTTTTCTGTTTTTGTTTTTATTTTGGCACCGTAGAAACCCATTATTAACCTGGGCTTCCTTACTCTGGATTCTTCTTTATTGTGGACATGTCTTGTGTCCCTAACAATTCACAAACACAGCGTCCTCCTTCTATAGTACAAACCTCCCTATCTAGACACCTCTTTCGTCTGGACAAAAAACACGTCCCTCGGAGGGGTTTCCATAAAACTGTTCTTGGCTTTCTTTTTCAGTTGGTATTTGGCATTTCTAGAGCAGTGGTTCCCAAACTCTTTGCCTGAGTTGCAGGGCTACATAGGGCACCAATACAGCCCTGCAACATGCACGAATAACCACTATGGGTGGTTAGCGTCATGTCTGTTTTCACCCTCTGAAGCCTGTGTTGATTGTTTGGGGAGCTGAAGGATGCCACAAGTCTTTACTCATTCTCATCTCCCATCCACACAGAGAAGGCTCACAGTCTGGTGAGCACCATAGGTGGTATTCCCCCCTGATCACCTCCAAGCTACTCATTCTATTCCCTGAGAAGCACAGACAAGTGGAGAGGCATTTATTATTTATCATTATTATTATTAAGCATTTACATAGTGACAACAGTGTACCTGATGCTTTACAGGTCCCTGCCCAACAGGCTTATAATCTAAGGCAGACATGGGTGAGGGGAACATACAGGGAAAGACAAACAGACATACATTCCCATTTTACAGATGGGAAACAGAGGCTGAGAGGTTGTGACTTGCCCAAGGCCACCCAGTGAGCTCATGGCTAGGTCAGGATTTAAACCCTGGCTTCCCAGTTCCCAAGCCCAAGTCCAGCACCGTATCTACTACACCACCTGTGTGGAAATTTCTTGAGCCAGCCATCACACAGCATTGGGGAGTCCAGCAACGAGAGGGCCAGTTTGGAGATGGGAGGGAGGTCGGATGAGGGGATCAAGAATCAGATACCGTGCTTGCAGCTGAGCAGGTGGCCGCTTTCACAAATGGCATCGTCAGCTGCTCAAGCTCAGTATTTCCTCTCCTTCCACCAAGGAGAAAGATCTGGCAAAGCATTTGGATTATTATAGGTTAGGTCTTGGCGCCTGTGTCCCCCAAAGCTCCTCTGCGACAAGATTCGCCCCTGCATGGATCTGATTACAAATATGCCACAAAATGTTAAAGTGCTTGGTGTTCACTCAACTGTGCGTCTCCGGTCAGAGCCATCTGTTCCCAGCAAAAAGCAGTGGGATATGAACGCACGCCGGCCTCTTCAATGAAAGGACCCTGTGATGCTAAAACCAGCGTCTGTGAATACAATAAGCACACTCCAAAAGAGAAGCAATTCTGCACTCTGAAGGGATATTTGCATGGTAAAAGCCAATGTTACAGAGGGCACCCCAAGATGCTACTTTGTGGCTTAGTTTTCTAGCTGCATCCCACAATGTACTCAAAATGCTGAATTCTGCATGTAAGCGTGCGCTTCATTTATCTCTCTCGGCCACATTTGTCTATTGGGCTGGTCCTTCCTTCCCCTACAAGAACGGAGGGGGAAGTTAACCAACAAACCGCCTTCCCGCCCCCTGCACAAGCTCTCGGAGTTTGGGTCCAGCTTTGGAAGGTGTTATGGGTCTCCGTATCCCCTCCACTAGATAATATCATAAAGTTGGAAGGGATCTAGTCCAGTCCCGCTTGTATTCAAGATGAGGACAGCTACAGTGTCCTCGACAGACAGCTGCCTGGCCTCTTCTTGCCAAATGCATGTGAAGCACTTGATTAGGAACCCACAGAGAACTCCACATTTTCATGTGCCTAAAACGGTACCCGGATACCAGTCAGGTACCTGAATACTTTAAAACTGGGAGGTGCCCAAAATTACCTCAAAACACCCCCCCTCCCAAAATTTCTGAAACCCAGGACTGAAACTGTTATTCCAGTTGAGTGAAACCCGATTGGGCACACACACACAAAATACCCCAAATTGTGCATACAAGCTCTCCTGCTTCCTGACTAGCTGGTGGAGCTCCTGAGTTGCAGACGGAGCTGCTGAGATTTTGAGGAGCCGCGGGATTTAGCTGCTGAGTCTGGGATGTAATCAAGTAAAACCACAAACGCAGCACGGGGCCCAAAGCTGCACATGAATCACTCTAGAGCAGCACAGGGCTCTGGAGACACAGTTTGCCCACTTCTGGCCTCTGGCTCCTAGCATTCCATGAGATTTCTGGGTTTGGTAGGTTCATAAGCTGTGCCCTCTGACTGCAGTGCTTCACAGGGTGTGAGTGAAGTTGGTGGCAAACAAATGTTCCTGAGAAACAAGAGAGCTCACAAAGATATTCCAAGTTCCAAAAGGGAAGCCTTAGGAGACGTGATGTTGGAAATTAATGTCTGCTTTGGTTGCCAAATGTGCTGGCAGATCTTTTTTAGCTAGCAGCATTTTGTTCCTAGGGCAGTGGATCCCTGATTTTTTTTCCCTGTGTGACTCCATTTTAAGAGTTATAGATAGTCCCCAGACAGCAGCAAAGATATGGAAACCATGGCCAATTTCATTTGGGGGTTAGGGCCCCATCTGGAGACAGCAGAGCCTGCTTGGGGCCCCTAACCCATCATTGGGGAACATCTCTCACAAAACAATCAGGAAGTGATGTGGACGCGGAAACTCATCGCCTTCAAATCCATTTTTGGAAGTGTCTCTGGCAGTTTTGGAGGTGGACAGAGGACATGGGCCTCTCCTGAGTGATGAACCAACATGGCTCCCAGTACACCAGAAACGCTTTAACAAAATACAACTTTTAAAATTTCTCCTCTAATCTCCAGGATTTTTGCATTGTTTCACAACTCCAAACTATTTCTCCTTTCTTTGTGATTTTAACCAGACCATCTTCAAAATGAAACAATATTTTCCATAGGCTACGATAGTTTGGTACTCCAGTTATCTATCACAAGCTCTGCTGAATTTAGAAGATGTAGGATGCATTCACATGAGATGCTAAGTCATACAAATCCTTCTAGGGATGGGCGAACGTGGTTCAAATGTTCGAACCGAACTCAGTTTGTTCGGACGTCCGAACCGAACGTCCGAACCGAACTCTTGAACGACCAAACAGTTCGGTCATGTTTGGATGAGTTTGGGGGCGGGAAAAATGTCTTTTCAGGGCCAAAAATTCGGTTTCGGTTCGGTTTCGGTATTGATAGCGTTATTTTTGAATGTTCGGCCAAGTTCAGCCAAACCGAACTCGGCTGAACTGAACCATCGAACCCGAACTTGGGTTTCGAACCGAACAACCGAACGTCCGAATATCCGAACCGCGATCTGTTCGCCCATCCCTAAATCCTTCTCCCCTGGTTTTTTTATCAACTTAAAATGGGGTGGGCCATGGCTCAGGTGGTAGTGCTCACGCTTTGCATGTATGAGATCCAAAGTTCAATGTCCAACATCTCTGATTCAGGGTCTGAGGTAGCACGCCTGGGCGAGGCCTCTGTCAAGGATCCTGGAGGGTCTCTGGTAGCACGCCTCGGCAAGGCCTCTGCCATGGATCCTGGAGTGTCTTCAGTAGCACACCTGGGTGAGGCCTCTGCCGGAGACCCTGGAGAGCTGGATTTGAAACACTGCTTCTGTGTCAGGTTGTGACAATACTGGGCTAAGATGGACCATTGGTCTGACTCAGTTAGGAAGCTTATTACTATTGTTTTATTTTTTTTACCCCACCTTTCCCACTAAAGGCAGCTCAGGGTGGCTTACAACATTAAAATAATAATGCAAATAATGCAAAGCCATAAATCCAAAGACATAAAATATCCCCCAACCCTACACCAACCCACCAACCCCTCTCCACCCGAACTCCCCAACTTCCTAGCTCACCCCTATCCCCCCACAACTCCCCGCTCCCCTGCCAAACATCTCTGTGAATAGAATTCCTTCTAAAAGCGCTCAAGTCCGGACATAAACAAACCTCCCGGGGGAGGGAGTTCCACAGCTGCAGGGCGGCAGCCAAGAACGCCCTCCTTGTCGTGGAGACCAGGTTAAACGCTGCTACCTCCAGACAGGAGTCCCCGGTCGATCACAAAGGCCATGATGGGACATTGTAGGCCAGGCAATCTGCCAGATAAGTGGGTCCCAAGCCACTTAAAGGTCGAAATCTGGGTTTAAAAGATTAGTTCACAGGATGTTGTTGGTGTAATAGGCATTTAATAAAAAAAAACTTTAACTTGGAAGCCAAGGTTTAACAATGATGCTTATTCCTTAACGCACTTTTTTCATAACATTTTGTCGCAATCCCATGCCCTGCAGATCTTGTACATGCGTGCGCATGCGCATAGTTTCCATGGGGCACAATCCATGAGGACAGATCCATGAGCTGGACCCACATTTTCCTGAGTGCATCCCGTAAGCACCCCACCGCCCCCCCCATCCCCAGCTTCTACGCAGCCCTCCGAGCATTGGGTTAATTTTCAAAGTGACCCCCCAGGAGAAACACCCCCACCCCCACTGTATACTGTGCATCCCTTCCTGATTGGGGTCTGTCTTGGGGCTACTGGGATATAAACAATTAATGAGACTTTAAAACTGTAAAGAGAGGGATGTCACTAGCCTCCTTACCCCCAGGTACAAGGGATGGAGCAGCAGAAGGGAGCTTTAAAAGCCCAGTATCGTGATACCGCTGCCAAGTCACCCTATAAACATCCCTTTGATTTTCAGTGCCCTCAGCTCCACAGCATTACTTATTTTTCAAATGTTGATCTTGCAACCTCTCTCCCTTCCCGTAGGCAGGAACTGCAGCAGACGGCTGCTCGCCCCAGGAATTTAAACAAAGCAGGGGCAGAAAGGCTGAGAGGAGCAGCAATCAAAGCCACCTTTTCTCCCATCCACACATCTGGCAAAGACATGCCGGGTACTTAGCGCTTTTCATTCATAGATTTCACAAAGTTCTGCCAAAGACACTCAGTCATGCTGAAGCTGTGCACTTCGAGGAAGTCGCCAAACGTTTCAAGCGTGGTCATCGCAGACCTTAAATTTTACACATCCATCTTGTGCCGTCCTGGGCCTGGATGCCTCTCCAGAACTCTCAACATTTCCAACAGCTAAAGTGGGACAAGCCCCACCCCCTCGGTCAGCAATCCCCACCCCTTAGCCAATAAGCCCCACCCCTCAACCAATAAGCCCCACCCCTCGGCCAATAAGTCCCACCCCTTGGCCAATAAGCCCCGTCCCCTCACACATAGGCATGGCCACCCTTCACCCAACCTTCCCAGCGCACACAGAGGGACAGACGCTCTCCTGATTGTCATCTAGGGTGGCCATACAGGCACATTTTCCCAGGACACTAATGAAAAATTGCGGGGTATGCACTGGTGGAGGCCCTGCAAGATGTACTTTTCATAAGCGTCCTGAAAAAAATTGCATCTTCAGCAACCCTATTCTCGTCCCTCTTTGTTTCAAGACATTCCATCCTCTCCCCATCGGCCTCTCCTCGGAGGCCACCAAGGCTTGAAGCCTGGTCTATTTGTGTGTGTCTCTCTCCTGAAGGAGAGATTTTAACCCCCTGGAAGCAGGACAGTGGGATTCAGCACCCAATGAGGGACCGTCCCTCCTGTGGTTGCAAAGGGCGCAATCCTCCTTCAGCGCCCTAGCTAGGGAATTCTGCCCACATGCGACACATTTTGTCTGCCCTTCTGATTCCCCTCTAGGCAGACTCAGACCTCCAGGATACTGGGGCTTCTCCCAGCCTCGCAGCTGGGTCGCCTAGCAGCCTAGCCCAACCAAAAGGATGGACCTGACATGTTCATTAGGTAACCAGTGTTCTGGCGCTCCAGGCTGCTTTGGTTGCCTGGCTGCTCCAAGCTTTTAGCCTTCCCAACCCGCTACCTCCAGGGAAAGCTCTCAGCTCCTTGCTGCATTACAGTCCGCTTTTCTCCTCTCGCCAGCTTCCCCTGATTCCCCAGAGGCTGGTCAGGTGACTCATTAGCCCGCGTGCATGCCATGTTACGGCCCCAGCCCCTTTTGGTGCACAGGAGTCTTTGTGCAGGGTCCTCATCCTGCTAGTAATCACAGGGCTGGCTCTTGTGAGCTATGGCTTCTCAGAAACCTTGACAACCAGGCTCAAGGTGTCAAACCAACAACAAAATAACATTAAGAAGTCCCAAGTAAGTGATCCCTTTTCTGAAAAGCTATCGACACCACAATGCAGCTTCTGAGCTGGGCTCTGAACCAGACCGATCCTGGGTGGCGATTTCCCCTTAGTACCCTTTGGTTTGGGGGGGTTCTCTCTTCTAGCTTGTATTTCTGAGCATAGTACCTTTGCCAAAAAGAGTTTCTCATCAATTCTCATTAGTGTTCTAGGGTTCTCGTCCTTTATAAGAACAATTTTGGTAAAGAAAAAGCTGTTTCAAATATGATCATATTCCATATCAATTAAATGCCACATTTGCACACAAGCCTCAGGTCCGTTGTGCAATTGCACGTATTTTGGAGCTCGCAGAGACGCACTTGTACGCAAAACAGTTAACACCTCAGGGTCCTGTGTTTTCTCACAGAGAACTGCACTCAGAAACGTTAAAGGTCGCTACAGATTCGGTCTCGGGCGTTTGAAGTGAATCAGCATCCATTTCCTTTCTCTGAGTGACAGTTGCAAGTTTTGAACTTTTCTTTCTTTTTTTTTTCCATTTCACTTTGAGCCTTTACTTGGTTCTGAAAGCAGTGTGTGTGTTCCTCAAGCTATACAGTCCACTAGGACCCTTCCAATCAATCCTGCCATCAGAAACATGTCGCTCTGCCAGTGTGTTGTGGCTTCTGAACTTATACAAACCAAAAGCAGGTTAGCTTTTGCGAGGAGGGGATTAATCTGACTTGCAGTTTGCAGATAGCAATGGCATTCAGCCGGCTAAGCCACCAGAGTGAATTTCCTGATTTTGCTCAGTGGCTTTATTTCCTGTTGGGCTCACGTTTGGCCTAATTCAAGACAAAAAGTCCCCTGTCATTGGAACGGCCCCGCATGGCACAGTAATTTGATTGCCACTCAGTACGAGGCAGTCTGCCTGGAGCTAGGGGTTTCAGAACAGCAGAGAGAAAGTGGCCCTCCCGAACCACATTGCCTTCATTGAGCATGTTTCCCCCTAGTTGAAAAAGAGGCTAATCCAGCCAGAGTTACTGTAGCAAATTCAGCTATTTTTTAATAACATTAAGATTTTAGGCCGTTTTTTCCCCACATGGACGCACCCCCTCCCCCTGCGCTGTGTGTGCGGGTGTTTGATAGGTGGGGGTGTCTGTGCAAAGACCGGTCAATCCCTGCGCATATTCACCCCGCAGTCCATATGCGCTGGGGTGGAGACACGTCTGAAAGCACCCAGCGTCCATGTTGCTCCCAGCCTCTCTCTTAGGCTGTTTGCTCCTCGCTTGCAAGATGGAGAGTGTCTCCTCTTCCTCCTCTCTCGCTGGGCGCAAGTCACTTCCCCCTGGCTGCTTCCAAATCCATTGTCATTCTAGGTACCTGTCCTGCGAGGGCTCGCCCGGCCTAGCTGATACCTTGGAAACCAATCACTTGCTTTTTTGGACAATGGATTTCCTGTCCCCACCCCTGGGCTGTAATATCCTAGCTGCAACATTCCCCTGTCCTGTCCTCTAAATATCCCTGTGTTTCTGTGGTGTCCCATGCTCCACATGACATACCTGACAGACTTTGCATGTCCCTGTTGCCGTCTGGGGTTGCAGGGTCCTGTTTAAGTCTCGAATGGGGTCACACAAAGAGGCAGTCTGAGATCGGTTTTAGCATGAAGACAATAAAGCCCGTGTTATCTCTGACCCACCCGGGGTTTCCACATCCACGAGCAGGTTGTGGCTGAGCAGTTAATGGAAATGTTATGCTTTTAGCATTGAGAAACCTGAACATGACTCTTCTGAAACGTCGTCCTTGTGTTTTGTCTTAAGTGGGACTGGCTCTTGCTCTTTGGGGCCCTTGGGGTTGGGACTGTCGAATTCTGCTCGCCCCATCTCCAAAAGGTATTGTAGAACCGGAAAAGTTGCAGAGAAGGGCAACAAGGAATGATCTGGGGAAGGGAACAGTTTCTGCATGAGGAGAGGCTGGATAAGTTGGGACTCCTCAGCTCAGATAAGAGACGACTGAGCAGGGATAGGATGGGAGTTTATAAAATCTTGAGTGGCGTGGAAGCAGCTGCTATTTACCCTCACTAACGCTAGAGCTAGGCTATGAAACAAACTGGCAGCAGGTTTAAAACTGCCAGTTCCTGGCCTTGAACCTGTGGTTGTGGAGAGGTGACCCACCCGTAGGGGCCATTGCCTCTGGTCCCTTGGCCTCAGCCACTTTCATCATGTCGCCGCCCGGTCATGTTCTTAGAGATGAGTATCCCAACCCTCAAGTAACACAGACAAGAGGAAGGGAGAGCGGTCGAACCCGGCCTAGCAGGCAGAAGCCACAGCCGAAGGCCTCCCTGTATGGGGGTATCCGCATCGATCCAGAGAACTGGGACTTGTTAGCTCAATCCCCTGCCTGCTCAGAGGAGTGAAACAGGAACTGGGGGCAGGGGGCTTACCAGACAGCCTCTGAAAACCAAAGCAAACCAGTTGGACCTAATTTGGGGCCTCCGATTTCAGTCTCTGCAATCATGCCTTTGAAATAAAGCCCCGATGCAAATAAGACAGTGCTAGAATGTGGCTAACCTTGGAGCCTGATTTTTGGTTTGGTTTTATTTCTAAACTAGCCGGTAGCAAATCTTCCTTTGCATCTGGTTTAAGTGAAGCCCATTCAGTTCAAGCTAACTGAAGGGGAAGTACAGAGGGTGCAGACGTCCTTCGTGCCAAATGGGCACATGCAGAGGATGAGAATGGCACATTAGGATTAATTTCTGATTCCCTCTCCCTAGTCACCGTCTCGGAGACAGTGGCAGACCAAACTTTGTTCTTTAGCTCCATGAGGGGAAGGAGGAAGCAACTCCTTTGTAATTTTTTAAAAAAATGATACCAGAACTTGGAGGCTCTGAAATGCCTCAGATTTCTTTTCTGTGCATTCATCAAGGCTGGTGAAAGGCCAACCAGGCAAAGCAAAGGTCCCAGGCCGCAGAATACAAAGGGTCAGACTGCTGTTGACAGCTTCAACCAAGGGCAATTCGAAACAAAAAACGGGGACTGTTGCTTTCCATCTGTTGATCGAGAGACTGGGTGTGATTCCCAGACACCCCCTCCCCCATTCCCAAAGCCCTGGCCTCGGCAAAAGAATCAGACAGGAGCAAGTCCAACCTCAACCGGTAGAAATGGGAAAAGCAAAATTAATTCATCAGGGAAATAAGACGGATCTTCCCTTTGCATAATTTATGGGGCGAGATCTGCTTGGCGTGAGACACGCCCTGGGGCTTGAATTCTGTGTTTGGAGTCTGCCCTTGGGATGCGGGAGGGATGTCAGTAGCATTTCGGCTGACATGCTTGCAAGTCATGAATAACGACGGTGCTACAGCCCATCCTTGCAAGATTCTATTCATTCGCTGGCTGAGGGCGAGTGATTCCCCCCCGCTGACCCTGAGTGGAATATCACCTTTTTGTTATAGGAACATCCATCCTGTCAAAGAGCCAGGCCAGGGACTTCGCTGCCTGGGTCGGTCAGCTCAGCTGCTGGTAACACAGGGCAGTGGAACCTCAGGCCCAGGAGTCAAATGCAGCCGGTCGCCAGCAAATGCCGTGAATGTCTCCTCGTCCCTTTCTATGCATCCTCTCCTTGTCTAGTCTAGACTATGAGCCCTCCTGGGCAGGGACTGTATCTCTTTTAAGAATCCACTTGTTTGTCATCTCACTCTAGCCTTGCAGAGGTACAACAGTGGTTACATCTATCCTGAAGGGCGAGGCAAGACAGATTCTGAGCAAATCCTCTCAGAAACCTTTATTTCCCAGCAGCTCGGTGTTAAGACAGCTTCCCGAGGACCCCAAACACCGCAAGGCCCATTGCTGGCCCAACGGTAGATTTGCGTGGGGTGTGCTCACTGACAGTCCGTGGCTACTGCCCTCAGTAATTAAGGAGAGGCTCTCGTCCTAATTTTGTATTGCTGTCTGGGAACAAAAGGTCAACTGTTGTGCAGAGATTTAAGCGCCGGGCTCCCTGATTGCGCTGTAACAATCTGTGTTTGCAGAGACAAGGGTGGCAGCAGCTAGCTGTAAACATGCAGCATGGTGGTGGGGAAGGGGCAGATCCTGGCCTTCTGCTCCAATAAACACAGACCCCAGACAGATGGAGGAGCAGCCACCCATCTGAGAAAGAAAGCTGGCAGGCTGTTCCAACCAGCAGAGGGCAGTAGTTCCCAGACAGGGAACCACAGACCCTTACAGGCCCATTCCAGAGCCTGGAAGAGAAATGGGTGGATTTGCAACGTTTTTCAGGCCCCGCCCCTGCACCCCTCCAAAAGAAGACAGGGGTTCCCTTTGGTAATTGGGTGGCATGCAATTAGGAACCAGGGGTGGGGTGGGAGCGTGTGAACAGAGCCCCCGTGAGCTATTACTCATGTGTTTATTTAAAGGTCTGTCCGGCCCACCCCATAAAACCAGACGCATCCGTAACACATGAAAAGAAATAAAATACATCCATGCTTCGTCCACAAAGACGCTGGGCACTGTTTCCAGAACGCATCTCTCAGGCTTTGGCGAAGCTCAGCGAGAGGAGACGGTTCTAACTGGAGAGCAGCCACCGAGAACTTCTCCATCCCCACCCTGGTCACCTGTCCTTGGTGTCCATCCCCAGCCTCAAACCCTCAGCCTCAGGGGTTCTGGTGCCTTCCTGCGCCACTGGCTCAGCTGGCCTTGGTCGAAGCCACTCCCCCCTAGAGACCTCCCTGCCCAGCTCAAGCCGCCATGACGCCCCGGCCTCCTCCTGTCTGGCTCCCGTGCCGGCTGCCACGCCTTGCAGCTGCCAAGCAGCACACAAGGCTTGCTGGAAGCATCAGGGAGCCGGGTGGAACTTCCCCCGTTTGTGATCTTGTCCTTGATCCGTGCCCTTGTCTTCCTGGTCTTGCCCCCACCCCCTTTCCCTGGTTTGATCCCCTCCTCTGGCCCTGCACCCCAAGCCCACCCACCACCTAGACACCCTTCGCCCCATGTCCCTTACACTTGGTGAGCTGAGGGGCACGCAGCCAGAAGGCCATGCCTGGCTGCTGATGGGAAGCTTCTTCTTTACCTTTATTGTACTGGCACTAGGCCATGATAAACATAAATCCCTGCTGAACACAATACAAATACAATAGAATACAATCCTTGCGCACACCACCAAATTACAAATTCATAAATAAATTAGGTACAATAGGTAAATACAATACAGCCTAACAAAATACTTGAGGCAGGCTATAATCTACACATCGGCCTCTGCAGTTGCCTATTTCAAGGGTACCTTGATATTAGAGCGGATCTTCTCTGTTCTAATTGCAAATTTAGATTGTAAGCTCTCGGGCAGGGACCGTGTCGATCTTGTTTTTTGTAAAGCGCCAGGTACATCGCTGGCACTATATAAATGCTAATGCTAATAATAATAATAAATAGGGCTACAAGGTGAGTCTTATCCTGGCCTCGGTTGTTCAAAAGATAGATCAATTTAGACAAATCCAAACGCTGCTGGTCGATATCTAATTTAGCCATAAGGAGTAACCTCGATCTAGCATAACCAAAGGTACATCGGGAACCTGACTATGGAGATATGGTTGGAAGGTGTAGCAGTGCACTGGCCGTGGGTAAGTCCTGGCAGGATTAGCTCATTGGCTAGCCAGCAGCCCAGGTGCACGGAGCAGGCAACAGCCCAACTGGGCCCAGTTAATTGCTCAGGAAGCCCCTATAAGAGAGGGCAGGCTGGGAAAAAAGTGCTGAGCTTGCAAGAGGCAAAGGCAGGAGTCCCCAGGAGGACTGGCGACAAGGGCTGCTCCCCCCACCCCCCGCCCAAGGGTAATGGGAGCAAGGGAAGAATTGAATGAGAAGTGAGAACTTGGACCCTCTACACTGAAGCTGCATGCATGAGAGTGACGCTGGAAATAAGAGCACAGTTGGTGACAGTGGTACCGGGAGTCATTAGTTAGTGTGGGGCTTGGCAGTGAAGTGCGACTGATCCTGCGGACACTTACCCACCCCAAGCCAACCCATCGCACGAGGCTGGATGTAGGATGGAGAGGCAGCCCTCCAACTTTCCGCACCCAGAGCTGAAACCACTGTCCAGTGTTTGCAGGATGGTCAAAGCCGTGAGCTGCCTGATTATCTAGCTCTGAGCTGCTGGAGATGTGAAGCTCCTGACTCGTCCAGAAGGCCTTTCTGTAGCCAGCACTCTGAAAGGTCCCACACAGCCCTGTGCGTGCCACCAGGGCGTTCCATGGGAAAGTTTGCTTTCTGCAGCCTGGCTTCATGTCGCTGCTTGCACATATTTTTCTATATCTAGAACATCCATTCCTTCCAGATGACAGAGGCTAAAAGGAGCAGGCTGTGGAAACATGCAGCAGTGAACGCTGAATGGGAAATCTCATTGGGAGACAGTAAAACAAAACGTTGGCCCAAACCTTCCGCCTCTTCCCAGATTGCCAAAGCGCCTCGCTGCCAGCAGTTCACGAGGAGGGCAGGAGCGATCACTGCTTGAGCTCCCTGTGCATATCGCTTCCCCTTTTAGGCCATACACCAGGGATGGGGACCGGCTCCCCTGTCAGGGGCCACTTTGAAAAGGAGTCCAAGCTTGGGGGGGGGGGGGCAGAGAACTTGGGGGCTGGAGGGGGGCACCAGGATCCAGATTACGGATCTCTGGGCCACGTATCCGTCCCTGTCCTTATCTCCTGCCAGCACTTGCGAGTAGGAATTGGATCCAGGGGCCAGACTCAGGAACTGGAAAAAGGGCCACATAAAAGCTTGCTGTGAGCTGCGTTTGAGGTTCCCCGCTGCTGCCATGCACTATTGCTACTGCGCGTCCTATGCAGTGATGAACCCAGATCTAGCATGGCAGCGTTAAACATAAACACCCGCATCATTTATATTGATGCAAATCTTCTTCCATCTTGAAAAGTCTGGAGAAGCTCAGATTCAGTTGGAAAGTGAAACGTGACCCTAATGCCCGTCCCCGAACTAGGTTCCCAGCACTCTCTCAACTCCAAGGGCACGTTCCTCACAAATAGCGAAACAAAGCAAAGTAACAACCACGATTGAATTAAACTAGGGCTGCAACCCAGTTAGAAATTTTAGTTCATTAATTGGTTAAGCCTTTTTGACGATAAATTAATTAAAATCTGCATAAATTGGAGTGCGTTGCGTAAACTTCCCTTCTGCTGGAACGCGTCCCCTTGAGCTACGGACTCAGAACTATGAACTGTCAGACGGTCCGGGAAGCTAAACGATTAATTGCGGGACAAATTTTAATGAGTTTTAGACAAATCATCGATTAATTGGTTCGATTCAACGATTGATGGTTGCAGCCCTGAATTAAACCAATGTAACTACTCCCACCTTGGGAATGTGTTCATGGCAGCTCCAAGTCGATGTCTCTTCCTTTAAGGGTCATGGCGCAAGAGACGGCACATGGCGAGACGTATTCGCTACCTGGCTTTCGCACAGGGCAAGGTTCTAGGGAAGACCTGGAAGTACTTACAGACGGCCCCAGCCAATCGGGACGGGATCGTCCATGGCCAGTTGGAACTAGTGGACGGCCCAGCCTGGGGTTCATGCCCATGTGACCCTGACGGCAGGGACTTGATGGGTTGCAACGAGGGAAAGAAAGCATGAACAAAGAGGAAGGAAATTTAGGCTAAAATTTTTTTTAATTTTTTTTAATATTTCTACTATTTTGTCTGGATTTAGTGCTGAAATGGAGAGCAAAGATATGAGCCATGGTTTGTTTGGACTTGTATGTCGCCCTTTCCATAACAGCTCAGGGAAGCTTACAATCAATTCAAAAAACAAACCCATCAAATATATAAGCCCACAATCCCCTTCCAAGAAACTATACCCATAAACACCCCCCCCCAAAAAAAACTTCCCAACTCCTCCCCCCAACCCACAACTGTACACAGCCACCCACCCAACCCCAGCCCCCCAGCCCCGCCTGCCAAAGGAATACGATATTATGCCCTTTTACAGCAGTCGTGACTGGAGTTAGTCTCGCAATGTATCGTTAGCGTCCATTTTACAGATGGGGAAGACGAGCCAGCCCCTGGATCCAGTTAGGAACTGGAGGGTTTGAGGACTGCCCCCAAACCATGAAAGATGGGTAAGAGAGCACAGATAAAGGCATGCACACAGGCAGAGCCAGGATCCGAACCCTCCTCTTCTTCAGCGCACCCCTTAAACCCCACCCCCACCTTCCAAGCAGCCCTTGAGGCTTGTACTAACTTTCAAAGTGGCCCCAGAGAAGTTCCACACCCCTATCCTAAGGTCTAGCTAGCCAGCCCTATTAAATATTTAGAGCAGGCAATTTATTTAATGAGCAGAATGCAGAAATACTGAGTTCCCGTCCAAACTCTTGCCATTTTTGGAATCACTACATGGAACATGCAGACTCCAGTCCTCCATCCCCCCACCACACACACTCACTGGGCCTGTCTAATATTAGATTCTGAAGATGCAATTAGTTCTGATTCAGAATTAATCCTACAACCTTCTGGTCCATCCGTAACAGCGTCACCCACTAAAGGCAAGTGGGCTTTTATAGTAACAGGCTTGTAACGCCAACGCCGCCCACCTACAAGGAGCAGAGGGAATGACCTGTCAAATGTTATCTTTAGAAGAGATGACGTTTTAAGGGCAGTGGGCAGGAATGCACCTTTATCAACTCCAGGGGATTAAAAGATACCTGAATAGCTCGGAGGGGGATTCCTAATGGGATCAGCGGCCTTTCACCTCTAGATCACTGGATTAAACCCAACTCAGGTGGGCAGGGCCTGCAGGACTGAGAGTCACTGGTTTTCTACTTCCAAGGGGCTGCCACCAACAGTTCTTAGTAACTAGCGGGAAATTCTGGCCTTTCATGGGAGCGTGTCCAACAGCAGTAGTGCAAAACATTTTTGTTTGGTAAGGGCCAAGAAACCCAAGAACGCACGTGCAAGGCAGCGCTTGGCCATTTGATCTTCAGGGTCTCTCTCTTTGTCCAACGCCCTGGACTGCCTCCTTCAATTTTGATTAATCTTCTACGAGACAAAGGCAACGTAAAGCACTTGTTTGTCCATCCTCTAGGTCAGCTGAGACCGGGCGACTGCAGTGGTGTTTCAGCCAGCGCGCCCAACAAGGGGTTAGCTCGGGAGACACAATAAGAACGGAAGTGAAGGCTTACGTTGGACAAAGAAACCGCTGGGAAGCGCTGAATCTTTTTAACTTTGCAGACAAAAAATAATCAATGTCGTTTGCCAACGGCGAACTATCCCCCAAAGAGCAAAATGAGCGTCTTTCAAATGGTTTTTTTGTGGAAAATGAATGGTGCGTTATTTGGCAAAGAAATAATGAATGCAGGCACGGCTTGAAAGGAAATCCTAATGATTTCAAAGCAAGAGGAGAACAGCGTCTACACAAGGAGACGGCAGCTCCTAAATGCTGCCAGGGCTGTGCCCACAGCTAAGGCCAGCTCGGCCTCCCAGCTCTTTCAAACCTTCCTTCTGCCCAACAGCACGTGGAACCGGGGGGAGCCAGACAAACCCCTCTCTGGGATAGGCAGCTGTGGGCTAAGCTCCCAGTCCGAAGAGTGGGGCGTTCCAGCCCAGCCTCAGGGGTAAGTAAGCAAGGGGCTATTTTAAATGTGCACAAACTGACATGATTGAGAACATGCCAGTGTCCAAGTGGTCACTCACCTTGAAACAAACTAGAGAAATCCTGCGCGGTGGCAGATTCTTTCCCCGCCCAGAATAGACGGCCGTCTGCCCCGTGAAACAGCCTGGGCCTCCACCTCCTCATGCTCCATCCTGACCTCTGTGCTCAGCCTGGAGAACCCCCCTGTGGGGAGCATCTGCCGGGAGCAGGTTCCTACAGTCAGGGGGTGTAGGGAAGCGTTCTCGAGGGTGGACCCCTCTATGGTGGAACTTCCTTCCCCTGGATCTTTTTATTTATTTATTTTTTATTTATTTAAAATTTATATTCCACCCCTCCTGCCCTCAGGGCAGCCCGGGGCGGCGAACAACATTCAATAAAAATATAAAAAAATTTAAAACAATTTAAAATTACAGTATGTGCGGAAAACCCCCACCCCACCCCTACCCCTCGCCAAAAGCCTGCCGAAACAGCCAGGTCTTACATACACGCCGAAACAGCAGGAGAGTGGGAGCCAACCGAGCCTCCTCCGGGAGCGAATTCCACAGCACAGGGGCAGCCACCAAAAAAGATCTAACATCGGTGGCCACCTGCCCCGCCCGGGGAACCTCCAAAAAGGCTCCCACGGATGATCTCAAGGGTCGCACGGGCACATGGGGAGTGAGGCGGTCCCGCAGATAAGCAGGGCCCAGGCCTGCTTCATCAAAGTCTGAGCGTTTCTCAGAGGCGATGTTTTATTATTAAGTGCCAGCAACGTACCTGGCGATGGAATACTTTTCTGTTTGGCAGGCAGGGGATAGGGAGAGATTTTTATACGCCCTCGTGTATTTTTAGGTTTATGCTGTAACCTGAGCACTGAGGCTCAGGAGAAGGGCAGGATATAAATCTAAATTAATTAAATTAATTAATTAACTCTCAGCAGCAATGGGGAATGGCTGTAGGTCGCTGAAAATCAAGAATCACTCGAACGGCATTGATGTCGCTTGGTCCCTGCAAATGCCCCCCACTCCATCCCCCAAAGCATGGCAGAAGACTCGGCAGTGACTGATCGGGGCGTCTGGGCCACACGCCCGCATCCTCCGGGGCGGCATGGCCCAAGTGACCTGCCCTTGGTTAATTCAGACCAAATCCTCGCTCTGCTGCTGTGGGACCTGAGAAATAATCCTGTCCGCACTCAGCGGTAGCTGCGGCCAGCTGGGCGGGGAGCATCATCTCTAAATGCCAGCTAGTATGAGGGCTAGAATGGGCCGCTTCTACCAGCAAAGGGGAAAGATCCACTTCCTGCAAGAAGTTGGGTGAGAGAGCAGCAGGCACAAGCATCGATTCAGTTCTGGCTGCGGGGTCAGCGAAGCAGCCAGCGTCAGTCGTGTCGGTGCGTTTGTGCTTAGAGAAACACTGCACACGCGGAACTGAAACAAGTACCTGCAAAAACGGCTGTGTCCAAATTGAACCCAGTATTTCGGATACTTTCCCCTACCCACAATACCAAGAACCAGTATACTGAAATAACCCATTTCATCCCAGTTTTTAGGATTTTTTCGTGTATTCTTTCAAGGTTTTTGGATACTCGAAAAATCATTGACCCAAATTTCTGTTTTCCAAGTACTCGATCGGTATATTTGGGTACTGAACCGGTACCCAAAGATGTGTGTATTAGCAGCGAGTACCAGATCAGGCATGCGTTTTGGCTCTAACTGCATGTGGTTCTAGACTGGGCACTCAGAACATGCTGCTGGGATTTCTGACTCTTCTTGTCCTTTGTCAAGGGTCTGTCCTGGCCACTGTCCTCCTCCATTAATGTCTCTCTTGTGCTAGCTCCTATATGCGGCAGGGTGCTGGGGGAGGAGGAGGCGGGGGACGGACAGACACTAGTCACTGGGAGGGGACGTAGCCCATTACTTGTGCAATCTACCTGAATGGTGATGTTGGTGGGGAGAGCGAGGGAGGTAGTGGCCCCCCTGATTGGAGGGGTTCGCCCTCCTATAGCCCAGCAGGTCCGGAGTCTGGGGGTGGTGCTGGATGCGGATCTCCGCCTGGAGCGGCAGGTGGAGGTAGTCGCGAAGGCGGCTTTCCATCAGTTGCACCTGGTGCGGAGGCTGAGCCCGTACGTCTCCGGCCCGGACCTGGCCTCCCTCATCCATGCCTTCGTCACCTCGAGGCTGGACTACTGCAATGCACTCTACGTGGGGCTTCCCTTGTGCCTGGATCGGAGGCTGCAGCTAGCGCAGAATGCAGCGACCTGTCTCCTTACGGGGACGGGTCACCGAGAACACATTACACCTGTGCTCCGGGCTCTGCACTGGTTGCTGATAGTGTGCCGAGCCAGGTTCAAGGTGTTGGTATTGATCTATAAAGCCCTTCACGGTCTGGGCCTCTCATACCTCAGGGACCGCCTGGCCCTCCGCGCCCCAGAGCGGCTCCTTTGGTCTGTCGGGGGTGCCTTCTTGGAGGTCCCCTGCGTTAAGCGGGGGGCCACAATGGAGAGGGCGTTCTCGGTGGCCACGCCGCACCTTTGGAACTCCCTTCCAGAGGAAGCCCGCCTGGCCCTGAACCTGTTGACATTCCAGCGAAGTTGTAAAACCTGGCTGTTCCCCCAGGCCTTCGGGGGGGGGGGGGGCAGGGTTTTAGCTCCCCTACCTCATTTATTTATTTATTGTTTTAATTGAGATCCCGGGGCCCTGTTTTAATATATGATTGTTATTATGGATTGTTTTAAATTGTTTTTATGTATTATATATATTTATTGCTGGAAGCTGCCCCGAGCTGTTCGCAGGAGGGGCGGGGTAGAAATCTATAAAATACATAAATAAATAAATAAATAAATAAATAAATGGGGAATGGATGGGATGAATTAAGTCATATGACAGGAAGTCCTGCCTTCTTACCATCTGGAGTTGTCATCAGAAGGCCATGATCCACTAGGAGGGATGGAGCATGGGGTAAGGGGTGGGTATGTGGAAATACTACGACTCTTTATGAGGAATGGGGGTATTGTGTTCAGTTTGGGGCGCCTGTTTTGAGGACACTGACAAACTGGAGGGCGGCAAAGATGACAAAGGGTCTGGAAAGCAAGTCTTATGAGGAAAGGTGGGAGGAACTGAGTATGTTTAGTCTAGCGAAGCGAAGACTAAGGAGAGACACGGTAGCCGTCTTCAACTAGCTAAAGGGGCCTCCAGGAAGATGGCCTGGCGCTGTTCTGCGCGGGCTACAGAGGGCGCAGGACTAGAAAAAATGGGCTCAAGTGACCGGAAGGGAGATTTCAACCTAACAGTCCAAGCTGCGCATGCGTCAATGGAACACGTTGCCCAAGGAGATCACAGGCTCTGCGGAGTTGCTGGAGCTTTTCAAACAAAGGCTGTCGGGGATGTTGTAGCTGTCACCCTCCTGCATCCAAGCTAGATGCTCGGGTTAGACGGCCTTCGAAACCCCTTCCAACGTTAAGATTCTGTAAATTAGGGCCGAGGTGACAAAACGCCACGGACGCTGGTGACAGTATGGGGCAGTGGAGGGTGGGATAGGACCTAACCCAGGCCTCAGTGGTTGAACCAACACGTCCCCCCCCCATTAGTCATAGCTGAGGCTCCTCCCCCACCCCTCGCCCCCTCTTCCACTCCCCTTGAATTCTCTACTACTGATCATTTCGATAGTGCTACTAGTACAGTCACAGATTTTCGAAGGCAGGTTCCTGCCCAGCAGGCTTACAATCTAAGATGGACAAGAGTGCGGGGAACTGTCAGAGCTCTCCGCGGTCGGCTATGGGGGTGGGGTCCTGGCGGCCGTGGAGAGCCTGGCAGCTGACGCAGCGGGGGTGGGGCAGACAGCCCCCGCCCCGCGCTCACCTGACAGAGTGGGGGAGGAGCCCAGGGACACTGAGGCTGGGCCCAGCAGGGCGGAGCCACCAGAAGTGCTGCGGCGCTCAAGCCGCCTGTGCATGGCTGGGTGGGACACGCAAGGCGTAAAAGGGAGGCAGACGGCGTGTACCATCGCCGGTGATCAGCCTTGCTGTATGAACTAGCCTAGCGAGTGTGTGTTGGAATTCCCTGAGACTTGAGATTAACATTGCGTGTGACTGGTGAGTGATAGAGTGAGAATATCTGTGTGAACTGTTTGTGTGAGTAGCCTTCCCCCCTTCCCTTCTAAGACCTGGGTCCCATCCTGTAGCAACCTCCCTAGTTTGGTGATGTCCTATTACCTTCCTGTTCCCCGTTTCCCTGGACCTTCCTCCCACCCCCATCCTCACCCGTCGCATCACCTTCCTTCCCCCGGTGTGTTAGCGTGGGTGCTTGTGGAACAGTGCGCGAGAGCTTGGAGCTCATGCCTGTTGATCAGCCTTCCCTGTGATGATCTGGCCTCCTTCGGTACGGAAGTTATTGGGCCACACAAGATCCTGACAGATTACTACTCCTCCTTTTGGGTGCTGAGCTCAGTGAGTGAGTGTCTGAAAGTCCCGTACCCCCTTCCCCACCCCTCTCCCCTCCTTTACAGGAACACAGGGACAGACAGACTCACACACATATATTCCCATTTTACAGGTGGGGAACTGAGGCTGAGAGGATGGGACTTGCCCCAGTGAGTTCATTGGCTAGGAGAGGATTCAAACGCTGGCTTCCCAGGTCCAAGTCCAACCCCTTATCCACTACACCACACTGGCTCTCTCCCCCACCCCTGGCCACCCCCGCATTATTCTGGAGATCCACGCTAGCTCTGTGAGAGTGGGGAGCTAGGTGTTCACGAGCTGGGATCCTTCTTCTGTGTCCCATTCCCCTGCTCCACCCCCACCCCACCCCCGTTTGAGAACCTGGGGGGCTAGGTGGTTGTGTGTGTGGGGGGGGTATTGCTATTTTGGAGGGGTTGATTATTTTTATTTATTTATATTATGGGATGGCAACTTTGCCATGGTTTGTTGACACACACACACACACACACACCCCCAAGCCTCAAGGGGACAGGGCAGGTTACGAATTAATGAAACGCCATGCCAAGCCGGCACACACAGCTGGAGAGGAGACCATTCGGGAGGCAGCAGGGTGGAGAGAGGTTTCTCTCAGAAGCCAGCTGCACGTGGGACTCCCCCAGGGAAGAGCTGGCCACCCAGGGGTGCTACAAAGAGAGCCACCCTCTGGCAAAACTGGGGCAAGGAAGCTGGTGCTTGGGGCATGGAAATTGGCACGACTCAGGGAGAGCAGAGTTTTGTTGCCTTGTGAGGTTGGCTGACAAGGCCCCTCAATGCAACTCCAGGAACCGCTGTAGAACCTGACACACACACACACCCAGCTCAGGTAGGCTAAGATCTGGATTACCTGTGGGGTCTGACCCCAGGGGTGGCCCTGGCAGAAGGGGGAAACCACGATAGGCAGGTCAGTCCTCAGAGTGGGGAGAGGAGGTGCGAGTGGACCCAGGCATGGGGATTTAGGAGCAAGCCCCAAACAGTAGCCCCGAACCACAAAAAGAGGAGCGAGCCAACCTGGAATATTTACAGCCTGAGCGTTGTGTCTGGGAATTTCCTACAGATGATCTGTCAGTCCTACCTTCAGGGCCCGAGCAACCCCCCACATTGTGGGAGGGGAACACCAGGCAGAAGGCACCTAAAGAGCGAGCTGAAGGCAGGCCCTCCCTGCAGAACTTCCTACCGCCAAGACCAAACACCATCTTCCATTTTCAGTAGATGACTCCGGGGCCAAGGCCTTTGTCCAGCTCCTCCTAATAATGAATTAGTGCCAGAGCCCCCCATACAACTTGCATCTTACCGTCCATTAACCCTTTCCTGAGCTTTCTTTCTTTGAGTGAATCCTCCCCCCGGACTCCCAGACACTGAATCGGTTTGCCGGCTCCCTACTTCTAGACGTTGTTTAGTTATTTACTATGTCTCCTTGGCTTTTGCCTGTGCAGGAGTCAGTGAAAGCTAGCGGGGAACATGCAGATTTTCATGGTGATGTATGGTAAAATGGTCAGTTTCCCATTTCTCCTAAATTCCCGCATGGCTGTGAAAATGCAGCATTGTCCCTCCGCTGCATGCGCTGGTTTGTGCAGTTCTCTTTAGGACACACTGGAGTGTGGACGTGGGCTTTGCATACCAGCCTAGTCGCACTACTGGAGGAGTTATTTCATTTTTTGCTACAAAAGAGGGAATGGAAACAGGCTGGCCTTGCGGCATGGTGGACAAGGGGTAGGGATGCTTGGCATCCTTCTAAACACACAGCGAATGGGAAGGGTCTGTCAGCTGACGACACTATCCCTCCAAGCTGTCATTGTCAATCACTTGAACAGACCACAGCAGAAAGTATTTTCCACAATGCAAAGCTGCTGGGGGCCATCATTAGGTCAAGACTCTCCTTTTTTTCTCAGCTCACCCAAGCCCAGCAAATACATTCTCACTGAGAGAAAAGCTTTCTTGGTTTGACGAGTGATTGGGCACTGCCTTCGTCGTTCTCCCACCGGTCGCGTGTGGCACATTTGAGCCTGGCGTTTGAGATACTAATTTCCTAGGTTTCCCCTGTGTCCCTAGGCGTAGTTTCCAGAAATCAGTGGGCTGATGGTAAAGTCCTACTCCCAGGTTTAAAATATTCTGAGCTGGTCTGCAGCGTGCTGCCTTCCACCACACAGGCCAGAGGGGACACGATGCTGTACTTGGCGGCCGAACACAGCCAGAGCCCCCATCTGCAACAAGGGGCTGGAAGCTCCTTAAAGAGACGTAGCTTTGGGCAATGACACTTCCCTCCACTGAGCATGATGCCAACCGCAGCGGAGGAGCTGATGCCAGTGGGCTTTGTAAATGCAACACGCTCCTGTGACAGATTTCAGACACCAGGTATCTCGCTGCATCCAAGATACGTGGTGGCGCTGTCTCGTAAAAAGAGTCAAGAAACAAAATTGAGGCAAAACCGATTTAACCGTTGCCTAAAGCAAAGTCAAAGAAAAACAGAAGTTCTGGAAAGTGAATGAATCCAACCCCCATCTGGGGATATTTGCACAGGAGAGTAGGGGAAGCTTGTCTGACAGAGGCAGGACTATTAGAAATCATCAGCATGAGACCTTGTTTCTCAAAGCATGCCTCTCTTGCTGTTAAGTTACCATTATACTCCAGTCTGCATATCAATGGGCTTAAGATCAAGCGAAACTGGAAATGGAAAGATGACAGCCTTGAAGGCATTTTGCTAGGTCCGTGGCTTGCACCTAAGGTCAGAATCAGTAAGTATAATTAGATTCCTGACATTTACAGCAAACCTAAAGCCTCAATGAGATTCCTTTTTGTGCATGAGTAATTAAACATGCACTTTTGCTGCCCTCTGCAGTGCTGTGAAGTTACTTTGATTCTGGCACATGAAAGCAGATCAAAAGAGCAGACGTAGGCCTGTACTCTGCACTCCTCCGTAAATGCTCCTATTTCTGAAAACAGAATGCGGCTTCCAAGATGAAATGGGTAGCCCCTTTCTTTAAAGGCACAAAAGGGGGCTTTGTTTGGACAACTAACAAGGGGCTTTGCCATACTTCTCAGGCACACATTTTAATATAGACTTAAGGCATCCCGTACAGAAGAAACCCCTGAAGAAAATGCAAACTTTTGAGCTTGTATCAGAAATATTGTGGGAAACTGATATTTGTTAAATCAGACAGCAAAGGAAATGGATCAAAGAATGACACCAGCGCTGAGAACATTTGTGCGCTCCAAATCCTTTAACTGCGAGCAGGGACTGCAGATGTGACGTCTGTGCTATTTGAATACATTCTGTACTTAGAAGCCACCTCCATATTGCTCATGATTAAGCAATGGGTAGGATAGATGGGAGGGAGATGGGGAGGGTGGGATGGGGTTGGGAGGTGTTTGGTTCCGCTCTTTTTAAATAAGTTTTATGTTTATATTTATATATATATATATATATAAAAATGTAATAATATTTTATATTTATAAATGCTCCAAAATAAATAAACAAACGCCTTCCCACTTAACAATGAGTCGCTTGACTCCTCTCTTTCCGGCAACTTTCCTAGCTTCCCCACCAACTCATTCATGGTATCATTTACACCCCAGACCCTAGGTTATTGGGCAAACACAATGCTGTCTCTGCCCCCCACATGGCGAGTCTAATGCAAAGCAGGTGTTCTCAAGGGGAGACGTGCCTATTCCAGGATGAACTCAGAAATAAAGATCTGACTAGCTCATTTTGGACACAACTTCCGCGCCACCAGAATAAAGAGAGGCCTGAATCGAGGTATCTATTGAGAGTGCCATGTTCTTCCTGCCAAGGATGTGCGTAAGGTATCTTGGGACTCCCCAAAATGATGCTGGTACATCTGCTCTAGGAACAAACTAGCTGAAAACTTGTCTAGCCCGACCCCTTCCACAAATCCAGGCAGGATTTCGCTCTTCTTATGACTGACAATTGATTTCCAAAGAGGTAAACCCCAGTAGTGGGTGTTGCATGAAAGGAAGAGTCTTGCTTTTTATTTAGGTAAAAAGATTAATAGGATGAGCTATATCCTTGGATCAGCTTTCCATAGCATCGGATACTAGATAGAAAGGATGTATAGGTTTTCTGCTGGCTCCCTGCCCAGAGGCCAGTTCCATCCTAGCCAAGGCACTGAACCAGAGCACAGTGTGAAAATGGGCCGGCAGGACGTCCGGCTGAGAAGGAAGTCCGGTGGCAAGGGGAGAGAGCAGTCGGACCATGGAGCTGCAACGAGGCATGGCAGTGGCTGGCTGAGCACAGAACCAAGGCTAGACAGGGAAGCCAGAAGCCAAGGACACACCGCGGGGTCTAGTGTCTGCGACAAGGCAGGGAGCGGTTAAGCTGCAGCCACAAGCTTCTGGCCGTTTCTCTGGCCCAGAAAGATAGAAAAGGTCTATTGGGGACTTTGGGGTCAGAGCAAGTTCAGGCCATAAGCCCGAAGGCTAAACTTCTAGTAGGCCACAGTTCTTCTGTCACCCCAGGACAGGGATGGCCACAAGGTAGATCATGGTGTGGGAGGGATGAGACAGGCTACTATTAGTATTATTATAAACATTTATATAGCGCCAGCCATGTGCCTGGTGCTGTACAGAACATAGAATTAGATGCGGTCCCTGCCTGTGGCTTACAATCTAAAAGACAAGGAGGGGGAGACAAGGAGAGGGGACAGCGGGAGAGACATGGGAGAAGACAAACAAACATTCAGGCGGATGCGAAGTCTCAGGTGCGTGTACTTGGCTTGGTTACAAGGTGGTCGGTAGCAGCAGTCAGCAGAGGAGGGCTGACAGTAAGAGCAAGGGGAAAGACTAGAGGGCATTGGGAAAGGCAGCATGGAAAAGGTGGGTCTTGAGGAGGGATTTGAAGGAGCGGAGGGAGGAGGCAAGGCGGATGTGGGCAGGGAGGGAGTTCCAGGCATGGGGGGCAGCGAGGGAGAAGGGTCGAAGGCGGTTAGGCGAGCAGGAGAAACGAGGGAGAGTGAGGGAGGGGACAGAGGAAGAGCGGAGAGCGCGTGCAGGAGTGCGTAGGGAAATTAGGTCCGAGAGGTAAGGGGGAGCTTGGTCGTGGAGCGATTTGAACGTGAAAACCAGGAGTTTAAACAGGATACGTTCAGGAAGGGGGAGCCAGTGAAGGGAGAGGAGGAGAGGCTGCACATGGTCGAAGCGACGGGCAGAGTGAATGACCTTGGCGGCGGAGTTTTTGATTGGGACAAGGGGGGACAGGTGAGAGCGAGGGAGGCCAGCAAGGAGAAGGTTGCAGTAGTCGAGGCGAGAGATAACCATGGCATGAACAAAGATTTTGGCCGAGGAGATAGAGAGAAAGGGGCAGATGCGGACCATGTTGAGCTTGAGTTGACGTCCGGACATCCAGGCGGAGATATCAGAGAGACAGTTGACGAGGCGAGAGCGGATAGATGAGGAAAGAGAGGGGGTAGAGAGATAGAGTTGGGTGTCATCAGTGTAAAAATGATATTGGAATTCGTGGGAGGCAATAATTTTGCCAAGGGACAGGGTGCAGATAGAGAAGAGGAGAGGGCCAAGGACAGAACCTTGGGGGACTCCAACCGAAAGGGGAAGGGAGGGGAAGGGAAGCTAAGAGAGCTCCTTTGGCGTGGCGAAGAAGGCTCTCTCTGAGGGGAGCGCTCTTCATTTCTAAAACCAGGCAGTGAGGTACCCCAGACCCAGGAGCTGGAAGGAGGAATCTTGTCTGGAGTGCTAGAGCCAGCAGGAAAAATCCTGGGAGATCACCCAACATGGGATGCCTAGATCGAGTGGATCACAAGCACCATAAAAGTCTGGCCACCCCTGGAATAGGAGCGATTCAAGGGCAGGTTCAAACGACGTGGTCCCCCTGGCTGCCGGCAACCACCACGCTCTCTCAAACATGTTGTCAAGCTTCCCCTCGGACATTCAATTAAGTAGGCTTAATTATACGAGGATTTCCCACCAGAGCGCTTTACGGGTTGAACATTAGGGAGCACCTCCCCCACGTGAGGGCAAACCTAGTTAATGTTAAGGACAGTTCAGGGAGTTCCCTCATCTTAGGAGGAAGATGATCTTAGGAAGCATAACTTAGCCTCTATCAGAAGAGGTTTGCTTTGGGATGGTGACGATACAGGCCTCCTGAGAGATACACTTGAGACCAGAGACGTGTGTTCACTGTGATTTCCCCACTGGCAGCAACAAACATGGGTCCCTGGTTTAGACTGTTATAAAAAGACAACTGTCTAATTGCGCACACACGTCCTACTTTTAAAAAGCGATCACTCATGGTCTCCCAAGTTCTGTATGGCACAAGACAACATGCTGTACAATGAGATTTATTTTGATTTATGTCAAAATGTGCGTGCCTTTCTCCTAGGGCCATAAATGGCCCTAGGAGAGGCAGCAAGAGGACAACTGCACAAAGCTTGGTTGCTGCGAAGGCACGGGGAGGGGCGAGTAGCCCAGGTGGATGAGAGTGCCCCAGCTACATGGGGTTGGGATGGGCCGATGTCTGGAGAACCCGGGGTACGTGGTAGTAGAGCAGGAGCTGGAAAACCAGCAGCAGAGTGGCTGAAGGTGCTGGCTAGATGGAGGCTTTCTTGGGAGCTTGCCAATGGTATGGTTAGTCTGGCAAGTGTTGATACCGCATTATTTCATTGACACTCGCCACAACTCACCACTGATTTGGCTTGCCATTCTGGCGTGGACAAACAGCAACCAGCATATACTGCCATTGGCGCACTGCCCACCAGCATACATAGTGCCATTGCTTGCCTACCGCCCGTCCAACCAGTTCTACAGACACTCAAGGAAGGCTGGAAACAGCACGGCATCTCAGAAACTGCATGCGCCCTCTCAGGGAAGGTTGAGGGAAACGGAAGCATGAAAGGAAGAGTACAAGTATTTAAACATCTAAAGGGCTCCCACAAAAGATGGCAAGGGAACCATTGGGCATTGCTGCACGGGGCAAGACTAGACACAATGGCCTCAAATTACAAAGAGATTCCGTTAGGTATCGGAAAAAAACATCCTAACGGTCAATGGAACAGGCTGCTTAGGGAGGTCGTAGCCTCTCCGTCATGGGACATTCAGTCATCTGTTGGGGATGATGGAGCTGTCATCCTGCATCCAAGCAAGGGGTTAGACTACATGACGCTCTGAGGTGCCTTTCAAATCCGATCTGTGCAGAAGGGCAGAAGGCTCCTCATTTGCTCCCAAGGTTCAGCCCCCTACTCCATGCAGAGCATGGCCCTGTTTGCTTGCGTGAAGGGACCTCTCTGGGACCTGTCCTGGCACCCTACCCTTCCTATATTGCAGTGAATGCCGTATACCGTCTTCGCCTTGCGTTGCCTCCTTTTGTAGATTATATTTAATGGAGAGATGCTCAGCAGTGCCTTCTGAAATGGCAACACTCGAGCAAGCACACAACAGGAGAAAACCAATTGGGGGGGGGGGGAGAAGAGTGTCTAACTTTACTCAGTCACAACAGTCAGGCACCCCCTTATTTTAGTAGCTGCAGAATAAAGCCATTTTACAAGAGAACGGACACATCTATCAAACTTTCCAGGAGCATGTACTCTTTAATTTTTTTACCAACACTGTACCATACAAAAAGAAACATTAACTGCTTATTTCAATAAAAAAAAGCCTGTACAATGTTATCATTTATAGCATTACATTTAAAAGAATAAAACGTTTCCCCTAGATAGATGGTTTGTTCGTTTCCGCCCCCCGATGTTCACAAGTTCTGCTGCGGTGACGATTTGCAGGTATCCAGTTTAGGCCGCTGCTTTTAAAGCACGGCTGCGGCAATCCAGGAATTGTTGAGAGATTATACTGAATCCCCCGCCCCCTTCCGCAACTTTAGAGACTGACTGAATGGCTCTGCAGAGAGCGACATTCCTCCTGTCCCTGCCCCTCCACCATGTAAGAAACTAAAGTCGCTGGAGGCAATCACAGGTAGGTGAAATAAACGAACCCACATGGGTTCACGTGGCAAGAGTTTAAACTACCTTACTGTCTGTAACGGCCCCTTTCCTAGCCAGGGTGGGAGACCAAGAAGCGGGGAGGGATGAGCAATGGGGAAGCCCAAGACTTGGTCCAAGCCTGTGGCTAAAAAAACGGCCCCATAGACTGTCAGCTGAACATGGAAGCATGCATGGACTTGCTCATGGGGAAGACACAGCTTCAAGTAGGCGGTGCCTCAATCTTCCCAACTATTCTAAAAATATTGCTTGTAAAGCCATCTGATATACATAAATTAAAACTCAGAGAAGAAACTTACACAACTGCTTTACTCTTTACAAAATTCTGATCCAGAAGAGAGAGACCACAACTTGGGGAACAGCCCCCAACCTTTGCTCAAGCTTCCATGCTGTTAACAGAAAGGGAACATGCTTGTTTCTCTCTTTTCAAAGCAATCCCAGGCAGAGGTTTTACTGATCTTTGCAAAGCTGCATTCCCCTTAGAACAGCTGGACCGTTCCATTGTTTAGCTCGCAGAACCCCAGTCTTCAAGTGGCTGGTTCAAACACGCCTCCAGATCGAATTCCCCTCCAGTCTGATAGTCAACATGTCTCAGTTTAGTGGGTGTCCCTGAGCAGCTCTCCTAGAACAGAAAGGGGATAAGGGGTTCAAGAAGCAGAGCCCCAAGGGGTTTGCACGTGAGACTCCAATGCAATTTTGCCATGCCAGCCGGCAGAGAAAGTCTCTCACAGCACGGCCTCATTTAAGAGTCACATGGCAGTTTCAGAATTCCTGAATTCTATACTCTTGTGTCAAAAGGGCAGATACAAGTTTTGCCTGTTTTGCCATTTCACTGGAGAAAGACTAAGTAAATGCTTGAGCACATCCCTCCCGTCAAATAGATGCCGGGTTGCAAGGACAGTTTTCAAGTAGATCGGTGGTAAGGGCACCGAGATCTACTGTCGGACATAGCAGGAAGTTAATAGGGAAAGCTTTCAGCCGGAAGAGGAGATTGGGTGGCGGGAAGGTTTCAAGCAAGGCTGTGGAGTCTCCATCACACAGGCTGAAAAGTACATGGTCAGGAATGATTAAAGGTCTCTAGGGGGTGGAATAGTGACAACTGTGGCCGTTTCACCCCACAATGTCATTACTGTAGACCCTTATCCCTGCCCAGCCAACTCCACTCTAGACATGTGTTGCCAAACCAAGGAATAAAATGAGAAGGGGGCAACTTGGTCTCCACCAACTCCGAGTATATGCAACACTTTGCACATGGGAATTGGAGACTGTACCATGAATTTCCTGATGATTTTGGAAGTCTGTGATTCCCTTCTGGAGACTCCCGCACTCCTAAGCAGAAGGGGGCATGGCTGGACACAGTTGTAGTCCTGGGAAAGGCACGTCCCCTTTATTTGTCCTGCTCAGGAAGCTGGGGTCTCCCTTTGGAGGATCTGCTACACATGCCATTAGCAGTCACAGCTCTCCTTGGAGCCAGAGAGCCGAGAAAACACACACACCAACAGGAAGGCAAGAGGGACAAGTTGGCTCGGAAGTTTATTTTGCCTTCTCCTGCAGCGCGGGGGTGGCTCTCTCTTTCTAAAGTTGTTCTCCGTTACTTTGGGCATTGTCCCGGTCTCTCCTTGTAGCTATTGGTGGGATTTTTCTGTGCCGCTGGTTGGGGTGTGGCCGGGGGACGGGGGATTAGATGACCCTCAGGGTCCCTTCTAGCTGTGTGACAACCGGGATTTAGCGTGAGAGGGTGGAACGGACACAGGCCCATTAGTTCTTAGTTGACAGTCTCTCCTTTCCCACATAGTTTGAGGGGCAGGGGTGCACACAACTTGTTTGCCCCCCAGGGCTGTGTCACATCAAAGCCTGGACACGTCAACCAAAGCTAGCTAGAAGGCTGAATCCAAGTCCTACTTACATCGTTGCAGCTTGCTTGAGATCCAGAAGAACTACTTCCTGTGAATTCTGTCTCCATCTCACCGAGATTAACAGGAGTCCTGCAAGGTTAAACCAAATGAGCTCTCCCCATGGAAAAAGCAGGCTGTGTAACAGGTTATGGGAAGGCCAAGTCCCACCGCCCACAAGGGGCCGTGAACTCCTGTTAATCCAGATCACTAACGCTTCCCGGTGAAAAGGCTTCACTCAGATTTCCTGTGCTTGTTTGCTTCTTTCCTTTCCTTTAGTTACTTAATGGAACATCACAGACCCCTTGCTAAGGGGAGTCTCCCCCAACCACCCCCACCCCCCGGAGCTCTTTTAAAGCGTGTGGCTTGCCTATCAGAAGACAGGAGGAGGAGCCTGGGGAACAAACGCTTCCTTTGCGAGTTCTTCTAGAGCCATCTTTGCTTGCGTTAATGCCCCGTCTTCCTGTCCCTCCCGCAACGTGCATATCTGCAGCCTTCACCTGACTTCCAAACATCGCGCTCTGTCTCGCTCTCGGGGGGGTGGGGGACACGTAAGTGCAGCTGAACACCAAACTGGCCTGCACGGCAAGACACGCCATCATCAAGTAGCGGCTCTCATTTGCGCTACCGTTTCCACTGTGGAAACTAGAGAGGGAAAGGCAGCACTCTGCTAGAGAATGAGCAGGGCTGTAAAATCCACTCCCTCCCAGTCCACTTCTTGAGCCGGCGAGCGGACTGTCACAGCCCACTGTATGCCCTACGTCCGGCCAATGAATCAAGCTATATTTGACGGGGTTACCCAACACCTGCCATAGGCACGCTAGGGTAACGTACACCTTATGTGCGTCACAGGAGGAACAAGGCCACTGGGAAGGAAGAGATCGCTAGGGTGGAGGCGAGAGAAACTCCCATGCAGCTCAGTTACACAAACACGGGCTTCCAACATTTCCGTACGATGACACTCCTTCCCACACGTCGCCCCTTCCGGCCCTCGCATTCGTCAAGACAAAACCTTGACCTCTGTGAAGTTCTCATTATTATTATTATTATAAACATTTATATAGCGCCAGTCATGTGACCTGGTGCTGTACAGAACATAGAAATAGACGCGGTCCCTGCCTGTGATTTACAATTTCTACACACTTCGGTACACTCCCTGAGGGACGCTTCTGCGGCTTTGGAGATGGACTGGCAGCAAGGCAGAGGATTTCGCACCGTCAGCTTGGCTATCTGTCGGCAGGGGAGCGAAGTCAGCCCCCTCACCAGCCTACGTTTCTGGGCTCCCCAGGATTGGGAAGCAATGGGTTCCCAAGGCGTTTTCACAGGGGAGGACTCCGTGCTAGTAACCAGGCCCTACTGGGAGGGCTTCCAACCACGGTCAGCTTTCAGCCTTTAGGACGGTAGAGGACTGTTTACATTACCTTCTCCCTGCACTGGTTGAAAGCTGCCCACAGATGACCGTGCCTTGCCTGCCTCATACCTTCAGATGAAAGGACCACCTCCCCTGCTTTCCTGACAGAGCGCTGCAGGGAAGTTTCATGAATTCCTGAGCAGCAAGCTCTTTTACAAGGCAGATCAAGGTGTCAATAGAGTTGATGTTTTAAAGACGAAAACTCACACCAAGATGAACAGCTCAAGACTAGGGCCACCTTACTCAGCCCCTTCCTTACGTGAGGGTGAGCAAATTCCAGTTGGGAAAACTGCTTAGAGGCTGCGCGATTGAGACTAAAACCACAATTCAATCTCCATCTCTTGCCCAGCAGGGTACAGTGTCTGAGCCCACTCACTCAAGCTAGCAGTCTGTTGCAGCATCTTTCAACTGAATCCCTTTGGTCTGGAAATCTAATCACGACTTGCAAGTTTCTCTTTGAAACGTGCAAAACACTCCCACAACTGTCTTAGCTAGCACGGAAAAACTAATAGACAAACGCTATCCAATGTAGGGCAATGACTTTGCTCAAGAAACAGCAGAAGTTGCTCGTGTACTCACATTGTCTGCAAATCGCATCCTTTCTCCGCAGGCGGATCCCACGCATGTAGAGCCACCCTCCAGAGTCGGATTTGCTGGTCCCAGGACCTGCGGCTGTACTTCCTAAACTTATTTGGAGTCCGGGGATGGACCCCCGATACGCGACGACACCTGTTGGGCGAGACCAATTTAAGGCTCCTTGTACCCAACACAGAGGTAGGATACCAATCCTAGCCACCGTGCGATCCAGTGAGGCAGTTAAAAAAACCGCATCAATGCTTGGGGGACATACTTTAAAGCAGCAATTCGTGGAGGCCCTTCTCAAGCTGCAGCTAGCTCTCAGCCTTTTACAGGCCATGTCTGCCCAGAGGCAACAAGATGGCCACACCCGGGCCACAGGCAGCTTGTCCACCCTGCAGTTCCAAATGCTGCTAACGCCAAGCAGCCAAACAGTGTTGGAGCTGCAGTCTGCCTCAGTCAACCCTAGCCGTGCTGCTGCTCTTTTGTTAACCCTGACTCCTGAGGCAGCTCCTGAGCTGTCAGGGTGGTCCGTTTTAAAGACAAAATTCTCACTAAAAAAGTAACTCAGCCACACTGCATTGAAGATACCTTAAGGGGAACATCGGATGATTTAAATAGTAGTTGAAATAATACATGTAATGTAAACAAATGAACGGTGACAGGACATTCATTTTAGTAAAAACCTGGTTCTGTGCGTTTTTGCACTGAACTTTAAAAAGAAGAACAGGGGGGTGCCTTTTATTCCTGTGGCGTGTGGTTTGAGACTTCTGCCAAAACAGATCAACATCTGCCCAAGCAACTTCAGTGGCCGAGGGTGGAAGAACCTTTCCCCCTAATTTTATCCCCTCCACTTTCTCAAGTTCCCTTGAGAACAAACAAGAAATCCCATGAGCTGAGCATGGCAGTTACATTTCACCTTTCCAAGATGAAGGTTAGCAGAGTTTAGCTTTAAGGTTTAAGTTTAATAATAAAAAACCGTGCAAAATCCCAGTTCTAATTATCTAAATATGAAGCAGACACCAAGTTCACCTACTAACTTTGGAACTTCTCGAATGTATCTGTCGTACGCAAGCGTGTTTTTTCCATAATTGATCTGCTTCTGCCTTCTCTTCAGCACCACCTCATCTGTCTCCAGCAGTTCTACTGGGGCTGTTGATTCCTTTGAATCAGAACTAAGGGGGAAGAAAGAGATCCCAGCTGAAGCACAGCTTGCTCGTTCCGGAGCTACAGAATTTATCAAACTTACTGTGACAGTTCTGCTTATTTCTAAAGCCGTTTCCCAATTTTTTGGTAAACAGATTATAAAAACAAAGTCACCCCATCTCAAAAAGATATAGTAGAACTTGAAAAGGTACAGAGACGGGCAACAAAAATGATGACTAGTCTGGAACGGCTTCCGTATGGAGAGAGGCTTGGTAGGTTGGGGCGCTTCAGCTTGGTGACGAGGAGTCAGAGGGGAGAGGATAAGAGGTTTATAAAATCTTGAGTGAAGTGGAACAAGTAGATAGGGAACGTTTGTTTATCCTCTCAAGTAGCCCTAGAACTAGGGGACTCTCCATCAAACTAACTGGTGGCAGATTTAACACAAATAAAAGGAAGTGTTTTTTCACTCAACACACAGTTAAATTATGGAATTTGCTGCCAGAGGAGGTTGTCAGGGCCAGTAGTATAGCTGGGTTTAAAAAAAGGACTGTGTAAGTTCTTGGAGAGTAGGCCCATTAACATTAGCCAAGTAGATTACGAGATGGGAATGGATTGCCCATTGTGACTGCTGGTACCTCTCCCATGCGATCGAACTTGGCCACAGGCGGAGACAGGATGCGGAGCTTGATAGACCCTGAGTCAGCTCAGTCTGGCATTGTTCTTATGTCCCTCAAACAGCAAGCTGCTACAGGCCAATATGCAAGCAGATCAGGAGTTAGAGGTGTTCCGCAGTTTGAGTTTACTCTTACCTTCCAGAAGAGGACTTCCTTTCTCTCCCAAAATCATTTATCAAGAGCTTTCTTTTGTATCTAGAAAACAATTTAATGTAATGAGGGATGATTTTTCAGTTACGAGATAAAAACGGTTCCCACCGCTCAGTTCGTGCAGCTTCTCAACACTCCTCCTCCTCAGCACCCCATGAAAGCTCAGTCGTCTACTCAAGACGCGCTCAGACAAGACCCTGGAGCAGCGACCTCTTGCCCTCACGACAGAGTTATTCCAAGTTCAAAGGTTACTGACAGGTTAAGTAGCCCCCAGCTCAGCTGACTTAGTGCTTGCCACCTTCCAAAATAGTTGCTCTGGAGTTAAAGTCTGCATAAATGTTGCAAGTAAGAGACCACTGACTGAGCATACGCCCAGCAAGGGAAGGGAACCTCAGGTCCGATACGCGGCCAGTTGGAACCAGACCAGTTCCTAACCCGAAACACTGGAAGAGTAAGCTCAGGGTAAGGAAGCCAAGATGAAGACATTCGAGGGCAGGAGACAGAACCATGATCGAAATCTCTGTCCTCCTGGGCGCTCCCCACCCCCAGTTTTCAAAGTAACCCCATGGAGGGAAATGCTTCTCCCCCCGGGGTATACTGTATCACCCGACATTCCTTCCAGGGCTGTTCATGAGAACTGTATCTAACAGCCCTATGAGCGAACACTGCAAACTGCTGCCTGGGGTGGGGAAAAACTGTGTGTGAACACAACAGAGTAACTAGCTTTTCCCCAGGGAAACACGGCCTTCACAACGGCTCTCCCCAACGTTTCTCAAAGATACTTTCCTCTCCCACATCACATCCAACAAAAACTCTGTCCTCCCAGCCTTGCTCTCCAGCTATCTTCCTGCCCGAGTTTCCCACAACATCCCCACCCAAGGACTTTGCTGCACATGCCTGCTCCCTGAACGGACTTCACCTCTCCTCCTCGGCTGCTCCGTGCTTAGAATCTCCCTCCGCCCCTTCTCCTCCCAGGCTGCTCCCTGTGCTTAGATTCCCCCCGCGCTTTCTCCTCCCAGGCTGCTCCCTGTGCTTAGAATTCCTCCCATCAACCTTTCTCCTCCCAGGGCTTTTTAAGAAGTATTGCATCTATTGTATACCTTGCAATTTCTTTATTAAGGTTCGTTCTCATTTCCTCCTCTTCAACTGCAGTCCCCCAGTCCGAACATCTTGGAAGGGGTTTGTGGCTTTCGGGTGTTGTAAAACTGCAAAACAAAACTCTCAGCATAAAGATCGGAATAGGTTTCTCCCGACTGCCCCCTTACAAAGCCTATTCGAATACAACGATACAGCCCGAGACAGTCTCAAGAAATCAAAATATTAAAGCTATATCTTTACACAACCCAACCGAACGTAACAAAATTGCACAACTTCAGTCTGTTTTACCGCAGCACAGTTCACCAACCCTAAGATCTAGCTTTATTCTGGAAAAAACACAAAGACGGTGTCATTTTTACATGGAATGTATTTGCTCTGTATATAGTCTTATTTCTGCGTGCAAAACAGTATTCCCCAAAATGTTAGTTCCATTATTTATGGAGTCAGTAGAGCCTGAAGAGAGCGACCTGCAGTCTGTTGAGATGTAATCTGCATTTCAAGCTTCCCGTGTGGCCCCAGTGAAGGAACTGAGAATTAGACTGGGAAGGTGCAGAATGTACAGAACACACTGCTTAACTTCCAACTAAAGAGTCCTTTTCCTTGGAAACTGGCTGCCTTTTGAGATTTAGCAGCACAATCGACTTCCACAGGGGTTAACAGCTTGGGCCTTGATATAGAACAACTGAGAAAGAAAACTTTTCAACAAAAAGCTACACTTCAAAAGCGTGGCATGAAATCTATAATACTGATTCCAGCAGCCAAACGAAAGCAAGCATTATAAGGCAAACGTGTTTGGGGAAGGGGAGAAAAATATGCCCTAAATAACTCTAAAAGCAGTTGCCACAGAAGCAAGACTCACTCCTCGCTGAAACTGTCCAGGCAATACTATTATTATAAGTTTTTATATAGCACCAGCGATGTACCTGGCGTGTTTACAGAGAATAAGGTAGACACGGTCCCTGCTCGAGAGCTTACAATCTAAAGACAGGGGGAGGGGAGACAAGGAAGGAGGAACAGAGGGAGAGACAACGGATGCCCTAAATGAAGATCCAGACATTCTAGGCATCTGAGAGAGCTGGTGGGATGAGGATAACCAATGGGACACTGTAATACCAGGGTACAGGATATATCGAAAGGACAGAGGAGATTGTGTTGGGGGTGGGGTGGCTCTGTATGTTAAGGACAGCATTGAGGCAAGTAGAATAAAAAATTTACAGGATACAAACTGTTCCCTCGAATCCCTATGGACTGAAATTCCAGGTATCAAGCAGAAGAGCATAGCAGTGGGGCTATACTGTCGCCCCCCTGACCAGAATAGAGAGACTGATTATGTAATGCTAACAGAGATTAAACAGGCTACTAAAACTGTGAACGTAATAATAACGGGTGGTTTCAACTACCCCAATATTGACTCAGTGAATACCTCCTCGGGGCGGGATGTGGAGGTAACATTTCTGGATGCCATAAATGGCTGCTTTTTAGAGCAATTGGTTCCGGGACCAACAAGGGGAGGAGCTACTTTAGAGCTAGTGCTAAGTGGCACATGGGAACTAGTGCAAGGAGTAACTGTGGCCGAGCCACTAGGTAAGAGCGATCATAATACAATCAAATTTGACATAGTTGCTGGAGGGAGAAAGTTAATTAAAAGTACAGCACTGGCTTTTAACTTTAAAAAGGGAGACTATGCCAAAATGAGGAAGCTAGTCAGAAAGAAACTAAAAGGCACAGTTGAAAGCACTACATGTTTGCAAGAGGCATGGAGGCTGTTGAAAAGCACCATCTTGGAAGCCCAGATTACATGCATCCCACAAGTTAAAAAAGGTAGCAGGAGGACTAAACGTCTATCACTGTGGCTAAATGGAGACGCAAAGGAGACTATTAAAGCCAAAAAGGCATCCTTTAAGAAAGGGAAAGCTAGCCCCAATGAGGAAAATACAAAGGAGTATAAACACTGGCAACGTAACTGTAAGGTGCTAATAAGGCAGGCCAAGAAAGAATTTGAAAGGAGACTTGCTAAAGAGGCAAACACAACTAATAAAACCTTTTTCAAGTATATCAGAGACAAGAAGCCTGCGAGGGAGTCAGTTGGGCCATTAGATGACCAGGGAGTAAAAGGGGCACTCAGGGAGGACAAGGACATTGCAAAGAAGCTAAACGAGTTATTTGCTTCCGTGTTCGCTGCGGAGGATGTTGGGGACAAACCCACGCTTACTTTGTAGGTGATGAATTGGATGAACTGCCACAAATCAGTGTGACCCTGGAGGAGATTCTAGAGCAAACTGACAAGCTTAATACGAACAAATCACCAGGGCCAGATTGAAATCTGAAACCGCAAAACTACTAGTAGTAATTTGTAACCTAATGTTGGCATCTGGCACTGTACCTGAGGACGGGAGGGTGGCAAATGTAACCCCAATATTTAAAAAGGGATCCAGAGGTGATCCCGGAAACTACAGACCAGTAAGCTTGACGTCTGTGCCGGGCAAAATGGTGGAAACTATCATTAAGAACAGAATCACTGGGCATATCGATAAACATGGCTTAATGGCAAAGAGTCAGCATGGATTTAGCAAAGGGAAGTCATGCCTCACTAATCTCTTGGAATTCTTTGAGGGCGTAAACAAGCATGTGGACAGGGGAGACCCAGCAGATATAGTGTACCTGGATTTCCAGAAAGCTTTTGATAAGGTCCCACATAAACGACTCTTGAGAAAATTAAAAAGTCATGGGATAGGAGGTAGTGTTTTGCTATGGATTGGTAACTGGTTAAAGGATAGGAAGCAAAGAGTGGGACTAAATGGCCAGTTTTCACAATGGAGGGATGTAAAAAGTGGTGTGCCCCAAGGATCTGTACTGGGACCAGTTCTTTTCAATGTATTCATTAATGATCTGGAAAAGGGTGTTAAGAGTGAGGTGATCAAATTTGCAGATGACACCAAGTTATTCAGAGTAGTCAGAACACGAGCAGACTGTGAGGAGCTGCAGCAAGATCTTACAAGACTGGGTGCCTGGGCATCTAAATGGCAGATGAGATTTAATGTGGACAAGTGCAAAGTGATGCACATTGGGAAAAATAATCCAAATTATGAGTACACAATGCTGGGTACTAAGCTAGGAGTTACCACTCAGGAAAAGGATCTGGGAGTGATTGTGGATAATACACTGAAATCCTCAGCCCAGTGTGCCGCAGCGGTCAAAAAAGCAAATAGAATGTTAGGAATTATTCGCAAGGGAATAGAGAATAAAACTGAGGATGTCATAATGCCTCTATACAAATCAATGGTGCGACTGCACCTTGAATATTGTGTGCAGTTCTGGTCGCCCCATCTCAAAAAAGACATAGCGGAACTAGAAAAGGTACAGAGAAGGGCAACAAAAATGATCCAGGGTATGGAACAGCACCCGTATGAGGAGAGGCTTGATAGGTTGGGGCTCTTCAGCTTGGAAAAGAGACGGCTGAGAGGAGATATGATAGAGGTCTATAAAATCATGAGTGGTGTGGAACTTGTAAACAGGGAACGGTTATTTACCCTCTCAACTAGTACTAAAACTAGGGGACACTCCATGAAACTCACAGGTGGCAGAGTAAAAACAGACAAAAGAAAGTATTTTTTCACTCAGCGTACAATTAGGCTGTGGAATTTACTGCCAGGGGAGGTGGTCAAGGCCAGCAGTAGAGCTGAGCTTAAAAGAGGTTTGGACAAGTTTCTGGAAGATAGTTCCATTGGCAGCTAGTAGTCAGACAGGACTGGGGAACAAAACCCATTACTGTCGGGATCCTAGGGATGACCCACAGGGAATGGATAGCACGGTGACCTGTTGGGTGCATCTCCCAGGCCCCCGTGACTGGTCACTATCAGAGACAGGTTGCTGGGCTCGATGGACCGTTGGTCCGACCCAGTGTGGCACTTCTTATATTCTTATGACTTTCATGAGGATGCGAGAACTCTGGGCCAGCCCTACAGCAAATGCCGGAATATTGCTGAGCAGTGGTTCCCAAGCGGGGATCCCATTAGCCAATGGCTCTCTGTAAAATGTTTTCATGGTGTCTACAGACACGGCTCAGACACAGCAGCCACGCAAGCCAAAAGCACAACGGTGGAATCTAGGAAGAAGCGACAGCGCCCCAACACGTTCTCGGTCAAACCATTCCATTCCTTAGGGTTTCCCCTCTAAGCACTTGGGCCATTTTAGTGCAGCAATGCTTTCCCGTCTAATTGGTGGTTTCTTTTTTCTCCCGTCCCTCCCTCTCTGGCATTCAGACCTGGTACCAGCGAAGAGAAATCCCTAGACGTTTTGACAGCATGGAAGACTGTGGCCTTTTCTTTTTTTAAAGCCAGTAAGAGGAGAGCAGCAGCTTTCCCAAGCAAGCCCTGCTTTGAGGGCAGAGGTCGTCAGAAACAGGCAGCGGTCTAGGCAAGAACAAAGGGACCGTGGGCTCTGCCGGCCAGGACTGTCACACACTGCGAAACAGAGCTAGACAGGCCTGTATTCTGGAGGGAGGGAGGGACGGACGGACGGACAGCGACAATTCCTACTGGTAACTATACTCATGACAAAGCATTAGGAAAGACCAAAGGGCCAGCAGGAACAGCGACATTTTAAATATGTGTCTTATGTCTTTTATGCTTTGTTGTGAGAGAGAAAAAAATATTTCTTGATTGTCTTTTTAGTTTTCCCCCAACTTGGGGAAAGCTTCTCCCGTCCCCCCCGCAGAGCCTGGCCTCGCTCTCCCAACACGGCCTCGCTCCGACGAGAGCCCAGGTTGCAAAGAGAGAGCGTGCCCTGCGCGCCGCCGCGCTCCCGGCTCTCACCTCTCCGGCCGCTCCTCCCACACTCTGCACTTCTCTTCGGCGTCGCCATCGTTCGGCTTCCGGAGCTTCCCGTCGGCCGCGCGTTTCCTGCCTTCGCTCCAACGCGCCGGCGCTCTGCGGAGAAAGCAAAGCCCAGAGTTAGGCGACGCCCGCCCCCCATGGCCCATTTGGAAGGAACGCTTATGAAAAATACATGGTGCAGGGCCCTGCTTTGGCACCAAGGCACGGCCCTGTCCCATGTATTTTTCATGACTGCTCCTTAAACAGACCCAGGTGCAGATACGCGCCCCCCCTTTCAAAGAGGGAACTTACTAACAATCCAGAGTGCAGGGCTGCACTGGGAAGCAAGGAAGTCCTGCCTCATGTATTTTTCATAACCGCCCCCGTTTGAAGGGGAAGTAGAGGCCCCCCAAACACACATGCGGGTGTCTTTGGGTGGGGGGGGGGCAGGGCCCCGCACCATGTATTTATCATAACCGTGCTAGAGCCCCCCAACCCGCATACGGGGTATTGCAGGGCCCCGCACCATGTATTTATCATAACCGTGCTAGAGCCCGCCCTCAACCTGCATGCGCGGGGTTTTTGGAGGAGGCCACGGCTCCACACCATGTATTTTTCATAACCATCGTAGTCCCCCCAACCCGCATGCGGGGTTTTGCAGCGCCCCGCACCATGTATTTATCATAACCGTGCTAGGGGCCCCAGCGCCCCGCACCATGTATTTATCATAACCGTGCTAGCGCCCCCATTGCAGCACCCCACACCATGTATTTATTACAGCCGTGCTACAGTCCCGCCCCACACCATGTATTTTTCATAAACAAGCCTCCGGGCACACAAAGGGGGAATCTCACTCCCCAGTCACCTGCTCCCGCCGCGGGGCCGCGTCTCCATGTCAAACTCGGGGGCCTCCTAGCGCCTCAACCTCTGCCTCAGTCTCAGCGCGCGCTTCTGCCGGGCCGGGGCGGGGCCAGCGTCTCCACGACGCATGCGCACCGCCGGACAAAACCATCCTCGTATGCAGAGAGGGGGGGGATGAGGGAACATCAAGCGGCACAAAAAGAGCTCGCGCGACCCTGATAATCCGCCCACGGAGCCATTCCCCTCGGACACCTGAAGGCGACCGCCTCACGACCCTCCCCCCCCCCCCCC
>QEPC01003503.1:1701385-1766734 GCA_003113815.1 Sphenodon punctatus | reverse complement strand
GCGAGAACAGGACGTCGCAGGGGGCAGGGTAAGAGCAGGGCGTCGCAGGGTGCGGGGCGAGAGCAGGGGGCAGGGTGAGAACGGGGCAGGGTGAGAGCAGGGCGTCGCAGGGGGCAGGGTGAGAACGGGGCAGGGTGAGAGCAGGGCGTCACGGGCAGTGTGAGAGCGGGGCGTCACAGGGGGCAGGGTGAGAGCAGGGCGTCGCAGGGGGCATATCGAAAGATCAGCTGGGATCCTGGGCGCTTTTCTGCCCCCTATTTTAAGTAGTAAATGATATTTGAACTGAAAACAAGACTTGCTCATGATCAAGTTCACTTTTATTCCGTTCTTCAGCATTTAAAGTAGAGCTCATGAAAGCTCTTCCTTACAGACTGAATTTTAAAATATAAAGTACTCCTCTGCACTTGGGCCGTATCATTTGATCTCAAGTTATGCTGACCCTCATTATCAGGTTTAATTCTTAACCTGTATTTGATACAAAGTTCAAAACATATGAACTTTCTCAAATATCCCTTTTCACTGAATAGAACCAATCTCCCCTTCCCAGAGACGTGTAGCTTTGTGCATGTCCAACACCACTTGAAGCAGATTTGTATGCAAGCATGCTTACCCATCTGCTAGCACCGCACACGCACGCTGAGAATGGGCAGGGGAACAGATGCCTTTGAACAGGCCTCAACGTTTCCACCTTCAGCCTGAATTTACTCTTTCATCAGATACTTTACAAAATGAGCTTTGATGCTTTTAAAAGATGGACTGTCAAGAGAAATTCCAAATCCAGCTCTGTATTTTGAAGTGCTGTCACAGCAGACTGAGCTGAAATGTACGTACTTTAAAAGTTATTCTTTAATTCTTCATCCATGGCTACATTGAATTAAACTGTGAATGAAAACGAGCAACGGGCCTAATTTCCTTTTATTTTGGAGCTGCTGGGACCCTGTCTCTAATCCCAATAGTAAATCTAAAAGGCTGCTTCTGCCATTACGTCTTTAAAAGGCCACTGCACGACCTCACGGACTTGCCCTCCAATCTAGAGGGAGAAAGTCTGATGAGGCAGCATCAAAACAGCCAGTTGTTCTGCGGCATAACCAACCTTCCAAAAGGCTGGGGGAGTACCAGGCTAATTCAAGCCATTTAAATCTTCTGCGGTAGGCAACTGAAATACCTGCAAATTATAAACCATTGCTTTGTAACTTCATTAAAAACTTGCAATCCCACCTAAACAAAATATTTTCCATAATTAAAAAGGAGCATCAAGTGTAGCCCTCCTTCTTTAGGACATAACGGGCAACCGCTGCGTTCTCCAGCTCTATGATTCTACTAGGCATTATGTTTCCTTTTTAAAAAAAATCAGGTTTGGCAAAATCCTGAGTTACTGTAGTTTGTTTTGTACAGAGTACAAATGTTTGCCAGTAATAATTCTGGTGGCAGATTCAGATCCTCCACATCAAGGTTTCACAATTTGATCTCAAAACAGCGGAGATACGCACCACTGCAACAATCACCCTTATAAACATGTAGTGTTTATTCTCTCAGTCTTGCATAGGAAAACCAGGTACAATGCATATGCTCAAGTGCCTTTTATCCCAGGCACACTTACTTTATAGTCATTTACAAGTATGTATTCAAAGCAAGAGCAGAGACCTATCAAATGTCATTTTTAAGACAGTCAGTCAGTCTGTCCTGGAGCACAAGGCCTTGCCCACGTGATAAGTTTTAAGCACAATCCTAGCTAGTTTTTGGCATGCTGACTTCTAAACCTGTTTTTTGTCCACACAGCATGTGGGCTGCTGTCTATTTATTTTAATTTATTTTAATACATTTATACCCCACCCCTCCTGCAAACAGCTTGTTCCAGAGAGGTTTATAAATGATGGGGTCTCGGCCCGTACAGCTCCATACTAGTACCAATGCCGGAGGATCTAGAGGCTTTAAGTTCCAGCATAGACAAGGCCATGTGGACTGCTAAAATACTGTAGTATTAAGGCCTTTGCTAAGCAAGGTAAAGTCCTATGCCTTGCCGTCACATGACAATTAACCCATAAATAGGTAAAGTGTGACTTTAATGAACACAGGTTATGACACTGAGTGGACACTCTTCATTTGGATTAAGATCCATTTAATTCTGATTCATACCAACTCAACGTGCTTTTCTGATTGATGTATGTAGCTGATCTAACTCACTCATTCGCAGGGGTGCTAATTAATACAGACAGCTGACTTAATACAGACTAAAATCCCACGTAGGCACTCTTAACAGAAACTAGGGGTGTGATCTTCCGACTGCATCACTGAAGTGAACAGGACAGGCACACTTGGACTAAGGGTGAAAACAGACATGACGCTAACCACCCTTGGGGGTCATTTATGCATGTTTCAGGGCTGCATAGAGCACCAATACAGCCCTGCAACATGCATAAATAACCACCAAGGGCGGTTAAAGGGTGTTTAGCGTCATGTCTGTTTTCACCCTAAGTGATAAATAGCAGGAAGATAAGTGTGTGTGCTTGCTGCCACACTCAATGGTGACTGCCTCTGTCAATGAGAAGCTAACATCTGCTCTCTTTGGAAGGCTCTTCCACAGGCAGAGCCTTGTTTTCCATGGTTTGTAACAGGCGAATGTTAATTTTTAATGACCAAGATGCCTGTTGTCATAGTTGCACTGCCAACTGCTAAAAACTGCCCAGATTTGAAGTAAACAGGACAGCTTAAGAACTAGATTGGGTTTAAGCTATAAAACTTAGTCTAAGCAATGGCAAAAGCAATTTTGGTTAATGAACTATTTTCTTGTAATAAGACCCTTCTTGTATTCAAGAAAGATATTTAGAACAAACCAGAGGAGAATAGATTAGAAAAGATACCCCCTGCGGATGTTACACAGAATTGAAGGTCGAATTCCCTAAATATCTGAGCCATGTTTTGGGGCAGGGGGTGGGGAAAGTGTTTGGTTGGGGGAGAACCCTAATAGAAAAGGAGATTCTCTCCTCCCCCCCCGGATTTGGGGGAAACCACAAAGACTACTAGTGATTTCACAAACTGCTGCAAGGGAGAAAAGGATAGGTCACATTTTAGACTTGTTAAACTTAACATCTTGTTTAATACTTATTATAATAAAGGGGAAAAAAACAGCCCTTAGGTTAAAAACACGGTTTGGTGTTTTTTAACACCTGTTGCTAAAATAGCCCTTGCATAAACAACAGAATCCCAGAATCGCACCCGAGATTTAAAGAAACTGAATAAGGCCACAACCAACAACTTGAAGTGTGCGCCAAGAGTCTGAAAAAATAATTTTGAATTGTAGCAGTTATTTTCAGGAAAGATGGATTAAAGACTTTGAAAACAAACAGAAGAGAGAAAACAAACGGAAGAGGATGGTAATAATTGGTAGGACTAAAGCAGGGGTGGAGACGGCAACAAACCCACAGTTCCCACCTCTTCATAAGAGCAAGAAAAATCAAAAGGCATTTGCACCCAATCTACATGCAGGATTTCCCAAAGATAAGAGCGTAGCAGCAGCGAGTTTCTCATTGTATTAAGCAGACGTCTAAGATGCAGAATCTGGCTCGGCAGGTGGGGCAAGGGACTTGGCTGGACAGCCAGGTCTCCGGGTGCTGCTGATTCTGCCGGCTGGCAAACCATTTCCCCATGCAAACCAGGCACCACATGGGGCGACAGTAGCATTGCTGGCATTCTCCTTCATTTGGCTCGCGGCAATTCTTCACCAGCTTGATGTTGGCGCGAGTCTGCATGCACCCGATACACGGCTCCAGCTCCTATGGACAGAGAGGGAGAAGACGATGAAAAAGGAACTTGCCTGTCTTTCCCTGTTCTGCTGACACTGGGGATCGTCGCACACTACACCCGTAACAGCAATTCCATCTCCCTATATAAAGTAACTCGGGATAACGTAATCTACGCAGACAAACACAGCAATCGGACTGGATCCTGTCGAAACACAGCTGTCTAGGGATCAATTCGGTCGCCGTGACATGGGTGGGTCTCTCATCGGGGCTGAGGAACCTGGAGTCCTGTTTAACGTGGACTTCTGCGCGCTAAAACGGCCAACGCCGTTTAAGCTTGGGTGCCTGGCACGACAGGGCACAACTGGGAAGCTGGGGTGTCTACAGACCGGAAGCAGAGTTATTGGGGTTTGAATATTTAGCAGCAACAACCTGCATTTCTCTAGGGCTAAGCTGTTCGGATTTTCAAAGCACTGATGCGCTTCAGCGGTTTGGGATAAGATTCTAGGCAGGGGGCACAGTAAGGCTGTGGCGTGCTTGGGCTTATGTTGTGTCCAAATTACGGGCTCTCTAAGGGCAAGAAGGTGGGATCTTCTTCCACTTGCAGAGGACACCCCCACCCCGGGCTCAACTGAGCTACTGTGGGAGCTATGCCCCTGCTTCTAACTCAATGAACAGCCCAATTGAAACGCAGTAGCTCCATCAGCTGCGGATTCTGTAGCAGTAGGAATCCAGTAGCAGATTCCACGGACAAAATCCTAGCCATGACAACATTACAATTAAGACAAAGCTCCATATTATGATAAAAGCCCCTCTTCCACAGCAAAATAAATAGAAAAATAATAAATCAGCATTCCTCCAGTGATTTCTGAATAGTAAAAAGCAGGATCTCCTTTATCCAAATTCCTGCTCAATGACTGGATTTTTCTGTGCAGGCAGAACCATGGCCGGGAAACGATTGTGAATCTCACCTGGTGGCTGGGCACAGAGTACGGCGGGTTACTTTCCACCAGCGACGTGAAGGTTCCCAGAAAGAGGTCACTGAGACTCTGATGGATCACGATGTTCGCGGCGTGATGGATGGGAGCACTGAGTTTCTCTCGCAGCTCCCCGTACTCTGCCGAATTCAGCCTGAGTAAGGAAGGAAGGGGAGAGGGGACAGATCCACGATCTAGGCCCGTCTCTTCTTGAGCGCAAGGCCTCTTGCCAGCTCCCACACAGCTCTCGGAGCTGGAACTAATTTGCAAAGTGGTCCCCGAGCAGAAACAGGCTTCCCACCCCTGTTGTATAGACTGGCCAGCGAGCAAAACAGGGATGACAAACCCTTAGAACCCTGGAGCTGGGTCATTAAAGCACAGCTCCAACCTCCCCTGCCTTCATCATCCGCACACCGCGCCTTCCCAGTACTAGGAGGCTAGATTGTTTTACCGGATATCGAAAGCCTTCACAGAAGGATTAACGCTGGCCACGCGGATGGTGAGGAACTGGACAGGCGTGCTGGATTATGGCGAGATTTCATGCTGCCTGGAATCTGTCACTGTTAGATGGATGTCCTGCTGCTGGGCCACGTGCAAGCCGTACATGGTCACTTTAATGACCCAGGTGTCTGTAACAATTACCCTTGCGCCTGGTGCCCCACTGGCAAATTTGTCGATCCTTCTGAATTCCGTATTGATGGAAGACGCCACCGCCCTCCAGCTGGATGACGGCACGGCGTAAAGGGCAAGCGTCCTGGCTAACGGATGGTTCTCCCAACCTTTCCGTGACCAGTAGTATACCAGCATGCCAGCAACGGTTGGAGCAAGAATGGCCAGCAAGAAGAAGAGTTTCCAGCCATCAGAAGCCTGGTAAACAGAGCAAAGCTGTTTCTCGGGTGCTGCAAAGCACATGCCGATGTAATACCCTGCAAGGGAAAAGATTTGCTTTCAGCAGACGGACACATAGCCTTTGTTCAAGCTGGAGGGTGAAGTCAGCTGGAACTAGTTTTCCTTAAATATGCCAATTCCCATTCAAAGTATTTGAGATCAATCATTCTTCTCCTTCGGAAGAACTGCTTGCCGGAACTCTATCATCGGTAAAGGGAAGTCCGTTTATAGTTTGCTGGGTAAATAAAACGGACGGTGGGTGTTTTTAGACAAGCGCCTCCCCACCCACCCATCATGCATGTTGCAGGGCTGCACAGGGCACCAATGCGGCCCTGCAACATGCATGATGGGTAGGGAGGTGTTCGACATCATTAGACTCCAAACACACTCAGGAAACTGGGACCAACTTGGGTCATTTTGAACTGACGGTGAAGCTCAAGTAGCAGGTGTGTCACCAGCAGGTCCCAGAGATGGGCTGAGCCCTATTATTTAAAACCTGACTCTTTCAATGTATAAAAGAATTTGGCCCCATTGTCCCTCTCTCCTGCACTGCCCTTCCATATGGCCCTACTGTGCTGGTTTCCTGAGCCTCTCACCCTCCAGTTCATGGTGCCAGGTTTCAGCACAGACCGTGCCAACTGGCAGTTCAATTTAATCGTTCACATGAAGAGGTCATTTCAGACCCGCAAGCAAAAAGAGGTCTCATAGGACAGTGAATGCCAGAGCATTTTTGACCCCCGGCCTCAACTATCCTGTCATATAGTGGAACCTTCCTAACGTATGCCACTAGCTGGGCAGCCCGCTGGCACGTATCCAGGTTGGCAAGTGATTCAGCAGACACAATGAAAAAGTCAAGGATCTAGGAATGTTTCACTCCAGGAGGCTACGCTCTCCAGAACGTCCCGCTTCCTGCCCCCCAGCTGTTCCCCTCCCCATTTTCTATCCCCCAACCTCCCCCACTTCCTGCCCCCCAGCTGCCCTCCTCCCCAACCTCCCCCACCCCATTCTCCCAGCTTCTCCAACTTCCTGCCCCCCAGCTGCTCCCCTCCCCACTTCCTGCCCCCAACTGCCCTCCTTCCCCAACCTCCCCCACTCCGTTCTCCTAGCTTCTCGGACTTCTTGCCCCCCAGCTGCTCGCCTCCCACTTCCTGGCCCCAACCTTCCCCACTTCCTGCCCCAACCTCCCCCAGCTGCCCCAAACCTCCCCCCCTCCCCACCCCCAGCTGCCCCGGGCTCGGACCTAGCGGGAGCAGGCTGTGTACCAGGCCGGTGCCGGCCCCCCGCCGCAGATGGTGCTGCACGAAGGCCGTCTCCTCGGGGCCCAGCCAGCCGGCCAGCAGCTGGGGCAAGGTCAGCCCGGCCGCCTGTAACTCGGGGGCTGGGGGCCAGCCCAGCAGCAGCAGCGCCGCGGCCCCGCACAACAGCGAGAAGCCCAGCATCTTCCCTCCCGCACCACACTGCGCCAGCTCCGCCCACCCGGGCCAGCTGCTCCCGTAACTAGAGCCCCCCCCGCCCCCCTTACTGGTATGGCTGCGTGGAGGGGGGGGGCAGATCCATGGGCGGGGTTAGGGGTTAATGTGGGGCAGGCTGTCAGTCTGAATCAAGGCCTAAAATAATACAGGGTTGCCAACTAGGCATCCCCAAAACCAGGACAGTTTTGAAACATACATGTTGCAGGGCCTGCCTTGGCGGCGCCCCAGGCTAATACAGGCCCTGCAACATGTATCGTTCAAAAGTGTCCAGGAAACAAACGGACCTAACCCGACAGAAATACAAGCTGGAGTCCGAAAGTGGAACTGCCAGGCCTGGAAAACTCCATTTCCCAGCTTGCCTCGCGCCGGGATCGGCTCTCGCGAGATTCAGCCCTCGGAGATCACGTAAGGGGCGGTTTGGCTTTTCCCCCCCGTTGGCTGGCTAAGAGTCGGGGTGATTGTAACTCGCTCGTGGATTGGTCCGCTGAGTCACCAACGGGCTCTCAGGTCCTGGCCGCTCATTGGCGGAATCGGAAATAACGTTGGAATTTAAATTCCTGAGGCGGCGACGGTCGGGGCTGCTGCTGCTGCGGCGAAAGAGACTGGGGTGGCGGCGAGTGGGTGACAGAGGGACCTAGCGACTGGTCGAGCTACGGGCTCGGCACCGGCGGGCAAGTACGTGCGGCGGCGGGTCTCTGTGTGTCCGAGGGGGCGCGCGCTCTGTGTCTGTGTGTCGGGGGGCGCGCGCGCTCTGTGTCTGTGTGTGGGGGGCGCGCGCTCTGTCTGTGTGTGGGGGGCGCGCGCTCTGTCTGTGTGGGGGGGGCGCGCGCGCGCGCTCTGTCTGTGTGTGGGGGGGCGTGCGGGCGTGCTCTGGGCGCGCGTGTCCTGAGGGAGGGAGGGCGGGCGCGCTCTGTGCGCGTGTGTCCTGAGGGGGGGAGGAATCTTTGACATGTGACACACGTAAGGCAGGTACTACACAGCATTGGGAGGGTAGGACAGACAATAAAACCATCAAAGTGTGAAGTTGCAATGGATACAGTTACATACCTAGGGCACAAGGTGGAGAATGGTAAATTGCATCCTCGAAAAGAGAAAATACAAGCTATTTGCTCCTGGCCTGCACCCACAACCAAAAAACAGATCCAGCGGTTCATAGGCATGACTACTTACTTCCGTCGCTATGTCCCACACTTCAGTACCATAGCGACCCCATGACAGACCAATGCAAGAAGCGCTGCCCAGGGAAGGTACAACGGTCAGAAGTGTGTCAACGTGTTCGACAAATTTAAGAGAGGTCTGTCTGAGGCATCCGTGTTAATCAGCCCAGATTATGACAAGGAATTCCATATCTGGAGTGATGCCTCTGACACTGGCCTGGGAGCAACTCTCACGCAAAAGGGGGAGGATGGACGAGACCGGCGTTCCATCGGGTGCCTTAGCAAGAAACTGCTCCCAAGGGAAAATAATCTGGCAAACCATTGAAAGAGAGTCTAGCCGTAGTGTGGGCTGTCAAGAAACTTAAACCTTACTTATTTGGTAGAACACTTACTGTATACACTGATCACTCACCTCTGACGTGGCTTAATAATGTTAGACTCAACTCCAAACTGCTGAGATGGAGCTTGTTTTTGCAGGAATTTGACATGAGAATTCAACATGTAAAGGTAAACAGAATGTGGTAGCAGATGCACTGTCACGCAGGGACACGTCAGTCTAAGCCTGTTACGGGACACTCGTGCCCAATCCACATGATCTCTAAAGGGCGTGGGGAGTTGTCACAAGGAGATACTGGACTACAGGTCTAACAAATATGTAAAAGTAAAGATTAAACATGACGTAATGTTAAAGCTGAGAACTGGAAACTCACTTCATACAAGGGAGAAATGCAAAATCATGTCGAATGTGTATTCACTGCAGACACTAGCCAGAGCCCCATTGAGTTGCAAATGGATGCCTTTCTGTGGACATGACGGAAAGCACACAATTCTCCAGGTGGGGAAAGTCAGACAAAAACTTAGATATATTTAAAAAAAAAAAAGGGGGGTGGGGTGGGAATCTTTGTCCCTCCGGCTCAGTTGGGAGGAGAAACTTTGCTGGCTAACCAGCTCAAAGACGACAAGCCCAGCTGCACTACATCTGGCTGAGAATGGACTTTCTGTAGGGTAAGATCTGTTCCTTGAGACTCTGTTCTTGGCCCTGTCCTTTTTTCCATCTACACCGCATCCTTAAGCGAACTCATTGCCTCCCATGGCTTCCAATACCACCTCTATGCTGATGACACTCAACTCTATCTCTCTACTCCCTCTCTCTCTCCCTCTGTTCAAGCTCGTCTCATCAACTGTCTCTCTGACATCTCTACCTGGATGTCTCAACGTCAACTCAAACTCAACATGGCTAAAACTGAACTCCTTATCTCCTCCCCCCCCCTCATCCTTCCTCTCCCTCCTTGCTGTCAATAATTATTAATGGGGTCACCATCCTTCCCGTCCCCCAAGCCCGTAGCCTAGGCTTCATCTTTGACTCAGCCCTTTCTTTTAAACCCTACATTGACTCTGTTGCTAAATCCTGTCACTTCTCCCTCCATAACATTGCTAAGATTCGCCCTTTTCTCTCTGTCTCGTCTGCCAAAACTATTGTTCATGCTCTGGTCATCTCTAGCCTCGATTACTGTAACCTCCTTCTCTCTGGCCTTCCCCGGTCTCACCTTTCTCCCCATATCTCCGTCCAAAACTCTGCTGCCAGGGTCATCCACCTTGCCCGTCGCTTCGACCATGTGCAGCCCCTCCTCTCCGCTTCACTGGCTCTCCCTTCCTGAACGAATCCTGCACAAGCTCCTAGTCTTCACCTATAAAGGTCTTCATAACCTTGTTCCCCCCTACCTCTCTGCACTTATCGCCCTCCGTATTCCAGCCCGCGCACTTCGCTCCTTCTCTGTCCCTTCTCTCACCCTTCCATGCCTTCCCTGCTCTCCTAAGTGCCTTCGTCCCTTCTCACTTGCTGCCCCCCATACCTGGAACTCCCTCTTTCGCTCTGCTCTGTCTGACCCTTTATCCTGCTGATCCACTATATCCTATACCTATGGTCTGTTTACCCTTATCCTTGCCATGGACCTGCCTGCTGCTGTTCTCAACATAACCAAACCAAGTTTGTGCACCTGAGACCTCACATCTTCATGAATGTTAGACCCCTTGTCTCTCCCTCTGTTCCCCTTCCCTACGTGTCTCCCCAGCTCCCGTCTCTCAGATTGTAAGCCCTAGAGGCAGAGACCGTGTCTGTTTTGTTACTTTGTAAAGTGCCAGGTACACTGCTGGTGCTATATAAATGTTTGTTAATAATAATTAGGGACTTACTCAGTACAGACTAGGATTGTGTTTACTTTTATTTGTCACTCTGCGTTCAAACTGTCTTTATTTATGTAATCAATAAACTTTCTTCTTTACTAAGAAGTGCTTTCTGTTGTCTTACATTGGGGAACCGTCTGAGATCTTGTGCCCTCAAGTACTTGTGAATCCAGAAAGAGTGAGTCAGGGAACAGGAAGTCTCTGGAACTTGGGTGACAGAAGTGTAGTTCCCCTTGCAGGACTGAATCAACTAGAGAGAACTGATTCAGGTGGGCTGCAAGTGAGGAAAACTGAGTCACCTAACCCAGAAACGTAGGGTAGTGGACACCAACCCCATGACAGTGTCTCTGTATCGGGGGGGTGTCTGTATCCTGGGGCGGGAGCAGGGATGCCATTCTGGAGGGGGGCCAGATGTGTGTTTGTGTCTCTCAGTATCCTGGAGGGGGGGAGTGGATGTGCGTGCGTGTCTTTCTCTCTGTATCCTGGAGAGGGGCCGAGGGGGGATGGCTCTCTGTATCCTGGAGGGGGGCAGAGTGTCTGTGTCTGTGTCTGTGTCTGTGTCTGTGTCTGTGTCTGTGTCTGTGTCTGTGTGTGTGTGTGTGTCTCTCTCTCTCTGTATCGTGGAGGGGCTGGGAGCACTGTCTCTGTATCCTGGATGGGGGGGCTGGGTGTGTGTCTGTATCCTGCTGGGGGGCCGGTGGTGTCTTCTGTATCCTGGAGGGGTGGGAGGGCCCTGGGGTCTCTCTCTCCCTGGGAGAGGGGACCTTGGGGTGTGCCTTGGGGAGGGGGTGTCTCTATCCTGGAGGGGAGGGGGGGCAGGGTATGTGTCTCTCTATCCAGGAGCAGAGTGGGGGCCCTGGGTGGATGTCCCTCTCTGGGAGGGGGGACCTGGGGGTGTGTCTATGCAGGAGGGGCAACCTGGGGTGTGTCTATCCAGGAGGGGAGTGGGGGGCTGTGTGTCTCTCTCTCTCTCTACTGGAGGGGAGGGGGCCTGGAAGGATGGCCAGGGAGGTATCACTAGATTGTAGAGGGGGGGTGAAGGGTAGGGGCTGGGGGGGGCGGGTTCCTCTAGAGTCTTGTGTGGGTGAGGGATGGATGCCTGGCAGGGGGCACGGGGGGCCTCTGAGGATGGGGTATGCAGTTGAAGGGGGTGTTACTGGAGTTTGGGTGGGCTGGGGATATAGTAAAGCATTTGATAAGGTCCCTGCGGATAGACTTGTGGGAATTAGTCATGGGAGAGCAGGCAGTGTCCTATTGTGGATTAGTAACTGGTTAAAAGGTAGGAAACAAAGGGTAGTACCAAGTGGTCAGTTTTCACAATGGAGAGAAGTAAATTTTTTAAAAAAAGTCTTTCAGCTGACCCCTGCGTGCCAGTCTTGATGCTTGTTGAGTGTTTTTCAGCCGTGGGGGACTAGGTGAGGGCAAGCCGCTGGAGGGCGAATCCCAACAAGGCAGAGGTGATGCTTGTGTAGGGTTGCCAGACCTCCCCTTTAATCCAGGATGATTATGAAAAATACATGGTGCCAGGCTGCATTGAAACCAGTGTAGTCCTGCACCATGTATTTTTCATAAGCATCCTGGATTAAAGGGGAGGTGTGGGGGTTGCCAGGGGAGTGGTGGCCCGCATCATCAATGGGGGTCTCTCTTCCACTGGTACCCGTAGTCTGGGGGTGTTCCTGGACACACAACTCCCTCTGGCTGTCCAGGTGGCAGCTCCAGCAAACAGTGCATTCTGCCAACTGCATCTGGTGCAACAGCTTAAGCCGGCCACCATCATCCATGCTTTCATCCGCTCCCGATTAGAGGAGCGTAACGTGCTCTATATGTGGGGCTACCCCTGGTGGTGATCCGGAAATGGCAGCTGGTGCGGACGGGTTGTTGTGAGCATGTTAAACTGGTGCTCCATACTCTGCACTGGCTGTAGATAATTTTTCGGGCCCAATTCAAGGTGCTGGTTTTCACCTCTAAAGCCCTAAACGGCCTGGGCCCCACCTACCTGCAGGATCGTCTCACCCCCCGGGTTCTGGATTGACCCCTGCAGTCAGCTGGGGGTGCCCTCCTTGAGGGCCCCCACATTTCTCAGGTAGTGACGATGAGGAAGGCGTTCTTGCTGGCTGCACTGTGGCTGTGGAACTCTGTCCTGTTGACAGGCCCAGACCGCCCCTGTTTCTGAGGACACTGCAAGGCCTGGCTGTTCTGCTGGGCCTTTGGGTGGGAGGTTGGGTTGGGTATAGGGGCATATTTTTGTTGGTGGTTTTTAATGTTTGTATGTACTTGTGTATCTTAAAACATTGTGAGTTGCAGACAGGATGGGACAGTGAAAAAATTGAATTAAATAAATAGTGGAGGGCCTCAGGGATCTGTACTGGGACTAGTGTGTGGTATTCATTAATGATGTAGTTAAAACATGAGTGAACTATGAAGAATTGCAGGAGGCTTTTGCAAAAGGGGGTGCCTGGGCATCTAAATGACAGATGAAACTTAATGTTGACAAGTGCAAAGTGATACATAAAGGGAAAAGCAATCCAAACTCTTCATCTTGGAGAAGAGATGACGGGGGGGAATAGGACAGCCGCTCATAAAATCATGAGTGGTGCAGAATGTTAATAGGGAGCAGTTATTTCCCCTTGCTAAGAATACTAGAACTAGGGGAAACTTGATGTTGGATTTAAAGCAAAGTGTTTTTTCACTCAACGCACAACTAAGTTGTGGAATTTGTTGCCAGAAGAGGTGGTCAAGGCCAGTCGTAGAGCTGAGATTAAGAAAGGATTGTAAAAGTTTCTGGAGCATAGGTCCATTAGCTGGGCACGTTTGGAGGACTGGAACTTCTTACTGCTGGAAACTGGTAGTGAACAGGCAACCGATTGCCCCATTGTTACCTGCTGGGTACTTCTCCCAAGCGACCAAAAGTGGCCAATCTCAGAGACAGGTGCAGGGCTTGATGGACCATTGGTTTGACCCAGTGTGGCACTGCTTATATTCTTTATGGGGATGTCTGGTGAGGGGTGGATGCCTAGGCAGTCTCTGGGCAGGGGGAGAGTGTAGCTGATGGTGGATGTTGGGACTGTAGGTCCATGTGTGTTCACTGTGAGGGCTGGGTGCCTAGGCAGTCCTGGTCTGTGGCAGGGATGGCTGGGGAGTGTGTTCAGTGGACTCGAGGAGGTGTGTGTGTGTGTGTGTGTGTGTGTGTGTGTGTGTGTGTGTGTGTGTGTGTGTGTGTGGAGGGGTAGGTGCTGAGAAGCCAGGTGAGGGAGGTGAAAAATACTTTTTGAGTTGGTCTGTTGATGGGCTGGGCCATGGGGGGGCGGGGGGCGCTGTAATATTAGATGTGGGTGCTTCTGGGGGTAGAGCTTGGATGTGTGAATCTTGATGGGGGGCAGCTGGGCAGTCGCTGTCCTGCATGCTTTGGGGTTGTGGGGAGAGGAATCGCGGCTGAGGATTGTAGCTATGGGTGCAGGTGGGTTTCTGGATGGTGGGGATGTTTGGGTGTGGGGTCTGCTGACCTGTCTGATCTCTGGGGCCTGGAGGGTGGGTGTTCTGATGCTGCAGTGATTGGTGCCTGCTGATGGTGCTCATCACAGTTCATGCCTGTCCATGTACTGAGCCATCTTTCGGTCATCTGTTCCCCTGACTGTCCTGCTGGTTTGTTTTGAGGAAAGTTGACTTTCAGGTAGGTTGGAAGCAGTGGTGGGGAGGCTCTGGCCCAGTGACAAAATGCAGCCTGTGGCTGGTTTTTTATTTCGACCCTTTCAGTTCCCAGATCTTGCCCTTGGATCCAGTTCCTACCCCCCACACTGAATCTGAGCTGAGGGTAAGGGAGCCGAGACGAGGGCATGCACTCAAGGAGTGGAGAACTCCACGGTGCACCTCTGATCTAGGCTTAAAGAAAGGTGTCGTGTAGAGTGCACCTACCCAACTAGAAATGTCAGGCTCTTTCCATGTATTGGTGGTTTCTCGACAGCATGTGGTTAAAATGCTGTATCTTACCAGAGATTGGTGAGCACTGCCATTGACTGTTGCTCTCATGCATAGCCTCACTGTCTCTGCCTGCCCACTCCACCTGCTGCTCACCTCGCCCACTGCCGCCATCCTGGGGATACGGCTCACCTGGCCTGCTTCCGGCACCGGACACTTGCCTTTCCTGTCTCTTCTGCTCTCCAATGGGAGCCACTTAGCACCCAGCACTGGGCAGCCCCTGCCAGAACGTGGAGGCAGCAGTTGAGTGCCCCGTGCTAGCATGTGCATGGCCACGCCAACTCCAGGCAGCCATTGTGTCTGAGAGCCAGAGCTGCCCTTTGCTCACCTCCAAGCAAGAGGTGCAGTGCAGGAGCCCCTTCCCATCCCTAGGTGAACAGGAGCAGTAGCTGTGTACAGCAAGCTTGAGACTCTGGGAGGCTCGGAGTGCCCATGGGAACAGAAGTACTGCTGAATTGCACTGCATGCTTGAGGGTATAAAACTGCAGCGTTTTAACCAAACTGAAGGCATTGGTATCTTGAGCTGGGAGCTTCGCGTATTGCTCAAAGGTACGCTGGCCTGTTTATTTAATCTGGCATAAATTGAATGTCTTGAGTCAAACGTGTATAGAGGGCCCTACAAAATGTGACTTGACTTAAGACTGCGCTGGAGATGCAGACCAATATCGCGTAGGGATGAGCAGGTAGACGTTCTGCCTGGAGGGGAGCCTTGCCCGTAGCTCGCAAAGCATAGCCATCTTTGGCTTGTGTTAAAGGCAAACTTGATGCTTTCTAGGAATATTGGTCCCACTGTCAAAAAAAACAAATCCTTATAAGGGGTCCTTGGATTAAGTAGCATTCCAGCTGGACTACTTCCACATCTTGAGCTTCAGGGCATGGCAGCAAACAGGTGAAAGTTGGTTCGCTGCTTCTATCTAATGATGGGGTTCAGTTTGCATAATGAAAAGGATTGGTGGGGTTCCTCAACAGAACATTTTACTTTCCACAAACTTGGATTCTGTCTTGGTTTGGAGAAACTTGGGTCACATTCACACCTGATGCTACGGCGCTGTTAGTGATGCGAGGCAGACGCAGCAGCAGGGAGGCGCCTCGATGGAAGTAGAGCCGGTACTAATGGGCATCTGACGCAGCTAGTCTCGCGCATGACAGTGCAAAATCTAGCCTGGTTGTGTGCAAGACTAGCCACAGCAGATCCCCGCTCGCACCGACTCTACTTCCGTCGTTGGGGCTCCTCCCCACTGCCGTGTCTGGACTTTGTGTTACGCTAACAGTGCCGCGGCGTCGGGTGTGAACGTGGTATAGGTGTCTTGCGATGACACGTGTGTGTGTGTGTACGTGCATAGTGTTGGTCTCAGATAAGAGATGGAGAGTCATTCTGAGCTCTCGGACTTGGCACTTGGGAGGCCCCAAAACATACAAAAACTGGCCCAATAAAAGATCATCTGGACTAATTTAGTGATAATCCTTGGCTATAACTTAACTAATTCAAGTGTAGAGTAACAGCATTGTCTGCTTTTGGAATTCTAAATTTTGAATTCAGGTGTCCTATACTTGAAATAAAGTTTCAGATAAAGTATTTGCACTGACTTCTGTTTCAAAAAGTTGCAGTGGCTGATGATGACCTTGAAAATCTGAGCCACTGGATACCTAATGCTGTCAGCTTAGCTTACTGCTGGCTGCTTATGTGCTGTGTCTTGTAGAAAGGGTTTCTTGTTCATCGAGCCTGGTAGCAGAAGCACTTTTAATTAAATTAAACATAAGCCTCCAAATGAGCCACCTTAGTGAGTGAATGAACAAATCTTGCAAAGACGCTAGTTCCAAAAGGATGTTATCAACTTGAAATACCTTAAAAAATTAACATAGCAAACTAGCAATTTTTAAAGTGTAAATGCAGGCGAATTCACTTTATATTTGCGTTTGGAATTTCTCCTTGTATAGGCAACAAGATGTGTGAAACTAAGCTTTCCTCTCTTCAGTGCAGATACGTCCTGAACTGTAGAAGCTATAATGTAGCATTAAATGTTTTTAGTTTTAAATACTATACTTAAAACCATGGAGACGTTATCACAATGAAACTTAACTAGGTTTATACAGTAAAGGTGTTGACTTGCATTGTGCTTTTCTGGAAAAAAGAAAATTCTAGTTATTGAAGAGAGAGAATTGACTACTTAACCCTAGATCTTGTCCAAACTCCTTTTTGGAAATCCTACTGTAGCTGTCTAGTGTGAGTGCTAGGCTGTCTGAAGTGTCAAATTATCAGAAAGCACAGCTGTTAACCACACCCTCTTGTTGATGTCTCATGGATCTAAACCCTTTCCTCTTCTAGAATGAGTCTGCAGTTCTCAAATGGGGAAAACATAAGCGATATAAAGGCAGAAGACTGTCTCTGCCTCTTCCCATCACCAGAGCCTTCAGGGAGGCCATCAATTCTTCGTCCATCACAGAAGGAGAATCTGCCTCCCAAAATTGTAGCAAAGCCTCTGAAGGTATCCTGGCTTTCTGCCAGCTTTCTACTCACCTCTTTCCAGGACATGACGCTTGGTAAGAACAAGCCAGTCTAAAATATTTTTCTTCTTCCAAGGTAACTTTTCAGACGCCCGTGCGGGATCCTCAGACTTGCAGAATCCTGAGCCCCAGTGGAGGAAGCAAACTTGCTGCTTTTACCGTGGATGATGGCCTAGGAGCTGTAGATCTGCCTCTGTCTGCATCTAGCAGCATTGAGTGAGTAAAACACTCTTCAGATTAACTCTTGGTGTCTGGATATTTAATCTGACACTCCATGTGTATTAGAGATATACTCTGCTGTGGCAGTAGGACTTACAAGCTGGTTCTGCAATAAAACTGTTGAACTGAAGTAAAAATACCCTAATAAGCCAAACAAGATGTTCTGAAATAGTCCTTGTCAACTCTAATCCTAGCTCTTCCATGGAACGGCTGGTACTAGGCTAGTAACTTGATCTCTCCAGTTCCAGTCTACCAGCAGAGAAGGGAGTAGGATGCTTGCTTATCTCCCAAAGGGTGGTCTGCCAGCTGTGTCTGTAAAGCATTTTGATCTTGGTGTACAGTGACTAAGGCAAGAACTGGGTTTTATAGTGAAGGCCTGTGAAATCTTAAAGCAGGGAAAGACATTTTGTCCCAACACACTGTTGAATTTCCAGGAATAAAACAATAGAAGGAAATCCTGCTTTGGGGACTAGTGACTCAACCTCCTAGTCCATACATGATTTATAAACAAATAAACCTGAGCTCAGGCAATGAGGCAAAATGTTTGCATGAAAAAAGCAATTTTAGGACCCTTGTAGTGAGTGTTAACTCTAATCTTGGATCGCCTGAATAATTAGACACGATTTCTGCCACTTCCAGTTCTGATTTCCTTTCCCACCAAGTGTCAAACTGGCAGTTGCTCTTAACAGTGAGGATTCTGCTAAAAGAAATAAAATTCTAGTGACCAGACAAGCTAACATGGGAGAAGGGAGTCATGTGGTGTTGGAAACTGCAGCTTGGAGGCACGCAGCTCGGCACTCATGAGTGTAGGAAATGTCACATGAATGAATACTACCACCATTGTGCCCAAGTGCGATAACAATTGTGACTTAGCTGGTGACTCAACACATGCGCAGCGGTAGCCTCCCTAGAAGCCATGTTCTTACTTTCAAATACCTCCAGAGGGGACCCGGGCGGTAGCATGCCTTTGCACAAACTTTAGCAGGAAGAGTATGGCATGTATCCTATGGGACAGATCCTCTAATAAATCTAGAACAGGAGACTAGTAGGCTCTTCAGAAAATACTCAGATTTCTTGGCCAGTGAATTCAGTCTTTCTGAAGCCTAAAGAAACTTTCTCTTTTACTGTAAATCAGTTGTTTGAAGCTGCATAATTGAATAGCCTCTTCAAAATACTAGGTAAAACCTGCCAACATATCTCTACCAAAGCCATGATAGGTCAACACCCCCAAGGAAAGCCATTCAAAATGCATGAGACTCTTCACATGTGGTGGGTTTAATTCAGTGCACTAAATGCCCTCCTGGATACGAGGTTGGTGAAACCGATCAATCCTTGCACAAACAGATTTCACAATCCATTCTGTGCAAGCTTAAAAACATTCAACTGGGGGGTGTTGACCTCACCCTGAGTGACCATTCCATCAGAGGGAATCTGTACAACCCCTTGAAATTTTAGCCTTGGAGCTAAACTTCAGAACTATTGGATACCAAAAACAAAGGGTGAACCAAGATTGTAGCTTCAAAAGCCACTACGTAACAGATGGTGTGCTGGGATCCCTACATTGTATGTAAATAGTTGGACTGGCTAACTATCTCTTGTCATAAATTCCCAACCCTTTCCTTAGTTCTTGCTATTGTGTATCCTAGCTGGCACTTTATCTTATGGTTATTGGTTCCCCTTCTTTAGCATTTTACTTGAAATGCCTTTTTCTTAGCAGCTCTCTCCCAAATTACTGCTTTCATACAGATACTTGTCCTGCCGTTACCTAGTCTATACTTGACAGATATGCCTGATGAATGGTCCTGTGATCTAGGATCTGACATGCTTGCCAACAGAAGCTGGTCCAATAAAACATTTGACTATTTTATCTCAATCTCTTATAACAGAACTTGTCAAGTATCTAAAGTGGATCCTGAAACACAAGGGGGACAAATGACAGATGAGACCAGCATTGCTCCGTATCCAGATGATGAGATGCTTGTGAAAAGCCAGGGTACATACAACATTGACTTTGATAACTTAAATGACATTGACCCCTTCAAGAGCTCTGCCCATTCTCAGAATTCTCCTGCCAGCTTGAAACAGTCTCCAGTGGGAGTTCCAAAGAGCTCAGAGAAATCCTTTGAGAACACCAGTGGAAACTCTCCATTGCTGGATGTTTCAATTCCCTCAACTTCACTGCTGGCTACTGCAGTCCCTGAGAGAACGGACTTGAATGGAGAAACCTCTGATTCTGTGGCAATAGAAGCACTGTCCCTGGATGTAATGGTGTCAACAAGTGAACCCAAGTTAGTCCCTGAAAATGAAGAGACTGCAAAGCCATCTTCTGAAGAAGCTTGTAAAACTGAGCCAGAATCAGCACCAGTACAGCAATCTCCACCCCATGTGCAGACCTCCTACAGCTTTGACCCTGACAGCACTGACATAACGGATCCTTTCAAAATGGGAGGATCAAAGCTGCTCAATTCTCCAATAGCAGATAAAATTCTGACTGAGTCATCAAAACCTCAGGAAGAGGCTGGTATTACCAAGGCTGAGCCTGTAAAACTAGAGTTCTACTTCACTGAGGCACCTACTAAAAAGCCACCTCCTAGGAATCTAGGCAAAAGAACTGGGATTAAGATCCCTTCCAAGAAGCCAGCTGTAACTCGAGAGAAAACACTGGCTAATGCTGCAGCCAAAGATGAGAATAAAATGGAAGGTGAGATGCTGTCCCCCAAAGCATCTTACAACTTTGACTGGGACAAGTTTGATGATCCAAACTTCAATCCTTTTGGAGGAGGAGGTATTAAAGTATGTAGCTCACCAGAGCATCCTGTACCTAACACTGAGAAATCCAGTCTCGAAGAGGATGCTAGCACCACAACAGAGAGAACTTCCCCGATACAGCAGAGTGATAAAGCTCGTGGGTACAAGACTGCTGAAGAAAGAGATCTTGAAAGCCAGTAAGAACATTCTCAGTACATATTTTTTGGAACTCTAAATTCTTGCTGGTGGTGGGAGAACAACTAAATGTATGCAGTCAATGTTTTGGCCAAATTGTGTTACCAGAGGTCATAAGAATTAGCCATTCTCCCAATGGGAACTCCAATATGGAGTCGTGTCTCTCTTCCCCCCCCCCCCAAGATATGCTGCCTCATTCTGGGAGCAGATGTGTGCACAGACACATTCTGGTTTGTTTACTCCCCTGGCACTCTTCCCCCACACCCCCAAAAACCAACCCTGGGATAAGTGGAGGGAAAGGGAACGTACTGAGATTCTGATGTCTGCCCCCCACGTTCTTCATAAAATGTAGACTTCAAAGAGAAGGGATCCCTGAAACAGCTGGGATGGCAGCTGCTATACATCTTGGGCAACTGACTTTGAGAATTTATGCTCTACCCCATGAGACTCAAGGGTTAACTCAAACTGTGGGGTGGGCTCCCCATTGGAGTCCTCCTACTGGGCCAAGTTGGATCAGATGCAAGAGGTTTGTTCTAGTTTTAGGAACCTGCGCATCCCATCCCCCTTGGAGCGCGTGACGTCGTGGTGTTCTGCAGCAGCTGGGCTATGTTGGGTCAAAGGCAGAGGATTCCATAACCCACCCGCTTCCTGACCTGGTCTTGGCCATCCCAGAGCACCTTAACTAGGAGTGGCTTGAAACAACGGTTCTGTCCTCATGTCCAGTTTGGTGTCTTGACTGGAATTCCATTTGGAAAACACTCCAGCTGGGATCTTGGTCAAACTATTTAAAAAAAAAAAATATATATCCCTGGCTAATTAAACAAAATGGCACTGCCTGGCCCTCCTGGCAGCAGTGCTAGCACCACCATTTTCGATCTGGGCAGTGCCTTTTCGCACATGTACAAGTGGTTGGGTTTTTTATTCTACTTGGTTTGTTTCAATCGGAAACCAGAAAGAATAGCTGGACCAGTCTTTCATTCCAACTTGGTTTGAGCCAGATGAAATGCCCATGTCTGACTAGAAATTCCAATTTCATCGCTAACCATGATACCTTGGTGCGCTGTGGGCATGAGGGGGCACAATGCATGTTGGCATACAGCTGGGGTTAAACAACTCCCCTCCCCTTTTCCAGACAGCTTCCCCTGCGGAGCCGCATGCCGTCGCTGTGCTCTGCAGGGGAGGGACGTTCCATTCGGAAGCAGCTTAACCCTCTCCTCCTCAGAGCAGTAATGTCACAGCAGTCGGTGGAGACTGTTTTGTGCTCTCGATGAGCTAGTGAGTAAGCTTGCAAGAGGAATTTGGAGTCAGCAGTAGAATGTAAGATTAACTCTCTTGAAATTGTTTGACCCCCTTTCACATTTCCTGGCCTTCTGTATTGTCAAAAAGCTGGGAGATAGCAGTGGTGGTCCCTCCTTGGTAGAATTCTAGCTTTCAGGGAGAGAGAAGTTCCGCTCTGTCGGCAATGTTTCAAAGTTGTGCCTGCAGAAATGTCTAAGTTAAAGCAAGTGTTAACTGGTATCCATCTTCGATGCTAAGTTCAGCCATCTCTTCCTACAGGGAGGCTGTGAAGCAGAGTGGCACGGCAGAACCTGCAGCTAAATCAGAAACTGAAGCAGAGCCTTCAGGAGAAGTTGCTTTGGTAACGTATAGTCTGAACTGATGCAATTCTTGATCGGTGCAGTAGGCTGAGAGATAGAGAACTGCTTATTTCCAATAAAATTGCTGCTTTCCCTTGTTCCACACCCAAGGCAGTCTAAACTGGATATAGATCTGGCTAGATCGAACTTCTGAATAGGAGTAACTTCCCCCTAAACAAGAGTAGGCAATCTGACTTGTGCTAAACTGTGCCCATGGCCTGAAGGTGCTTAGCAGGCAGTCAGATGGTGATGTTGGGACAGAAGTGCCACACTCAATTGGATCAGCAGTGTAGAGTACAGAAGTGAAGACTTTAGTGGAGTTATCAAAGAGCAGTTCTACTGGATGACAGGATTAACAAGGTGTATATATACTGGGTTAAAATAATTCTGTCATAGTCTGTAGCTTCTCCCTCGGGCTCTGAAGAGGGTGTAGAACTTGGCTCCGTTTTAGTAGCCTAATGACTGTCATGGAACAGGTTGTGTTCATTGTGACAGTAATGGGCTATGGTACAGTAGTTGGTGGATGTGATATTCCAGTGCTCCATGTGACAAGATGTTCCCCTCTCAATGTCTGTCTTCCCAGAAGAACACATCAAGTGTCACAACAACAGACATCTCCTGTCAAGATAATTTGACTGCGAGTGGTAGTGGAACATCCCCTCAGGGCTACCAAGAACTTGAGCCTGCTGCTTCCATGAAGCCTGAAGTGTCGGAGAATGTAAATGGCCAAGTAGCCATGTCAGAATCTGATGAGTTCTTCAGATCACCAACAGAAGGTGAGTGCCTTCTCTCTCCCACAGAGTGGAGACGGATGTAGACATCCAAGCTCTCAGAATAAAAAAAGTTCAAGTGTGGCACGATCTTCTCTGCTGCCTTCTCCTAAAACGAATTGTAATGCTACCCAACCTTAAATATTTTTATTACAGCAATGCCCAGTGTGCTAGGCACTAGAAAGCATGGCCTTTTTGCCATAGAGTGTATACCCAAGGGACTGGAGGGGGAGAAGCATGTGGAAACTGAACCAGTACTAGACAAGATTGGTGTTCTAAGCATGCCGGCCTTGGCAAATCACTTCAAAGTGCTTAAATAGCTGCCGAATTCTCCAGAGGATGGTGGGCTTGTGAAATCAGGGGTTGGATACAATGGTTAGCGGGTGAAGAGAAGGGGGCAGGGAGACGTTGCTAAAGAACCTTACGCAGAAAGAGAGCTTGGTTTGGATAGGAGTCTTGGACGGTAGAATACCCTGAGGCTTGAGACCGTGTCCATGGGCTAGTGAACATCTGTCAAGATGGCTGCTTTAATGGGCATAATTGCAGCTATAAGTCGGAAGTGAGGTTGAGGTTAAGTCCTCTCCTCATCCCTGACTTTATATGGAATGATGAGCCTGGCTTCATGCCAAGCTTTGTCTTGGTCTTCTCGCAGGCAGGAAGTAATGTTAGCCTCTTAATTCCCTCCCTTCCAAACGAGGAAGTAGCACTGCTTAATATGCAGGAGATTTTTTTCCTGTTAAAATTAACTGTTGCTTCATAGCTTTCTCACCGGAGGGGGAGACTGGTCAGTGCGTAGAGTTCTGACAGGTTACCAGTGCCTCAGTCAAAATCCCCCTGACTGGACAAGGGGGTTTTGCACACACTTTCCTGTCCAGATTTTAGACCCTGGGACTAGTCGTGTGTGACTTAAACTGTCTTATGCTATTATAGTTATAGTGCCAGCAGTGTACCTGACACTGTCCAATCAGTAGTTAAACCGGTCCCTACCCCAAGGGGCTTAAAGTTGGAGACAGAAGGATATGTTCATGAGGGTGAGAAGTTGCAGGTGTACGTGCTTCACTTACTCCAGGGAAGAGAAGGCAGCTTCACTCCTAATGAGCTAGGGAAAGCCTGACAGAAGTGGGTTTTCAGGAGGGAATTGAAAGTTGGGGGAGAGCGTTAAAAATATACTTGTGCAGCTCCTAACAGGAAGTTGCAGTGGTTAATGGATGTTTCCTTGGAAAGCAGCTGAGCTAGGAATAGCCTCTTGTCTGTAGGGGTGTGAAACCAAGAGCAGAATGTCCTGTCCCAAGCGTGCTTGCTTGTTAGAGAGTTCTTCAAAAAGAAAGAAACCATTATTGGTTAAATGTTCACTGAGACTTGAGTTGCATTTGGATAGTTTCCTTGCTAGTGCTGACGGCCTTCCCAGACCGTTTGGAAAGGACTGATGGGAATCTCCTTTTCTACACTGGACACTTTCCTACTAGCTGCACTAACTGTGGGACTTTATTGGGGCTACTTTTTATGACTATTAACTTGGCCCAACTTTCCAGTTCTAGGAATGGACATAGAAATTGACTACCTGGAGCAATTTGGAACCTCCTCGGTAAGTAGCAGACAATGAATCCAGTGTGGGACTGGATGCGTAGGAAGGTGCAAACCTAACCCAATCTGGAGTAGCTGTGGAACGTAGCTACAACTAGTGGCAATACCCAAGATAGGCTGAGTTTGGTTGGTTTTACATCATCTTGCTACAAGTGCCCGTGGAGCCAGCAGTGGCCTGGCTGAGCAGCGCAAATGGCCTTCTGGCTGCTGTTGGGTTGTGTTTTGAGATGGTGATAAGAAACTGGCAGTGAAGTAATTGGTAGCTTGCACTGTTAACCTCAGAGAGGATTTCAAGTTCATCAAGCTGCTTCTGCCAGGATGAATGAATGCAAATCTAAAATTTGCCTATAGATGGAAACCTCATTCAGTTTTCCTTCCAATCACCCATCTGGTCCCAGCCTATTCCTGCGGTAGAGCAGACTAATACACCCTTGGGGGAATGGTACAGGTGTGCTAGACTTGGAATGTCACTTCCAACTGGAGTCTTTCATCTTGTTCTTTAGTTTAAGGAGTCTGCTTTGAGAAAGCAATCCTTGTATTTGAAGTTTGACCCGTTGCTGAGAGAGAGCCCCCCAAAAGTGGCTCCTGCTACTAACGAGACCATCTTTGGCATAGTGACTCCCTCTGAAAGTGGGTAGGTAGAAGAGATTGACGCTTGTTGCGGAGCATTGCTTTCAACGCTGAGGTTCCCGGCTAAGTGTTTGACTGCTGTCTCTGATTGCAGCAGATTGGCGCTAGAAACACGCAAGCCTACAATAAAAGCGCCTCAAAAGGAGTCTGACGGACTGGAACTTCTAGGAGCTTTCCCAGAACCAGTAAGTGCAGTCGTAGCTGCCGGAGGGGCAGCCGTCCAACTTGTCTAGCCTTTGGCCCATAGCAGTCAGCCCCAGCTGCAAGTTTCTCCCCACTCCAGTCTGTGCATTCGCTCTAGGTTAACTTGCCACAGGAGTCTGGATCAATCAGTTGCCTAGACACACTCTAATTCAATGGTGCTCATAAAAGGGAGCTTTGCTGAGGCTGATCAGGGGTAAAGGCACGAAAGCCTAGATACTGGGAAGGCGAGGAGAGTCTCTTCCAACAACTAACCTCGAACTAGAAAAAGATCTCGGTGGAAGCCATTTATCTTATACTCTGTTCTCCCCCTATGGCTCGGGGCAGCCCACAACCTATAAAAATAACCCAGCCCTATATCCCTGCCTGCCAAGCAAGACTCCTTGGAAAGGATCTGTTGGCCACTGCTGCTGAACAACTCTCCTCACGTTAAACCTAGTAAAACGGGGTGCTTCTTGAATCCTAGCCCCAGTGATGGTGAGATGAGGGGCGCAAATTCCAAATAAGGGTGTTGGTTGCTAGTGCTGCTGGAGCCTTGCCTAGTCAGGTGGCTTCCTCGGCATACCTCTTTCTAGAACAAGCCACTCAGTATAAATTCCAACACAAGGCAGTCAGGTCTAAAAATCAAGAGCTTGTGTAAACTCTACCCTGGGTATCAGTACGGTGCTCCTTAGCTAGCCATTGCTGCACTCTCCCCCTCCAGTATAAATGCCCCAGGCAAACACTACCATTGGCTTCTGTGGCTGGTGCCAAACGACATGTATAAGCAGGTGACTTATGGGGGAACTAGGAAGCTTGGCTGACCTTAGTCAACGTATGCAAATTCTAAGCCCTGATCTCAATGAGTAGCTGAGGGGGATGAATTGCAAGTAGCCTTCTCCTTGCAGGATTTGGCTCCTCTAATTCCGGATGCTACAACCAGCTACACATCTCCATTCTCGCTTGTTAACATGAACGCTGCAGATGATATCATAGAAATGCTGAAATACAGCCAAAAGGATATGGATGTGGCCATAGAAAAGGTTAAACTAGAGGTAAGGATGAATCGGCTGGAGAAGAGGGAAATGGAACTTGCTTGAAGAATGTACCCTTCTTTGGGTCTCAGCCTCATGGGGAGTGGGGTTGGGTCTAACCTTCCAATGGGGTCTCATCCTTGCAATTGCTTCTCCCTCCCTGGCTCCTGTGATCAGAGCCTAGCTGAGCATAAGGGGACCTACTGCAGGATCTTAGACCCATAGAGTCCAAGCTTGTCCTCAAGTGGCAAAGGAGCTATGCTCCCTGTCCATTGTACAAGATTGTTCCGTGCTAGGTAGATAGTCGTTCAAAGAGTTTCTTGAAATGGCCCCCCTGATATTAGGAATGCATAAGAGATTTAGGGCATTTTTACACAGACACTTATTTTATTTTTATTTATAAAAACATGATACCCCGCCCCTTCTGACACAACAGCTTGGGGTAGCTTACAATAACATTAAAACCATTACAAACCATTGTCCTAGCATCTGAATGTTAATCCCAGGATGAGAGGTCCATCTGAACTTAGAATTCAATGATTGTAATCCTGGGATCCCTGAAAAACCCAGTGATTACACAACCTTTTTGGAGGTTTTGTAAAATCTGGGTGTTAAACGATCCCGGGATTAGGTCCATCTAAACGACTATCCCACGATAGCTCTTCCCATAACGCTCTGATACTCATCCTGGGTTAGTGGACTGACATCCTCGCTGCAGTTCTGCCTCTCGTATCTAGGAGCACATGACTGTGGGGAGACTGTATTACCTCCATCATCCTTCAATGCATTGCGGAGCGCCAAGTTTAAATACCCGCAGAATGAAAGGGATGAGTTTCCATTTTCTTCAACTCAGAAAGAGAAAAGAAATGGAAATCGGATTTTCTTCAGTCCTAGAAATCTGTGCGCTGAGCAGACGAAAAGCACCATGGGATTGATATTCATCCCAAAGACTCTAATCCCAGGATAAGAGTAATGTGCTGTTTCAAATGAACTATCCCAGAATAGGTTAATACCAGGATAGAAATGTCCATGTAAACAGGTACCACTTTATAATCACTGGATAACAATTCCAGGATAGCTTTGGTCTGTGTAAAAACGCCTTTAATCTCATGATTTCCTCTTGTAAATGTCTCCTTTTTCATTCCCCAAAAGACAGCTAGTGCATGGTCTGAGGCTTGTTACTGTAGGAGACATGATTTTAAACCTTGTAAGCAAAGAAGCCATACGTGCATCAGCCTTTTTTTGCTTTGGCTTATCAGTATTGGTTCTGACAAACCTCAATAATCTGAGCAAAGTCTTCCTCCCTTTAGGTCGAAGAGAAGGAGATGAAAGCTTTGGAATGGGAAACGAAATACAACCAAATCTATCTGGAATGCCAAGAAATGGGGTAAGGGCCTGCCATAGCCAGAACCTACCTGTTATGTAACTGCAGTCTCTGATGCAAACTCCCGGTATCAGCTTAGTTAGCATTCTACCCCAGAAAGGGACAGGTGGGCCTACAGGGCAGAGGGAGGATCTGTCTTCTGAACAATGGATGGCATAGCACCAGGTACACTGCTTGTGCTATATAAATAGCTGAGCCTTTCCCAGAGCAGGTGATTGGAGCAGCAGCTGCCTTGATGCTGGCTGCTAGCAATTGTAGCTCTTCCTGCCTTCTCTCTCCTGTCATGGATGTCAGCTGTGGAGCCTGGTGACTCCCCAGAAGGGGGTGGTGGTGTCAATCTCTTCCAGTGCAGTCACGCACACGTCGCCCACTGAAGGTACAGGGGAAAGTTCTGCACACACTGACTCAATGCCCAATCCCAGGGACCGTTGTCTGATGGCAGAGGGGTAGAAATCCGGGGTGGGAGGAGGGGGAGCTGCTATGAATAGCCCAGGTTGGCTTGTGTTTCAGATACTGCTTCTAACTTATTGCCACTTTTTTTTAGAAAAATTGTCATGGGGTATGAAGGGACAGTAACCCAAGTGCTGGGTAAGTAGAGAACCAAAGTATTCCCGGGGGAGAGGGGAGCTTACATTAGCTAGCTTAAAGAAATTGTGTAATCTTCTCTGCTATTTCTGTAATGTAGTTACATGGCATGAAATGCTTTGCTTGTAAAATGGGTGTTTACATGCTACCGCTGCACGTGCCTGTCCTTGGAGAGCCTCCTATGTACTCAGGAGGGCGGGGGGCAGTTGGGAATTGTTATGACTTGGTCTTGAAAATCTATCCCTCAAATCCTTTCTGCCATGAATGGCCAATAAAACATCCCCTCCAATAGTAAAATCTTCAGTGGGAATGAGAGCCTTGGAGAAACTCTGCTCTAATGGTGGCTCCTCCTCCTTTGCCAGAACTAAACGTCCAAACTCCTCAAAGATCAGGAGTGATGCCGACACCCTGCCAAGGCTCTGGTGCTTGGTACTCTTCCAACTGGCCACCTCTCCTCTTAAAGTGCAGCTCTAATGGGACTAAGCTTCCAGATGCACCCCCTAATCTTGGGTGGTCCTGAAGGCCTCTTATGTTAGAGGACTCGGCATGAAAGGTTGGACAGCCTGGGGGGGGCGGGGCTTTTTAAAGCCCATCTGCATGGCATTGTTAGTCAGGGATTCATTTACAGAAAGCTTGAAGCCATACTGCTAGCCACGGACTACACCACACACGTTTCTGCACTAAAACGTCCAGGGCAGTCAAACAACTAAGCTTAGAATACCAAGAACTAACCTTGCAAGGACAGCTGTGTGCACATCTATTACTAGCTTCGTCCTTTGCTGTCTTGCCCTGTAACTGCCTCCTAGCTTGGGTTGCTTCAAGTACCATCCTGCTGCCCAGTCCTCTTCACCCTTGGAGGGAAGAGCCCTTCCTTCCATGCAGGACTGAGGAGATCAGAACAATTCTCCCCATCGCTGGGAGTGGCAAGATGTTTCTAAATGGGTGCCTGTTCCTCTAGAGGATGCCCAAAACCAGAAGGAGCTCTTGAGAAGAGAACTGCAGAAGGTGTTGGACGAGAAACAGCAGGTTCAGTCAGATCTGAACTCCATGGAGAAATCTTTCTCTGACCTCTTCAAACGATATGAAAAACAGAAGGAAGTGCTAGAAGGCTTCCACAAGGTAAGATAGAAAAGCAAGATGGACAGTGCTTTCAAGATACAGGACTTGTCTTTGGGGAGAAAGGTGCTGTTGGCTTCTCTTTGCCTCTTATAGAGGAGGAAAATAGCCAACCTTAAAACAATTGCCTAACATAGAAGAGTTCTTGGGAAAGGGTGTCAATTTCCCCCTTATTGGACAAGGCCAATCTTGGAGGCTGGCCAGGGTGGAGAAGGGCAATCCAATTAAAGTGTATCTGGGTTGTCGGACAATGTTTGACAAGGTGTTCTCATGGGATAGGAGGCAGTGTCTGGTCATGGGCTGGTAACTGCCTAAAGGATAGGGAACAAAAGGTGGCTTCCACAGTGGAGAGAAGTAAATAGTAGGGTGCCCCAGGGGTCTGTACTGGGACCGGTGTTTAATATATTCATTAATCTGGAAAGCGTGAGATAATGACACTTGCAGAGGACACCGTTATCAAGAGTGAATGCCAGGGAAGACTGAAGAATTACAGGAGGAGTTTGCACCAAATGGGCAATGAAAGTCTGTGTAGACAAGTGCAGTGTGATTCATGCAGGGGAAAAATAATCCAAACTCTACCCAATGCTGGGTTTTAAATTGGGGGTGGGTCGGAGTAAACACTTGTGGGGAAAGGATCTTGAAGTCATTGTGAACAATTGAAAACCTTGGTTTGGTATGCAGTGGCAGTCAAAAAGGCAATTGAAATGTTGGGAATTACTCAGAAAGGGATAGAGAATAAAACAGAAAATATCATGCTTCTATAAAGCATGTTAAGCCGCACCTTGAACATTGCATACACTTCTGGTTGCCCATCTCAAAAGATCTAGTAGAATGAGAAGCACCGCGAAGGGACAACAGAACTGATGAAAGGTAGGGAATGACTTCTGTATGAGGAGAGGTTTGATAGGCGAGAAGAGGGGATAGGATAGAAGCCTATAAAATCGGGAGCAGCATAGAAAAAGTAAACGGGGAGCTGTTCTTTACCCTCCAACGGCACTAGGACTAGAGGACACTGCATGAGACTTGCAACAGATCTAAAAGAAACAAAAGGAAGTATTACTTCAACTCAGTGAACCATCAACCTGTGGAACTGGTTCCCAGAGGAGGTGGTCAAGGCCACTAGCATAGCCAGATTAAAACAAGGATTGGATGAGTTCTTGGAGGACAGGTTCATTAATGGCTATTAAACCAAGTAGGTCTGGGACGTAACTTCTGGCTAACGGCATCTGTTGGGTACTTCATCTTCAAAGCGACCAAGATGGTCACTGTTGGAGGCAGGATACTGGGCTTGATGGACCTTTGGCCTGACCCAGTGGGGTTACTGACATGCTTTCCTTTTTGTGGCTTGGCTAGAATGAAGAGGCTCTGAAGACATGTGTTGAAGATTACCTTACAAGGATAAAGAAGGAAGAGCAGAGATACCAAGCACTGAAAGCACACGCAGAAGAAAAACTAAGTCGGTAAGTGAGGTTGGGAAGAAAATGCCGATCTGTAGAATCTTAAAATCTGTTTTGTATTCAGATATTGAAAGTACTGACATGGATTTCTCTCCAATCCAGAGCAAATGAAGAGATTACACAAGTCCGGAATAAAGGCAAGGCAGAGATGGTTGCGCTAGAAGCCAACTTGCGGAAACAGCAAATGAGGATACAGTCGCTAGAGAGAAGCTTGGAGCAAAAGGTGTGTTGGGAGGTGTGTTGCGAGTTCTGATGCCCCAAATGTTCCTGGTAGGTGGGAGCAAAGGTCATGTGGGGGGGGGGGCGCTTAGGCCCATCTGCACTTGAGGCTGAGCAAGCGGAGACAGTCTTGGCTTCTGAGCAGAACATGAACTAAGACAGATGGGATCTAACATCTAGCCAACATTGAATTGCTGTGAAAGCCGTAGCCTCCAGGATACCTTGATTTGGGAGCCATCTTGTATTTTCTTGTCCCAGTACTATTACTTGATCTGGACCATCTCCTCTCTAGCTTTTTGGAGAATATCAAATACACATGGCACAGCTGGCTGCATGAGCAGGGAAGCTTGGATAACTCCATTCCATCTAGAGTTCTTACTTGCATTGCATGGTGGGTCTATTGGATCCACACGATGAGTCTCTTAAATTGTCGGTTCATGCAAAGGCATCGATGGTCCTAGGGAAGTGCATGGTCCTGTACTCTGCTGTTTCTAGAGTTGCAACTGTGGGAGCAGAGTTAAAAGCAATTCTTGTGATGTCTTCCAATCCTGGCACCTGCATCTCTCGTTAATGGATCAGGAAGTTAGGATGTGTGAATCAAGCCCACCACTAGTGTTTATGGGAGTGGTGGAATCGTTCAGAGGACAAGCAGCTTGCAGCTTACCCCTGGCCTGTGGGATTAAATAAGAAGGAAAGGGTAACATAACTTGTTTAAAGACATTAAATTAGAGGAAGGACAGCTCATCTGTAGAAGTATTGAAAGGAAAACCTTTAAAGCAACAAAGATTCCCACTAATTTACGTGTCAAGTGTTGAACTTATCTTTAAAGCTTGCCAGTAGCTGCACTGGATTGCAATTTCATGACTTCTGTTGGAATGACCACTGAGATGCCTCCTGGTTTTTGTTTTAACAGACAAAGGAAAATGATGAACTTACAAAGATCTGCGATGACCTAATCTCCAAGATGGAAAAGATCAGTAGCTGAACTCTTGTGTAGATATCTCTAATGGTTCCCTTTTGTTCTCTGTAGTATTTGCTGCTCTCGAATTCTATTTCTTTGTATGTGTGGAAGTTTTCTGTTTTTAATTATGTATGTGAAATAGACTTGCATCTTCAGTAAGACTGCGTATCGTGTAAAACTTGGCAGACAGGACAATTGGGTGTTGGACACAAACTGAGCAAATTGCAATGGTGTGTATACTCAAGTTTTGTAAATGAAAGGTTTGTAGACCTGGTGGCTTTCAATTGTGTGGCTCTGGAGTACCAGGAACATAACGCGTTCTGCTGCCTGACGTGACCAGGTTTAAGGCCAGATGACCACAGAACTGGAGCATTGCTACATAACTCTCCCTGCAGAGGCCTCGGGGCCGTAAGTGTGTTCCAGTCCACTTGGGGATAGACACGTTCTCTCTCTCCCTTTCCCTGGTAGATCTCATGCTAGACTATCATGGATTGAAGGCTGGACAACAGAGTAACCGTCCAATGTAGATATCAGAGCATTCACGGTTAGACTAGGCTTCAGTCTCCAGAGCAGGCAAAGAACAATGTGGTCTCTTTAGGCTCAAGTCATTAGGAGGCTAATCCCTTTGCCTGGCAGCCTAACTAAACTCACGTGGCTCCCTATGGAAGGTTAGTGAGGCTTGGAGGAGCCATCTGCCTCTGTTTCTGGACGTACATGTTGCCTGCGTTGTACTCCAAGCAGAAGAATCCACAAGCCTACTCCTGATGGGCTCTAAGGTTGCTCCAGTCTGTTCTCATGTCATGTCATTCCTTCCGGAACCTTTGGAGTAGAGATTGCTGTCCTATACATGCTAGTCTCATGCCTACCCACTCCACTTCTGAGTGGGTGTGTAGTGGAGCTGGTCGTGCCACGTTAAAGAGCTTGTTTGCTGTTTCCGTGCCTGACTTGGCAGCATCCCTGTAGTTGCAGATGGGCCTCCTGAAAGCCTGAGTTGAGTAACCTGGAACCGGCTAAGCGTCTAGTTTGCCTAGAAGCACTACAGACCCTTCCCTCTTCCTCTAGCACTGGGGTAGCTTACCCCCAGCGAGCCTCCTTCTGTAAATATGGGTGCATTGCTGGGAATAGAAATAGCTGCCTCAGTCTCTTTCTTTTCTGGTAGATTCCCTGGAATACTTGTAATATGCTTGCCCTGGTGTTAATGACTGACATTGAAACTAGAGTGCCACTGAACCCTTGTCTTTCAATAAATTCTTCTAGCAGTAATGGCCCTATTGGGGTAGTTAAAACAAGGAGTCTGGACCAGTCAGTCAGAAAAGTGGTTTAAGTGGGGCTGACTGTTACAAATATCCTTTTTTAGACTTGTGGAATAACCAAGTTAGGTCTTCGATTTAGCTTTCACTCAACCCCAAAATCAAAATAATGACCTGTGTTGAAACAAACTGATGATGACCCAAGATGGGGATCTGTCTAACACAGTGGTCTACCACTCTACTGGAGTGCTCCATTTTTCGAATACATTACTTGTGCCCAGTGTCTCTCAATCGCTTTAGTAGTGGTGTCCTAGATCAAACTCCTGGTGGCTTTGGCAAAAGGGGAAACTCCCCTATCCAACTTCCTAAGTCTGGCGAGTGCCCGTGATAGGTGCATTTGGGTATAGCTGTATGTGCTGGCTGTTTGAAAGCAGCATAGCCACGTGCTGAGCAGGCTCCACTCTGGCCCTGTGGGGGTGGCACACAAGTCTGGACAAAGAACAATTACTAAGAAGCACTTGGTTTAAAAGCCGGGCTGGTCAATTGGGTTCAGTTTTGCAGCACATCCCCTGTTGCCGGTTTAAATGTTCATATTCTTTTAATTGTAACCAAGGGCACAGAAGGTATTCAGGGGGATGGGGCTCGAGCAAAAGGTACACAGCTGTCACTGAAGGTTTCTCCTTCTGTCTCCTGTCAAGTGCTCCGCACAGGTAGCTCTGCGGATGGCCGACAGGAGCCAGAAGAAGAAATTCTCATGCGCATGCATGGAGCTGCCCGTTCCTTAGTCTGATCTTCTGCTGTCGGGAAGCTTATCGCGGTTCTCCTGAACCTGGAGCAGGTGTAAAGAAGGGAAGAATAACAGATTAATTTGCATGCCCAGACATCAGGGCAGCGGCATAAGCGGGGCGAGAGGCCGCGAGATCCTCTGGCTCGGGGAGTCTCGGCTGGCCGGCAGGTTCCTGTGCAAAGCGTCTGGGAACGAGTGGCTGTGGAGGCGAAACACCTGCCCCCCCTCCCCCCCACCCCAAACTTGGGGAAGGCTCACGTAGCCAAGGGCCGATTGCCCCACAAAGTGCCCAGGAGCTAGGGAAGCTCCCCCCACCCAGGGCTCGGTTCCACTCGGCAGCCCCACCCCCCCCCCCAGCCACGAAGCCAAGACACGCACCTCCCCTCACTGAGTCAAGTGGGGAAAAGGATATGGAAGGGGCGCATCAGCACCAGCTGCCCCTTCCTTGGGGTAGGGACCGGTCTCACTATTGCTTGGACAGTGTCAGGTACACTACTGCCACTATAACTATAATAGCGTAACAGTTTAAGTCACACACACGACAAAAAGTTCAAGGGTCTAAAATCTGGACAGGAAAGCATGTGCAAAGCACAAGTGCAACTCTACCCCTTGTCCAGTCGGGGATTTTGACTGGTACTGGTAACCTGTCAGAACACTACGCACTGACTAGTTTCCCCCTCTGACACAGGGAGGCCCCCTAATGGACATCTCCCTGGTGGTTTCCATGGAAAGGATCCAAAAGTCTCTGGATCGTTTGTGGGAACTGCAGGGCAAAGGCCCGAGCAACCCCTCCCCTGACACACACACACCCCAATCTAAAGGCGGGAAAAGCCCTGCACAAGGCTGCAAGGAAGGGCAAGTGGCCACTAGGGGGTGCCCTGAATAAGCTCCTCCGATCCCCTCACTACTCTGATGAGAGTGAGGGGGAATCTCAACCCAAGAGACCCAGGGAACAAGCGCAGATGGAGCTGGGCTCAGACTCAGAATTTGAGTCAGGCCAAGGGTGGGAAGATATTGATGAACCCGGCACACAAGAGTTTCAGGACCCTAGGCACAAAGGCAATTTCTCCCCGTCTCCGGGCTAATCCTCTGCACGGGTAGCTCGGCGGATGGCCGCCGGGAGGCAGAAATGATCTTTTGCGCATGCGTGTAGAGCTATCCCACTTGATTTTCTCAGTCCGTCTTCTGCCTTCGGGCTGTCAGGTGCTTCAGTTCTCTTCTCTGGCACCTGAAAATCAAGAAGGGCAAGTTTAATTAGGAAAGGACCTAAAGATACCTAGAGCTTGCAGCCCGGTAAAAAAAAAAAAGGAGAGGAAAGGGTTTTAGGCAAGCGGGCAGGGCACAAAGAGGGGCGGCGTTTTTCCCCGACTTGGGGAAACGCGGGAGGCCCAGCCAGTTCCCCTGCAAATCGCCAGGGAATGGGAGCAGAAAACTGGAGCCCATCAGATAGGCGCAGCAGCAGAAGCCTCCCCCCCGCCTTGGGAAGGCACCGCACTGCGGGAGCCATTCCAGCTACGGCGCAATTTCTCCATCAGCAGTGCCAACCGCGTGGACTAAAATAGAGGGACTCTCAGGAGAGGGAGCGCAGCAAGCAGCATCCCCCCAGGAGGAAAGGCAAGTAGACATGCCCTTCCTGGCCAATAGCATGGGGGAAATCTTGCAGTCCATTGAACAGTTATGCGATGGGCAAACCAAGGGCCCCCCGCACCAGTGGCAAAGAAAACCAGGGCGGGAAAACCTTTTCAGAGGGCGGGCAGCAGTAGGCGAAAAGGCCCACATGGGGGAGCCAGAGCCAAACTGTTGGAGTCTTCTGGCTTCTCTAATGAGAGTACTGCTGAACCTCAGCCAAAAAAGCACAGAGAAGCAGAGGAGAGGCAAATTATTTCAGCCTCTGACATAGTCTGAACAGGAATGGGGAAACCTGGAGGGAGCAGCTTCTCAGGAAGCTCCCCAAGAGCCATGAGACAGCGACAGGCAGTTCCCGTTAGCTTATAGGGAACAATTTCTATCTCAAGTAGCAAAGACCCTACAACTAATAGAGAGACAGAGCAAGGCGGACTCAGACTCTCAGGAGGAGGAACAGAGGAATTATATCCTTTCCCTGCACGGCAAGGAATCTGGGGTAGCCCTAGATAGGGTTTTCGAAAAGCTAGTCATACAGGACTGGAAACATCCAGATAAAACCATTAGGATGAACAAGACTCCGGCCTCGTTGTACTCTTTCGCTAGGAAGAAGGAACCAATGTTTAGGAACCCGAAAGTAGATGCAGCGGCAGTTTCACTAGCCCGGCAGACAGTTTTCCCCACAGAGGGGGACTGTTATCCCAGGGACCCCACAGACAGGGCCATAGATGCTTCCTTATGCAGAGGCCTAGATCTTTCTGCCTCTTCTCTAAGGGTTAACATCATATCCTTCTACGTGGCAAGGGCACTCACGACATGGATGCAAGAGGCCCAGGACCCAGACATTTCATAAAAGAGAGCACAGGTCATATCCTCTCGAATCTCTCTAGCCGCAGCTTTCCTGGCGGACGCCACCATGGATGCTATGAGGTGGGCTGCACGAGCTCTAGCTAGCAACGTGGCAGCCAGGAGGAGATTGTGGCTCAGGTCTTGGCAGGGGGACATCACAGCAAAAAACCTGCTGGTCTCAGCCCCTTATAAGGGTCTAAAACTGTTCAGCGTATGCCTGGACAAAGTGCTGGCTGACGCGAACAATAAGTCAAAGATCAGGAACCTGCAGCAAGTAGGGACAAAAAAGAAAAATTTGTGCAATCCAGCATACAAGTCAAAAGGGAGATTTGTTCTTTTCAGAAAATTTCAGGGCCAGTCGAGGGAACCCCAGGGTAATTTCTCCTTTCGTAACAGGAATAACAGACAACCCCCTAGATTTGATAGACAAAAGCAAAAAAAAACCAGTCCCAACATGCACAAACAAGACGCATGACTATATAGGGGTCCCGGAAGTAGGGGGCAAACTGCAACTGTTCTCAGGATCTTGGGAAGAGTCAGTTTCTGACGTCTGGGTAAAGGAAACGGTGGCTTACGGCTATCGTATAGAGGTAGCACACCCTCCTTGCCCAAGATTCCTTGCTTCTCCCGTGCCAAACTCCACAGAACAATGACGGGAGATCCGAGGCTTCTGTCCATCAAGGCAATAGAGCCAGTCCCTTCGGATTAAGACCGGACAGGGCCTATATTCCATCATCTTCTTAGTGCTAAAAAGATGGGATCCTGGAGAGCAGTGTTAGACCTCAAAGAGTTGAACAAGGCAATAAAACCACAAAAATTCAAAATGGGAACAGTGGGCTCTATATGCCAGAGCTTGAGGTTGAACGACTGGTTAGCCTCCCTAGATCTCCGGGAAGCATACCTTCATGTCCCCATATGGCAGCCTCACCGGAAATGGCTCCGGTTTTGTTACCAAAGCAAACATTACCAGTTCAGATCCCTGCCTTTCGGCCTATCTTCTGCTCTCAGGACGTTCACAAAGATACTGATTCCCCTGGTGGCGAACCTCAGACAGGAAGGTATCCATCTATATCCTTATTTGGACGATCTCCTGATTAGAGCGCAATCACATGAGAAGATACTGAGGGATCTGAATAGAACTATGACCTACCTCAATGCTCACGGATTCCTAATCAATGAAGAGAAGAGTCTTCTGTCACCGACGCACAGATTGGAGCACCTGGGGCTGATTCTGGATACAACCTTAGGAGTCGCCTTCATCCCACCCCTCACAATAGAAAATAAAAACGCTGAATCATCTCCTATTCCACCAGAAAAGAACAAGGCTAAAGTCTCTAGCCCAGCTCCTGGGTCTGCTTGTATCGTGCACAAGACAGATTCAATTGGGTCGATTACACCTGAGACCCTTGCAACAGCTGCTGCGTCCCATGCAGCTAGAGCTGACGAGAGGCGCCAGTCCCTGGGTAACCATCCCTCCAGGATTTGCACACTCCATGTCCTGGTGGCTAAGAGCAGAAACGTTCGCCAGAGGGTCACCACTAACAGAACCCAACTGGGAGATTCTAACAACGGACGCCAGTCTCCTGGGGTAGGGGGCGTACTCTGGAACAGCAGCGGTGCAGGGCTTATGGAGCGAGAGGAACAAAGCGCACAGCATCAATTTTTTGGAGCTGAAGGCGATCAGGCTAGGCCTTTGGCAGCTCTCCCAGAAACTTCGCAACAAACACGTGTTAGTTTACATGGACAATGTGACAGCAAAAGCCTACATAAACCATCAGGATGGATCCAGAGCACCAGAACTACACAGAGAGGCTATCAGGCTGTTTGCATGGGCACAAAAGAACCTCCTATCCCTCAAGGCCTTACATATCAAGGGTCAGGGCGACACACAAGCAGACTGGCTCAGTCGGACAGCTCTGGATCCCCACAAGTGGACCTTACACAGGCAAGTGTTCAGGGATCTAACGAGGACCTTCGGCTGCCTGGAGGTGGACCTCTTCGCCAACAGAAACAGCGCGCAAGTTCTAAAATTCATGACCAGAACTCCCTGCGGTGCAGAGATCGCAACAGATGCACTGAACCAGACATGGCCATCGGGACTACTTTACGCATTCACTCCTATTCCGTTGATCACAAGGACGGTGGCGAAACTCATTGAAGAACGAGCTCCTCTTCTCCTAATAACACCATGGTGGCCAAGGAGACCATGGTTCTCAGACATAGTAGAGCTCAGCACCACCCACGTGAGATTGCCAGTGAGGCTGGACGTGCTATTCCAGGGCCCTCTATTTTACGAGAATTTACAGGTGCTGAGATTGACAGCGTGGCTCTTGAACGCTCGGCCCTGAGGAAAAGAGGCTACTCAGAGGCAGTGTTGGCAACCCTGCAGCAATCCAAGCGTCCATCCACCAGAAGGGCCTACGGAGCGACTTGGAAAACATTCGCCCTATGGGCAGCCCAAAGAGGTCATGACCCTTGTGCTGCAGAAATTCATATCATCTTGCAATTCCTGCAGGACAGTCTAGAGAAGGACTTAAAACCCAACACACTAGTGAGACAAACGGCAGCAATAGATTCAGTGCTTCATACAGTATCAAATAGGAGAGTATCCTCTCACAAGATGTGAGGCAGTTCCTGAGGGCGGCCAGATCAATATCCCCAGTCCCACCCGTGGTCCACAGGTGTCCCTTGTAGAGTCTCTCTTTAGTCTTGGACGCCTTAACGAGGCCTCCGTTTGAACCACTAAAACATGTATCTATATATATGTTAACTCTGAAAGTGGTATTCCTGGTCGCTGTCACATCAGCTAGGAGGGTCTCAGAGTTAGGGGCTCTCTTTATGGAAGAGAATTTTTGTCTTTTTCAGGAACAATCAATGACGCTTAGAATAGACCAAGCGTTTCTGCCTAAAATTAACTCTCTCTTTCATCGGTCCCAGGAAATCATTCTACCCTCTTTCTGTCCTAAACCATCTCACCCTAAGGAGAGGGCCTGGCACACCTTAGATGTCAGAAGGGCTTTAAAGATATATCTGACGAGAACGCAGGGACTCAGAGCCTCCACAGCTCTGTTTATTAACATCAGGGCAGGCTGGTTCTAAGGCTTCTAAAACTCTGATATCCAAGTGGGTGAAACAGTGCATCATAGAGGCCTATAAGGCAAAACACAGAGTTCCTCCCCTACAGATTTGGACATACTCCGTAAGAGGGGCAGCCGTTTTGTATGCTCTTAAAGAGAGAGCCTCCTATGAGGAGATTTGCTGAGCGGCCACTTGGTCCTCTCTGCACACCTTTGTAAAACATTGCACGCTGCAAGTATTCAAGTCTGCTGATGAGGCATTTGGCAGAAGGGTGTTGCAGACAGTGCTGGAAGTTCCAAGCGCTGCTGGCTCCCACCCTGTAGGAACTAAGGGCTCGGGTATATCCCGTGCGGAACATTAGCCCGGAGACAGAGGGAGAAAGGAGAATTGGTCACCTACCTCTGTGAATTCCTTTCTCCTCTGTCTACGAATAATCCTCCGGACTACCCTGCCAAAAAGCAGTGCTTAGAAATTAGATAAAAGAAAGTTAGTGGGTCGGGATATAGACCTAGGTGGGGTCAGGTCAATAATTATCCACTGACAGATTTTTTATCTCAGACAACTGAGTGTTGGTTACAAGTTTTAAGTTACGTTATTGATAAGTTTTCAAGTTTATTTAGTGACGCTGACCTCGGCTATGATGTGGACTGAGGAAATCAAGCGGGATAGCTCTACACGCATGCGCAAAAGAGCATTTCTTCTTCTGCCTCCCGGCGGCCATCCGCAGAGCTACCCATGTGGAGGATTATCCGTAGACAGAGGAGAAAGGAATTCACCGAGGTAGGTGACAAATTCTCCTTTCCACTACCGTGCAGGGACGAGTTCATGGCCCAGGTGTCTAAGACGCTCCAGCTTGTGGGAAAACCTCCAAAAGAGGCTTCATCAGACTCCCAAGAGGAGGAAGAATGTGACTATATCTCCTCTGTTCGTGGTAGGGAAGTGGGGGTTCTGTTAGACAAAGCATTTGAAAAGTTAATCCTGGAGGAATGGAAGCAGCTGGAAAAAAACAAAAGAATGAATAAAACCCAGACTGCTCTTTATTCCCTCTCCCGAAGGAAGGAACCCCTGCTAAAAAAACCTAAGGTGGATGCAGCAGCGGTATCCCTGGCTAAACAGTCTTCCCTACAGAGGGAGACTGTTACCCCAAAGACACCACGGACAGGGGGGTAGTCTGCCCTGCGTAGGGCTCTTGATTACTCTGCCATCTCCATGAGAGTTGGCGTGAGGGCCCTGCTGGAGGAGGCCCAGATCCCCACTATATCTGACAAAAGGGCTCAGGTTCTCTCGGCCCGAATTAATTTGGCCATGGCTTTTCTAGCAGACTCCACTATGGACTCCATGATATGGGCCGCTAGAGCAGTGGCTACTTCAGTCTCGGCAAGACGCAAATTATGGCTCAGATCTTGGCAAGGGGACTCCATTGCCAAAAATCTGCTCTCAGTGGCACCCTATGAAGGGTTCAAGCTGTTTGGCATCTGTTTGGACAGTGTCTTGGCAGACACCAATGACAAGGCAAAGCAGAAGAATCTGCAACAGATGGGGGTAAAAAAAAAGAACCTTTTTTGTGCCCCCTCCTATAGACCCAGAGGAGGATATGGCTCGGGGTATGGAATGTTTAGAAGACAGGGACAATATAGATACGATCAGTCAAATCGATTCAACTCACGCAGGGGAAATAGAGACCAGGGACCCAGACAGGACAAACGGTGCCCCAGGGATTTCCCTCAGTCAGAGAGAAAGACAGACACATGCATATTCAGGAGCGCTGGAAGTGGGAGGCAGGCTTCAAAGTTTCTCAGCCGGCTGGGCAGAGTCTGTCTCAGATGCCTGGGTCCTGGACTGTGTCAGACAGGGGTACAGCATAGAACTAAGGGGCACACCCAAACATGGCTTCATCCCTTCTCTAAGGTCTACAGATAAACCGAAGCACTTGGCGATGCTGGGAGAGATACAGAGGCTCAAGACAATGAGGGCTATAGAGCCGGTTCCCTTAGGCCAGTGGGGACTTGGCCTGTATTCGATCCTTTTCCTAGTTCCCAAAAAGTCCGGAGTCTGGAGAGCAGTACTGGACTTGAAAACCCTGAACAAAGTGGTACGATACCAACACTTCAAAATGGAAACGGTATCCTCCATTTGCCAAGCCATCAGGAACGGGGACTGGTTGGCTTCTCTGGACCTCAGGGATGCTTATCTCCATATCCTGATATGGGAACCGCACCGCCAGTGGCTACGATTCTTTTACCAGGGAGACCACTATCAGTTCAGGGCCCTTCCTTTCGGCCTCTCATCATCCCCGAGGACGTTCACCAAGGTCTTGATCCCCTTGATAGCGAACCTCAGGAAGGAAGGAGTACACATCTACCCCTACCTGGACGACCTCCTTGGCCGGGCTCAATCACGGGAAAAGCTCCTAGCAGACCTGAGCAGAGCTATGAGGTATCTCAGGGACCATGGCTTTTTGGTCAACAAAGAGAAAAGTCACCTAGTTCCGTCTCACAGACTAGAGCATCTGGGGGTGCTGATCGATACTACCTCAGGCACCACTTACATCCCACCAGCCAGACAGCAACGCATCAGATCCATGATACGTCAACTGAAACACCGATCACGGACAAGGCTGAAACATCTAGCGCAGCTACTTGGACTCTTGGTTTCGTGCACCAGACAAGTGCAATGGGCACGTTTCCATCTTCATCCCTTGCAGCGCCTGCTGAGACCTATGCAAGCAGAGCTTACAAGAGGTCTCAATCCCTGGGTTATAATACCAAGAGGGTTCCTAAAATCAATGTCTTGGTGGTTAGGGGCGGAAACATTCGAGACAGGAGTCGCACTTGCGGAACCAAGTCACATAGTCATCACGACAGACACCAGCCTGATGGGATGGGGAGCCCAGATGGGAACCACGTCGGTACAGGGACTATGGTCCGCAATAGATCGCACCCAGAACATCAACGTCCTGGAACTCAGGGCGGTACGCCTGGCCCTGCAGCAGCTAGCCCACACCATAGGCTATGCACACGTCTTAATCTAAACGGGCAACATATCCGCGAAGGCCTACATCAACCACCAGGGGGGATCCAGAGCCCCTGCATTCCAACGCGATCCCACTGATTCCATAGATCCCACTGATTCCCAGAACCATAGCCAAGATCATCAGGGAACAGGCTCAAGTGATTTGGTGGTGCCATGGTGGCCGAGGAGACCCTGGTTCTCCGACCTAATAGAACTGAACCAGAGCCAACCGATGCAACTTCCATTGGGACCGGACCTGTTAGCCCAGGGACCACTGCAGTGCAGCAACACCGCCATATTGAGGCTGACAGCATGGTTCTTGAGCGCGCAGCTTTAAAAGCACAGGGTTACTCTCAGGCAGTTCTGTCCACATTGCAACAAGCTAGACGCCCAGCCACCAGGAAAGCCTACAGCTCCACCTGGAGACCTTTGCTCGGTGGGCGGATGATAAAAGGTTAGACCCTTCTCAGGCAGGGGTTCACATCGTCCTGCAGTTCCTGCAGGATGGCTTGGAAAAGGTCCTAAGACCAAACACACTGGCACGTCAGACGGCGGCCAGTGCGTCGGTCTTACAATCAATTACACACAGGAAGGTTTTTCCCTATAGACATATTAGGCAGTTCCTGCGAGCGGCTCGTAACATCTGCCCTCCAGTTTCCCACAGGTGTCCCTCGTGGAGCCTTAATCTAGATGCACGTACCAGAACCCTGTTTGAGCCACTTTGGCATGTATCTCTTAAGGTCGTGTTTCTGGTGGTGGTAACTTCGGCCCGCAGGGTTTCCGAACTAGGGGCATTATCTATGGAGGCCAATTACTGTTCCTTCAAAGCCCAGTCTGTCACGCTCAGGGTGGACGAGGCTTTCATACCAAAGGTGAAGTCGGCCTTCCATAGGGCTCAGGAATTAGTCCTACCTTCCTTCTTCCCCAAACCTTCACATCCTAAAGAAAAGGTGTGGCACACCCTAGATGTGAGGAGGGCCCTGAAAATCTATCTCAAAAGGATCCAGGGGATGAGATCCACCTCAGCCTTGTTTGTGAATATTAGACCCAGTTATGGGGGAAGGAAGGCCTCAAAATCCTTAATCTCCAAGTGGGTTAAAAAATGCATAATTGAAGCCTACAAAGTGAAGAATAAGGTTCCCCCTTTACAGATTTGGGCGCACTCGGTCAGAAGCGCAGCCACTTCGTATGCCTTCAAATCAAGGGCGTCCTATCATGACATTTGCAGGGCAGCGACTTGGTCCTCCCTGCATGCGTTCGTTAAACGTTGTAAGTTAGATCTGTTTAGGTCCGCTGAGGCGGCATTTGGCAGGAGGGACTTGCAGACAGTTCTGGAGGTTCCCAGGGCTGTTTGCTCCCACCCATAGTTCTTGGGGCTCGGGTACATCCCGTGCGGAGCACTGACAGGACACAGAAGGAGAAACAAAAATTGGTCACCTACCTCGGTGAATTTGTTTCTGTTCTGTTGTACTGTCAGTGCTCCGGCCCTCCCTGTCAAATGGCACTGATCAAGATGGGGGAGGCACTCGGGTGCCCATTTAGTCTGTTCAGTTTACTTAGTTTCCAGCTTATCCTTAGGATAGTTAAGGAAAAATAGAATTATAATTCATATCACTCAAGGATCCCCAGAGCGGGGGGGCTTCACTAATGAGTGTGAATAAGACTTTTGCAGCAATGTGGAGTCGATCCTCGGCTTGGTCACGGACTGAGGACTAGGCAGCTCCACGCATGTGCATGTGGATTTTTTCTTCTGCCTCCTGTCGGCCATCCGCAGAGCTACCCATGCAGAGCACTGACAGTACGACAAAACAAACAAAGTCACCGAGGTAGGTAACCAATTTTTGTTTATAGACAATTGTGCATCTAATTGTCATTTTCCAAACTGTTCTAGGAAAGGAACCTGATACTATGAAGCACACTTGATGGTATGGGCAAGAGCAATGGGGGGTGGGTTGCCATGACTCTGCCAACTGCACTGCTGCATGTTTCCACGAGATGGAGCTGCTGCTCTTTGACAAACACACTCTTGCAACCCACTTGATTCTTGATTGTGTGGAAAAAAATCTGTTCCTCAGTCTGCTCTGTAGGCATTAACTGGCTGGTGCAGGCATTGGAGATGCTAATTAGAGCCTCCTTGTTGTGATTGAAGGTTCTTCTATAGAGTGAGAAATCTCCCTCATGCCTCTTGGTCTAAAGTGCCCGCCCATCCTTCCTCTCCCTCCTCGATCCTTATCGATGGGGTCACCATCCTTCCCGTTCCCCAAGCCTGTAACTTAGGCTTCATCTTTGACTCATCCCTTTCTTTTAAACCCTACATCAACTCTGTTGCCAAATCCTGTACCTTCTCCCTCCATAACATTGCTAAGATTCACTCTTTTCTCTCTTGTCTCCTCTGCCAAAGCCCTTGTTCACGCCCTGGTCATCTCTTGCCTCCATTACTGTAACCTCCTTCTCACTGGCCTTCCCCATTCTCCCCTTATCTCCATCCAAAACTCTGCTGCCAGGGTCATCCAACTCGCCTGTGTCTTCGACCACGTGCAGCCCCTGCTCTCCTCTCTTCACTGGCTCCCCCTTGCTGAACAAATCCTGCACAAGCTCCTAGTTTTCACCTATAAAGCTCTTCGCAGCCTTGCTCCCCCCTCCCTCTTTGCGCTAATTTCCCTCCGTACTCCAGTCCGTTAACTCCGCTCACCCTCCCCTGCTCCCCTAACTGCCTTTGTCCCTTCTCCCTAGCTGTCCCTTACGCCTGGAACTCCCTCCCTGCCCACATCCACCTCACCTTCAAATCCCTCTTCAAGACCCACCTCTTCCGCTCTGCCCTCCCTGACTCCTCGCTCCCTTCCCCTCACTCCTGCTGATTCCCTCCATCCAATACAGTCTGTTACCTGAGCTCTGTGTACTCGTATCCTCACCGCACGGACCAGCCAGCCATCATTCTCCATGTCGCCAAGCATATGCACCTGGGACCTGAATGTTTACACCCCTTGTCTCTCCCTCCGTTCTCCTTGCTTTGTCTCTTCCCTTCTCCCTGGTCTCTCAGATTGTAAGCCTTAGAGCAGGGACCGTGTCTATTCCATTACTTTGGAAAGTGCCAGGTTAGGTACATTGCTGGTGCTATATAAATGCGGGTATTCTCCCCCCCACCCCTAGTAAATCCCCCAGCTGAGGGTGCGTGGGCTGCAAAAGCTCCCCAGGCCCTAGCTTAGCCAATAACAGATTGAGCTGGGAGGGGGGAGAGTGGAGATGTGAAGGCATGCACAGAAGGAGAGGGGAACAAATCTGTAATCTGGACCCTCCTCTTCCCACGTACACCTCTTCAGCACCCCTGCCCCAACTTGTCTGCAGCTTTCGGTGCTAGTATGCGTTTTCAGTGTGGCCCCGAGGCTGGGAGGGCAAATGATTCGCCACCCCTGGTCTAGAGTTGGAAACACTTCATGCATACAGTGAACTAGACCTGCTGCCGGGGTTTGCACCACCTTGCAACTGGTTGCTTCCTTGGGCCGGATCTGAGTTGGGGTACGAAACCTGCGCAGCAGTGGAGTCCTAAGGAACAAGCCATTCACCTGTTAGTCCTTGCTCTGGGATGAACTGGCTTTAAAACCATGCTCTTTGGCTGAGGTCACCAAATGTAGCTCCCGTCTCAATTTAACATTGGGGTGTAGACTAGATACAGAGATCAATCGAGCTAACACCTTGCTTCTGCAGATAAATATTAGGTGGTAATCGCATTTTTTAAGCACCATCATGTCCTCATTCTTACTTACAAGCCTTATAGGCTGCACTACTATGAAGACAGCATACTTTTTATTACTAATAAACGAATACTTCGGTAACCCTTAATGTTAGAGGTTCACAGAAAGGCTCACTCTTCGGGTGTCTCATGGAAGAGGAATTCTTTCTAGCAGCCAGTGCTAACAGTAAAGCTTATTGGGGAAAAGTGAGCATTTTCCACTCCCCACACAGATTTAAGTACATCCTCTCTCAATGTCATAAATGCATCTCCCTCTCCTTTAGACCTGAATGGGATTCTGTTAATTGGGAACCATTAACTGTCAAGGAGGTCACGCAGACTCTTAGCAGCGGCCAGCCCGCTTGAACCCCCTTTTTCCTGTAGACTTCTAAACCACAGGAACCGTCCCACCATCTAAGCTTGCTGACATCAGCTCTCAGACCCCAATTCTGTTGCTTCCTCGCTAGCCTTTCCTGCGAATCCTGGTGGGGTAGAGCGACCTAGGAAGGAAGAAGCTGCTGCCTGCTCCAAGCAAGCAGTTAAACTGCATCAAACTCTCAGCCGGAGAGCCAGGTGCATCACGCTATTAAGGCTAACCAGTTGAGGTTGAGAAGGCTGCATTGAAGCCAGGACTTCTAGTCTAGAGAGGGAGTTGGAAGGAGAAGGACATCTTGCGGGTCTCCCTCCTGCTGGCGGAAGGCAAAGAGAAGTTTGAGGGAGAATTTCTCTTCATAAGCTTCAGCCTAAGGAACATCCGGACACACCACATTGGACCCCAGAGGTGGGATTGTTCCTTCCATAAGGCTCAAGAAGCCAATGCCAGAGACAGTTAGCATAAGGCTCCCAAGTATCCTAGAGCCTCAGCCCCTGGGTGGAGATAGGCAAGCTGGGAGGGGAGGCCTGGACTCCTCCAGACTAGGAGCCCTAGATGCAAAGCGATACTGACTCCAGGAGCAGACCTGGACTTCATGATTCTGTGAGGCTTTGCCTGTGGGCTGTACCTAGGAGTGGATTCCCCATATTTTTCTGTTCTGTGTGGTTGGACAGATGGGCAGTACAGTCCCCATCACTGCTAGCCACCTCTTCACTATTAGTCAAGATGCTGCTGCTGCTGCTGCTGCTGCTGCTGCTGCTTCAGAATATCCATTTTGGACTCTTTCCCTGTCCAGCCTCAGCACTGCAAATTCTCTAGGTTGAATCTCACTTAGTTCGTTTTTTTTAACATCCCCCACCCCCCTAGTCTCTCAAAAAGCCCTATGGGTTTATTGCTCTGTCCTGACTGGTGTTCGCAGCTCTGCCCAGTGCTGTATCATTTGTGTCTTGACATGCGGTGTTGCCTCCTTTACCAACAAAGTAAAAAAACTAGGTTCTTGTTCCACCCACTAGCCATCCTACTCCAATTACCTGAGTCTTCAGGTAACTTCCATTCTGCATGATGAGTTTTTCCTATCTGAGCCTATCTGAATGAATTCTGAGCAGAAGAAAGTATCAAGTCCTTTCCTAAAACCCAAATCTGTCCCAGCTCCTGCGTGTTATGGTCTTCATTCCAAACATTTGTAATTCTGACCAAACAGCACAGCCATTAAGTTTGGCAGGACTTATCCCTCTACAGAACCATGCTTCTTACTAGGAATGGACATTAAAGATCAGTGGGCCAAGCTTTTTGCCTGTGACTCCCTTGTGAGATTTAAACATAATCCCATGACCCCAGAGAGCAGCAGGGGCCTTGATCAGATATGTGTTGTGATTGTGACCTACATCTGTAGATGGTATGACCATGACTGGCATGCCAGTTCCGGGACCTCCCATCTAGTCCAATAGCTTGTCTCGGCCAGTTGTCAGTACAAAAACTTGATGAGGTTAGCTTGTGATGACTGAAAGTTTGCGCACACCCACCAGTTGGAGTAGGTCTGACAGGCATCCTCTTCCTCCATGTCTCTTGTTTCTCTCATACTTGGGACCAACACAGCAATCTCCCTCTATGAAAAAGGCCAGCTCCAGGTGTCAGAAGAAAGTCCAAGAAGCCCACATTCTTCCTAACCTCTTAGCTAGCAGTTGGTTTATCCTTTGACACATTTCTCCAAATCTTCTGTTTTCTTTTAACTTCCCTCTTGTAACTCTGGATTTTCTCATTCACTGTATGAAAATCTAGCCAATCCTCCTAAATTATCCTCCACTTTTGGCTTCAGTTTTTTTCCTTCTATTTAAATGGCAGCAAATTCTTACAAGCTCAATGTGCCTTTATGAGATGGGCATCGAGAGTCTGCTTGTCTTGGGTTGTCACGAGCTGAAACCACGTCCCTGCAAAACAGGTATACCTGTTGAATTTTTGGTATTCAATTCCACTCAGATTTTGGGTACTTCTTGGCACCTGAACGGCTGTCCAGTTGGCTACCCCAAATACCATTTTTGTCCTGATTTTTCAAGTTACAGTCCTGGATTTTGGAGAAATTTTGGGGGACAGTTCCCAGTTCTCCAACAGATATGATTCTTCAGGTACTTGAACAGTATTCAGGTAGTGAGTTGGATACCAGAAAATGTGGATGATATTTGAAGTCACCAAGTTGGTCCCCGTTTTCATATCTAGCTTGCAACCTTCCAACTCTTAACGTCACTCTACCCCTATCTGGTCACTCACTCTGGAACAATCTCAGTGGAGTGAAGGTTGCAACCTTGGATTGAAATGATGGTTCTTTTGGTGATACCAAACACTGTTTGTTGATCTTCCGGCTCTCTAATCACAGTGACAAATCCTCCTCTGTTTGCTCTGTTGCCTTACTGGGGATGGAAGTTTCAGTGTCAGGATTGTGATTACCGCTCTAAAATGTGCCCCTCTCTCCCGTTTATCATATAAACAAGGCAAGTGGTGCTGACGCAGACAGGTTTAGTAGACCGATTAATTCAATCTGAGCAGGCCAGATCTATTGAGGAATGGAGACGGCTGACTGCATGACTCTGTCTAGCCAAAATGGATAGGCTTATTTCAACAAAACTATCCATGTCATGGGACATGCAAATGTGCAAACTGCTAGGGATGGACTGCGGGAAGCGGTGGGGCTTCACGGAGACGCAGAGTGGTCCTGCTGCCTGGAACTGGGGCCTGCACTAGCCCTGGTTAGAGCTTGACCAGGTAAGTCTCCAGCCCTGTTGTCTGATTTCTCCCATGCCCTGCCTATGGCCACGCGGGGCAGCTTGCCCTGTGCACAAGGCCGGTTCTTCCCAACATCCCACAGGATGGTTAAGTGTCTGATTTATTTTATTACCGAGGTTACGTTACCCCTGGTGAAGGACTCCTGCGGACAATGGGTTTATGGTAAGCGGTCTCCCAGCCCCTCCCATAAGCATCCTGGAGTCCTTTGCAGCCACTATCCTGACTGCTCTGGTCAGCGGTGTTCGGTTTTCTTGCGTCAATGGAATAATTCCCCTGCGTGAAACTTTAAGCTGGTCCCCTCAGGACCAAGGGGCTTGCCTGAAGTTCTGGAGAAAACGAGCCTGCTACATCTTCCAAAAGTTACGCAAGGCCTTTTTATTTGACCAGGCATTTGGCAAATGGGGATAGGGTTCAGGTATATTGCAACACACCCTGAACCCTTTTAAATACATTTTTAAAAGTTAGAGGAAGAAGTTTTAAAAAAAAAAAGCAGGGCTTTCAGCTCCTCTTCCTGGTACTTGTAATCTCACTCATTTCTCTTAGATAATTAGACATTCCTTACACCCTTCAAATAAATAACATTGCAAGACCCATAAAAGATCCCCTGCATTTTAATTATTATTATTATTATTATTATTATTATTAGCATTTATATAGCGCCAGCGATGTACCTGGCGCTTTACAAAGAATAAGATAGACACATATATAAATGTGAAGAAACCCACTTTCTGGTGTAAGATTGAATAGCAATTGGCTATTTATTTTAAAATACGGACTGCGTGGGTGTCAAGGGGAGAGCAAATCCAAGCAGGCCAAGTTAGTTACTACCAGCACTATCTGATTGGGATTAAAGAGAGGGCTTAAAATCCTTGGCAGCAGAGCTGCTTAGATGATCTTTGCTGAGCAAGCACAGACACTCCCAGACGTTGCAAGGGAATTTGCTTTGGGGAGTTGGGATGGTGGGTTTGGTTTTTTTCCCTTCCTGTTTTGGTAGGCTCTGTGGGGAAAGGCTTAAGAGCAGCAGAGAGGGCCTGGAACAGGAGCTGAAGGGGGTAACCACGGGCCTGAGCACCGAAGAGTAAACCTATCATTTTGCTCCTGGCTCTGGTTACATCTTTGTTACAGCGGCTCAGCCACCGGTGCGAGAGAAAGGGTCGCTGCTTTAAGGGGTGGGCTCTTGTGATGGGAAAATGCAGCTTCCGGGTGCCCAAGGGTCTCCTCTCCGTCCCCATTCACCAAGCCTGTTGTGAAGGCCTGAGTGGGACACGGGGTCACTCCCCAGACGTTCCCGGCAGCTGCCAGCTCTCTGTTGCTGCCCTCCAGAGGAAGAGGCCAAGCCACAGGCTATTATAGCCTCCTATCCCTTGTTCAAGCGTTGAGGAACAGGATTCTCTCAGCCGGGAATAGGTCTCTGTCCCGCTTCATGGTTCTAAGTCTCATGCCTCCTTGCCCTTCCTCTTTCTTTAATCTTCCAAGGCCATGTTTACATAAATCATCGTAATGTTGATGCTGAGGAGGCGAGGTGGTGAGTTCAGTAGCTAAGAAGATAACTATAACGGCAGGCTTTCTTTCACTATTCTGGCTGGGAAGGACTGAAGGCGGGCTTGTAGAACTGGGACGCTTTATCTGAGAGCCCAATTCAAGGTGTTGGTGTTGACCTTTAAAGCCCTAAACGGCCCGGGCCCCACCTACCTGCAAGACCGCCTCATCCTCCGGATTCTGCGGTCGGCCGGGAGCGCCCTCCTCGTGGTCCCCCGGGTTTCCTGGGTGTTGACCATGAGGGCGTTCTCTGTGGCTGTGCTGCGGCTGTGGAACTCCCTTCCGCCGGAGGCCCGCTTGACCACTGACCTCCCCTCTTTCCGTAGACAATGTAAGACCTGGCTGTCCGCTGTGCCTTTCCCGAGGGAGATAGGGTGGGTGGGTTGGGTTGTTTTAGGTGGCTTTAATTGTAGTTTTAGTGTTTGTTTTAATATGTTTTTTAAATGTTAGCCGCCCTGAGGTGCCTGAGGCAGGAGGGAGCGGCATACAAATATAAATAAAAATAAAATAGGGAGTTTTTCTCCCTGGGGGGTCCTCCTGGATGGACGGCCTTAACAGTAGGGTAGATCCTGCCACTGTCCAGTAGGAGGCAGACATAACGATTTTCACCTGCAGACTCAGGGATCTTCCTTGCTCCAGTTGTTTGTCTGCCTCTGAACCGGTAGGAAGCAGGCAAGCTGCCTCCTTGAAAAGCTTGGCAGCTAAAAAGAAAGAAAGAAAAGAAGATTGAAAGAGCTCTAGGTGCCAGGGGTGGAGAAATTCCCCCCCTGTTCACCCTACCCCTTCCCTGTCAGGGGGTAGTGAGCCTACACCGGGACCCTTCCCTTTCCTACGGGCAGGGGGGCCCGAGGAGCGGAGGGGCACATCCTGCCTAGTGGGGGGTGCGACTCGATCGGGATCTCCCGACCCGCTGGCCCTCAGGAGCAGACAGCCCCCGCCGCGGCAGGCAGCCCGGCTAGGCTGAAACGGACGGCGCTACACTCCCAGGTAGGGAACGAGCGCTCGGGACAGAGGAGATCACGGGGCCTCTAGGGACGTTTCCCCTCCCTACCCCCCCCCCCAGGGGGGATCAGTCCGGGCTCCGGTTAAGAGGGCAGTCCTGCCAGCACACCAAGGTTGCTGGTCTGCCCCGCCGCCGGGCATGGTGTTTTTTCTCGGTGCACGGCAACCGAGGAAGGGACAAGGAATCAGCGCCGCCGCTAGGGACAGAGTTCTCCTTCCCCTCCCCTTCCCCCCTGCGTGGGCGGGAACACCGATAGAGGGCACGGGGGCAGCGAGCGTTAACAAGGCTCAGAGCAGCTTTTTTTGTGGTCTGCGCAGGCGCACAGGGAAGCGCGCCAAAATAGTCCCTGCGCACTCATTTCACGCCGCGATAGGAGAGAGGCAGTCTGGTTTTTTACCTCTCTCGGTGCGGCCCAGGCCTTGATCAGGAAAATGGCGGCCAGGAAAAGAGCAGCGGCCACAGAAGCAGCAGCTTCAGAGGAGCGAGGGAGGTCTGTGAGCCCTGCACGTCCCTCTCCGCCCCCTACCCCTCCGCCCCCTCCCCAGGACCCCCACATGATGGTCCTACAGCAGATCCTGGCAGAGCTCCAGCGATCTCGTGCCCCTGAGGGAAAAAAGGGATCAGCCTACAAAGGCAGTTCCAAGGGGGCAGGAAAGGGAAAGGCACCCAGGCCCAAGCGCCCGTGCAGGGCGGCTTGGCCCCTTGACTCACCATCCTCTGAAGAGGAAAACTCAGAGGAGGTCAGGTCAGGTCGAAGGGGGGCGCAAAAGGAAAAAACAGCCCCACAAGCAGAGCAGGGCGAGATCCTCCCCTGCAAATACTGAAGAGGAGGAGGAAGAAGAGGTCCAAGACCTTGAGGGGGGAGATGAGGAACTAGATTCAGCAGAGGAAGCAGTCTCCTCTCCTCCAGAAGAAGAGGAGCTTGAGGACACTGAGATAGAGGCCTCAACTGACCCAGACATCCAGTTCCCAATAAAATACAGGGACCAGATTATGGAGCAGGTGGTCAGTGCACTCAAACTGCAGCAAAAGAAGGAGAAAAATGAATCCTCAGACTCCTCAGAGGAGGAGGGAGGGGCAAGGCAGTACATACCCAGGGCCAAGTCCAGAGACAAGGGTATGCTTCTGGATAAGGCGTATGAAAGAATAATAAAGAAGGAATGGCAACAGCCTAACAAATTGTTGAAGCTGAACAAGGCTCAAAACTCCTTATATTCCTTCACCAAGCGTAAAGAAGCTCTGCTGGCCATACCAAAGGTGGATGCAGCAGCCGCATCCCTGGCACGAAACTCGGTGTTCCCCACAGAGGGAGAGGTGTTCCCTCGTGATCCCACAGATAAGGGGATAGAATGTAATCTGAGAAGGAATTTTGAGCAGTCAGCGGCAGTACTAAAGATGGCAACCTTAACATCTTATTTCGCCAGAGCATTGATGACCTGGGTCAAGAGAGCTAGAGACCCCAAGGTCTCAATGAAAATGATCAGGATCTTGTCCACTAGGATCCAGCTGGCATACGCTTTTATCGCAGACTCCTCTACTGACATGCTGCGATGGACAGCCAGAGCAATGGCTTCAAATGTAGCAGCAAGGCGCCGCCTATGGCTTCGCTCTTGGAAAGGGGACCCCACAGCTAAGAACACCCTGGTGGGGGGCGCCTTCCAGGGCTCGAAGCTTTTTGGCGTGTGCCTGGATAAAGTTCTGACCGAGGCCGCGGATAAGTCGAAGAAACAGACTCTCCAAAGTGTAGGTATTACGAAGAAAAATTTTCGTCCCTACAACGCACGCCAAAGTCAGGGGAACACAAGACGCCCGTTCTTCCCCAATAGAGGACACCAAAATAAATACAGACCAAAGTGGAATAAGCAAAGAGCCCAAAATCCCAGAAACAAGCAGCACCAGGAGCGCAACAAATCGGACTCCTGACTACCAGGCCACCCCGAATCAACAAAGCCTAGGGGGCAGGCTGCAAAGATTCGCTCTCACATGGGAAAGCACCATTCAAGACTCTTGGGTCATTCAAACAATTCAGACGGGATATTCGATAGAATTCGACCGTTACCCCAGAAACTTTTATTATGCCTCTGCAAGATCAAGAAGCCCTCAAAAACACAGGGCCATGATCACAGAAATCGAAAGGCTGTTCACAATCGGGGCCATCGAGCAAGTCCCCCTAAACCAGCGGGAGACAGGGCTTTACTCGAACCTCTTCTTAGTACCAAAGAAGGGGAACGAATGGAGAGCCGTCCTCGATTTAAAACGTCTGAACAAATGCATCAAGATGAAAAAATTCAAAATGGAGACCCTGCAGTCTATCAGGATGGCCATAAACAAAGACGAGTGGCTGACATCAATGGACCTCAAGGAGGCCTACTTACACGTACCCATTCTACAGAATCACAGACAATGGCTGAGATTCACATACGTACACTGTCACTGGCAGTACAAGGCCCTTCCTTTTGGCCTATCCACAGCCCCTCGGACATTCACCAAGATCTTGATCCCGCTCGTGGCGAACCTAAGGAAGGAGGGGATCAAGATCCATCCATACCTGGACGATATCCTTGTTCGCTCACCATCTTACGAGCAAGCGACAAAAGACACCTCCAGGGTAATAGCATACCTGCAGGAGCACGGATTCTTGATAAATTTCAAGAAGAGTCATTTAGAGCCAGTACAATCCCTCGAACACCTGGGGGTGATAATAGACACTCGCTCATACACAATTTTGCTCAGTCCTCAAAGACAGCAGAACCTCCTAGAGCTCATCCAGCAAATAGTCCCGAGACGCAGGTCCTGATTGAAGGAGCTGGCCAGTCTTCTAGGGAACATGATCTCCTGCATGGGAATTGTGAGATGGACCAGATTCCACACCAGGCCTCTACAGCAACTTCTGAGGTCCTGGCAGGACCTACTCACATGGAGGGAAAATCCCTGGGTGACGGTGCCAGAGATAACCAAGAAATCCTTCCAGTGGTGGTCTCACAAAGGGAGACTCAGTGCAGGAATCCCTATGATGGACCCAGACAGAATCACAGTTACAACAGACGCGAGCCTCCGCGGATGGGGAGTGCACGCACTGAACAGAGCCATACAGGGGAAATGGCTGTCTTGGGAAAAGAGACACCATATAAACTGGTTGGAACTGAGAGCGGTTTACCTAGCACTGAGAGAGCTCGCCCCATGGATCGAGGGAAAACATGTTGCTGTGTACACAGACAACACAGTAGCAAAAGCGTACATAAATCACCAGGGAGGATCAAGATCAGTAGCCCTTCACCAGCAGGCAGCGCTCCTAATCAGGTGGGCAGAGAAGCACCTGAGATCCATAAGAGCCATACAAATCCCAGGCATAAGGAATATATAAGCAGACTGGTTGAGCAGGGAGAATATGGACCCGGGGGAATGGTCGCTACACCCAGCAACGTTCCAAGCCATAGTCGAGACATTCGGAATGCCAATAATGGATATCTTTGCCTCACCATCCAACGCAAAGACAAAAAGATTCATAACCAGATTTCCTCATCCTCAAGCAGAGGACTTCGATGCCATGAATCGCAGGTGGCCGACAGGTCTTCTATACGCATTCCCGCCCTTTCCTCTGATCCACAGAACAATAGCAAAGGCCAAGAGGGAGGGCGCAGAGCTGATCCTAATCACCCCGTACTGGCCATGACGACCCTGGTTTGCAGATCTGTTAGACCTAGCACTGGAACATCCATTCAACCTCCCACACAGACTGGACATTCTGTCACAGGGACCAATCCTCCACAGGGACTCGGCAGGACTAAATCTAACAGCGTGGAGATTGAGAGGGAAGTCTTTAGTCAGCTAGGCTACTCTCAAAAACTCCAAAATACTATGCTCCAGTCTAGGCGTCCGGCAACCTTGCGTATTTACCAAGGCACATGGGCACGCTTCGCGGACTGGTGCCAGGGGAAGGGTCTGAGACCAGACAAGGCATCTGTTAAAACAATTTTGGAGTTTTTACAGGTGGGCTTAGACAAAGGCCTAAAGCCCAACACCTTGAATAGACAAGTGGCAGCCGTAGGGAGTGTAATAGGCACAGTAAGGGGAGAAAGAATAAGTAGGCACCCTCACATCGTTCGTTTTCTTAAAGCCACTAAAATTATTTCTCCTCTGGTGAAACATCGTTTCCCCACATGGGACTTGAATTTAACCTTAAAGGCCCTGACTGGCGCTCCTTTTGAACCTCTAGACGAGGTATCGCTGTTCTATTTGTCCCTAAAGACGGCTTTCTTGATAGGAATTACGTCAGCTAGGAGAATTTCAGAGCTGGGAGCGCTATCTATAGAACCTCACCTTTTGTGAGTTTAGGGAATCCTCCGTCTGCCTCAAACTAGACCCTTCCTTTATCCCCAAAGTGAATACAGCGTTTCACAGGGATCAGGAAATCATTCTTCCTTCCTTTTGTCCGAACCCTGTGCATCCGAGAGAAAAAATTTGGCACACTCTACACGTTACCAGGGCCCTTAGAACTTATCTAAATCGCACAGCCTCCTTTAGACGATCCTCAGCATTATTTGTATCTTACGGGGTACAGAATAAGGGGAAAAAGGCCTCTAAGGCTACCATAGCAAAATGGTTATCCCTATGCATAAAAGAAGCATATTCAGCACGGGATAAGGTACCTCCAAAGGGTATTTTTGCCCACTCTATAAGGGGGGCTGCAACATCGCAAGCATTCAGACATGCGGCGTCGTAAGGAGAAATATGTAGGGCAGCGACATGGTCCTCCCTACACACTTTAACGAGGCAATATAAATTGCCCTTACAGGAATCTGCTGAAGCAGCTTTTGGAAGAAGGGTACTGCAAGCTGTTCTCTAAGAGTTGGAGGAACGGTGGCAGTATCTCTTTATGTCTCCCTCCCTTTAAATTCAGACACCTGTGGGACACCGCTTGGGTAAGTCCCTACTATTAAGGCCGGCCATCCAGGAGGACCCCCAGGGAGAAAGGAAAATTGGGCACTTACCTCCTGAATTTTCCTTCTACTGGGGGTCCTCCTGGACGGCCAAACCCACCCAGAATGAAGAGTAATTCAGGGAGGGCAATATTTTTAATTTTTTTTTTTCCTATAATTAAATAAGGAAGGAGTTCCTCGTTAACTTGGTTTATGCGAGATTTTGCCGGTTGCCTAGACTGTCATAGGTTATAAAGACTGGAAACTTAGACCCCGTCTTTTCTAGTTTGGCTCAACAAGTACTCGAATGACACTTTTCCAGTTGTTGTTACAGTTTATAGAAATTCGTTAGACAGTTCAGAAGGCTGAGATACTCTGGAGCAAGCAAGATCCCTGAGTCTCCAGGTGAAAATCGTTGTTTGCCTCCTACTGGACAGTGGCGGGATCTACCCTACTGTTAAGGACGGCCGTCCAGGAGGACCCCCAGTAGAAGGAAAATTCAGGAGGTGTAAGTGCCCAATTTTCCTTTATCCAGCTTTGGCAGGTATGACGGAGGGATACAAGCTGTCCAGATTTCATCCAAATTGAATGAAATACAAAAGTTAGAGGCATAAATGTTTCCCATTGAAACAAATGTAAAACAAAAAATAATTACAAAAACATATGCAAAATCAAATGACATTTTAATAACAAAAATGAAAACCTTTCCGTGCCCGTCTCTAGTTGCCTGCGATATGCCTGGGCAAACAAAAAGGCTTTAAAATGATGCTATTAGAGCCAAACTAAAGTGACCAAAATATCAGGACTCGAGGTAACTGAGGTACAAGTGGTGTTTGGTGCTGGTTTATTTGGCAAGCGACCAGAAAGTGAAAATGCTTGGAACTACAAAACGTCTCTCTGTTCCGGCACCAGGTCCCGCTGAGTCTGTTTATGCAAAGCAGAACCAAACCTTTCTCTTGACGCCAGTCGCCCGAGGAGTTGGGCGGTAACCTCGACTGAAGCCAGCTCTCAGTCCCATTCTATAGATGGATTCAACCCACAAGCTAACGACAGGGTCACTTTAACGAGGGGGGGGGGGGAGGAACCTGTCCGTCACTGTTACATGTCTGTCTCTTAAATCTTGCAGGCTGTTCACAGGGAAATATTTTGATAACTGAAATCAAAACAAGCCACCAGGCCTTAGACATCAGCAGTGAAAATGATTTGCAGCCAGTTCTGCTAGGAGCACGTTCCAAGCCTATACGTCTTAGTCTGGACGGACACTGTAGAGCCAAGGCGTTAGATGGAGAGCTTCCCTGTCGTCTTAGCGTAGCAACCTACGCTTCCTTCCTGTCTCGGTGGTTTTGTCCTGTGCTGCAGCCTATACATGGCTTCTCCAAAATTGCTGGTGTAAGTGTTGGGTCTCTTGAAGTGTATTTGCAAGCTGTGTGCTCAGCATGACTGCTGAAGCCCAAACATTTAACTTGTGACACTGGCCCTGGGTGCTTTTCATAAGTGCAGCAAGCTACTATTTATTTATATAGCGCAAGCAATGTACCTGGTGCTGTACAGTGAATAGTTAGAGACAGGTCTCTGCCCTCAAGGGGCTTACAGTCTACTACTTTTACATGGGAACGAGGAAAATTGGGGGGGGCGGATTCCATGCTGTGGGGACTCAGCTGTTCTGTAAATACGCCAGGATTTCTTGAACTGTCTGAGGGCTGTTAATTACATTGTGTAAAGGGGAGGACTAACCCGTTGTGACAATGTGTGATGAGGGGGCACGGGAGAGGAAGTACTAGCCACAATGTGACAGCACAACCGTTATTTGTTTTAGGGGTCTACAAAGGCACAGCATTCGTTTTTATTTTTAAAAAACCTCTTTGCTTGCGGGGGGTTTCATAAATAACTTGACCATTTTCGGTTGGGGGTGTTTGTTTTGTTAAAAATAAAATCACTGCGCCTGTGTGGAACAGCCCGGGCAGCCATTTCCCACATGCACAGTGATTTTATTAGTAGTAGTGGTTTTAATAAATTAAAACACAAAATAAAAACGAGAACCAAGGAAATCAAACAAATGTCATTGGCTTATTCATTCATTTTTTGTTACATTACTTAAAAACCGAGTGGAGGTCCGTTTTGTTTTCATAACTCATTAAAATTATCCGGATGGCAGACCCCTAGTTTGTATTACCTGGGTGGAAGGCTTCATTGTTTCCTGATTATCATCCCACTTCTTGATCATGATTATAAATATGTTGCGTTCATAAAGACAACCTGTATTATTCATAAGCGTTCCTTAACGACGTGCAGCATAGATGGCAGCCCCTGTCTCCCCCCCCTCCCCTGCTGGCCTGGTAGTGGGGTGGGGGTGAGGGCCACAGTTTAAAGTTAGACGGGGTCCCCATGGGGCAAAGGTCTCCTGCCTGGAGCCCCTTGTCCCTGCCCTCCTCCCTCACTGCTCCAGGAACCTGCTTGTGCCTGGAGAAGAGCTACCCAGAGCTGACTTGTGCCCCACTAGGAATGAGATCTTGGGAGCAACCACAGGGGGAAAAGGAGAGGTGGGTTATATCTCCCCCCCCCCCCCCCCCCCAATGCTCTTGATGCAAGTCCTGACATCCTAGAGAGTGGTTGTCCCATACCTATCCAGTCAGGTCTGAGTGATGAGAACTGCCAACAAAGGCACCTGCTGGTGTAAATGGTGCTAGAGACAACTGCCTGGTACGAGTCAGAGGGATGCCGCAATGACTCCTCGGATGACCTGAGCCCGACTAGCTTCGCTCCTTCTGTCGTCACCAAGGCCGCCTGCCCTTCTCCCTAAGAACGTAAGTAGAGCTATCCTGTCTCCCTCCCAACTGGGCCTCCGCCATGAGTGACCCCCTTTAGGGTTCTGCCGAGGGTGCTCCTGAGGAGACAGGCTGTCAAAGGCCCCACGTTTTATCTTCGCTCTGAGCCTTGCAAACTCTAAGGCCGGCCTGCACATCCCAGGCTCGGCTAAAGCTGTTTGCAAACAGACTCTTCCTTGCTCCCGCCAGAGGTGTATTGTAGCGCAACCTCCTCGTATCTCCCGTGAGACGCTCTGATAGCTTATCACGAAATGTTGGCCAAACAAGAATAGAAAAAAAATCTGTAGGACAAAAAAAGTTAGAACATTTTTTGACAAGAACATTTTTATATTAGCAAACGACCCTCCCCATTTTTTGGAATCAAAGAATGTTTTGGCCCATTGAAGTGGGTTTAAAACCACCTGGTTTTGACATTTCAAAATATTGAAACTGAGTTCAAAGCAAGATGTTTCATTTTGATAGGGGTTTTGTTTTGTTCTTTCTGTAAGGAAATGAAACAATTTCTTCAAAACTGACATTTATCCAAGAGGAAAAGGGTGGGGGCGGGGAGAATGACATGTAAAAAAGAAATCTGGCACAAAAATTTTTCCTTTTGAATAATTTCAACCAACTCACCTAAACTGGATTCATATTGGTGATAAGCAAGGACCCCAAATCTCAATTGACTGAGCTAACAGACCCCTGTTCTCCCGGGGGATCCTCCTGGCCGTCTAGTCTGGACAGTAGGGTAGATCCCGCCGGGAGCCAGTAGGAGGCAGACATTCAACTTTGAGGAGCCTACTAGGAGGGATCTATCTTCAGTTCCCCAGTTGTTTGTCTGCCTCGGTGCAGATAGGAATCAGGCAAGCTGTCTGGAAGATTTCAGCACAGGTTTTCTTTCTTTTCTCTTCGTGTGCTCTTTCAGCAAAGGAACAGGCCCGGTGCCAGGGGGAGAGGAATTCTCCTCCCTGTTCACCTACCCGGCTCTCAAGGGTACCCAGGGCCTCTGCCGGGTACTCCCCTCCGGAACGGGGGTATCTGTTGTTCAGGCGCAGCAGCTTCCCCCTTCGGGACCTGTCTGCAGCTTCCCTCCCCCCCTCCAACCGGCCCTTGCAGCGTAACGGGGGGTGGGGGAGTCAGGAAAGGCACGGGGTTTGTTCCCCCGGAGCGGATCGAGTGCGGCAGCCTTCCCCCTTCAGGATCCGCTTGCTTCTCCGCCCGTCCGCCCAGTTTCACCTGGGGAGCCCGGGAAGGGGAGAATCTCCGGGACTCAAGGGTCTAGTCCCTCTAGAGCGGATACTCCCGCCCGCCTGCCCGAGCGCGAGGCTGAGTGCTCCGCCCACTTCCCCGGGCGGCGCAAGACGACTTCCGGTGAGGGTCGGGGAGCGCGTTGGTGGGCCTTTTTCCTCAGCCGGCCTCTCCCAGAGCGGAGCGCGCCTCGCTGGCAGTTCCGGACCGTGCTGAGCTCGCAGGCCTCTTGGATTGGAGCCCTAAGGCGCAGCTCAGGAGTGGCCTACGCAGCCTGCGGCAGCAGAGCCTTTACAGACCTCGTCGGCTCTCTCAGCTGCTCAGCGATATCAGCGATACAGAACCCGTCGGGCGCACTGCAACCTCCCCTCCCCCCCCGGGTCAGCTTTGCGCCTGTGGGAAAGAGAAAAATGCCAGCCAAAAAGAGGCCCGAGCTTCCGACTCAGGGGCCTCATCCGATCAGCCCCTCACAGTGAGTGTACCCCAAACCCCTCCCGCAGGGCAGGACCCACACATGGAGGTGCTCAGAGAAATTCTCTCTGAGCTCAAAAGAAAGAGGTCCCCCCAAGAACTAGGACCCCCAGGCCTTACAAGGGCGGTTCTAGAGGGGCTGGGAAAGACAAACAGCCCCTGACCAAGAAGCCCCGCAGATCCTCCAACCTCATTGACTCCCCGGCCTCATCAGAGGAGGAGCAGGAGGACTTCACCTCCAGCCAGGGCTCAGAGGAGGAGGACAGCTCAAGGCGGGGGAATAGAGCCAGGCAGGAAAAAGCCTCTGCCACTACAGAGATCATCGAGGAGGAGGGGGAGGCCTCAGAGGGGGAAATTGTCAGCGAGGAAGAGATGCCCGAGAAGGGGGAGACGGGAGAGGCGGACCTGGAACCCTCTCTAGACCCCGATAGACAATTCCCCAACAAGTATCGAGATCTGATCTACGACCAAATCACCAGAGCCCTCCATTTAAAACAAAAAAAGGAGAAGGAAGCTTCATCCTCCTCCGAGGAGGAGGAGGAGGCAAGGGGTTACCTTCCAAGAGGGGCCGGGACAAGGGTCTTCTGTTGGATAAAGCTTACGAAAAAATTATCCGGAAGGAGTGGCAGAACCCCAACAGGCCCTCCAAGATGACCAGGTCTCAGCTGTCCCTTTATTCCTTCAACAGGAAAAAGAATGCCTTTTTGTCAACCCCAAGAGTGGATGCGGCAGCGGCATCTTTAGCTAGAAACTCCGTCTTTCCTACGGAAGGGGACTGCTTCCCTAGGGACCCGACGGACAAGGCAATAGATTGTGACCTCCGGAGAAACTTCGATGAGATCTCAGCAGTTATGAAAATGGTCACAGTGTCATCTTACTTCTCCAGAGCCTTAATGGTCTGGATCAAAAGAGCGTCAGACCCGGGTATCAGACAAAATGACCAGAGTACTCTCCACGAGGATTCAGCTAGCATATTCCTTCATGGCCGATGCGTCGACCGACATTCTACGCTGGGCCTCAAAGGCGGCCGCCTCCAACGTGGCGGCCAGGCGTCGCCTGTGACTGAGGTCATGGAGAGGAGACAACACCACGAAGAACGCACTGGTTGGTGGTCTGTTCCAGGGGCGTAAGCTGTTTGGCGTGTGCCTTGATAAGGTTCTGATGGACACGGCGGACAAAACAAAGAAACAGACCTTACAGAGCGTGGGGGTCCCCAAGCGGAATTTTCGTCCCCACAGTGCACCCTATAACCAAGCAGGGAGCACCCGGCGGCCCTTTTTTCCCCATAGGGAGAGTCAGCAGCGCTAGAAGCCAAGATGGCAGAAGCAAAGGGGCACCGACAATAGGAACAACCAACGACAGGGAGCAGGACGACCTAAACAGGACGCCTGACTACACACAGCCCTGCCCTCTCGACCAACTCAATCTAGGGGGCAGATTACAGCAGTTCGCAGCAAAGTGGACAAGTAGCACCACAGACATATGGGTCCTCCAAACGATCCGACGGGGGTACGTAATAGAACTCAAACACTCCCCCCTGCCGTACTTCTGTTCATCAGCCGTTCCCAAAGATCTTGTCAAACGACAGGCCATGCAGGTGGAAATCGTCAGGCTCCATACTATCGGGGCAATAGAAGAGGTCCCTCTTCACGAGAGAGGACAGGGACTGTATTCCACCATTTTCCTAGTCCCAAAGAAACTAGACGAATGGAGGGCAATCCTGGATCTAAAGAGGCTGAATCGAGGATTCAAAATTCAGAGATTCAGGATGGAAACCCTGCAGTTGTTCCGAACAGCAATCGTACAGGAAGAATGGCTGACAGCCCTCGACCTAAAGGAGGCCTATCTCCATGTCCTGATTTATCAGGCCCACCGCCAGTGGCTCCGATTCTGCTATTCGCAGCAGCACTGGCAGTACAGGGTGCTACCATTCGGCCTGGCAACCTCACCGAGAACCTTCACGAAGGTGCTGGTCGCTCTGGTAGCGAATCTGAGGACGGAGGGAATAAAGATCCATCTCTATTTGGACGACATCCTGGTCAGGTCTCCATCCTACAGTCAGGCACGCAGAGACATCCGCCGCGTCATAGAGTGTCTGCAAGACCACGGGTTTGTCGTCAATCACAAGAAGAGTCATCTCACTCCCTCACAAATCCTGGAGCACCTAGGGGTAGTCCTGGGCACCAAACAGAGCAGGCTATTCTTCTCCAAACAACGACGTCTGAAGTTACTAAACCTCATCCAACAGATATCGTAGAAACCCAGATCCAAGCTAAAGACTCTAGCAAGCCTACTAGGGGCCATGACTTCCTGCCTAGGAATCGTTCAGTGGGCCAGGCTCCACTCCAGACCCCTCCAATGGTTCCTTCGACCATGGCAGGATGCTCTGACACAAGGACTGAACCCGTCAATCCCTGTGACGCCACTCCTCAAGAAGTCCCTAGTATGGTGGACTCGCCAGGACAGATTTTCCCCTGGAATGCCCCTCTCCGATCCGGAGAGAACAACACTGACCACAGACGCAAGTCTACAAGGTTGGGGCGCACACACGCAGGGCCACTCAGCTCAGGGCATGTGGCGAACTTGGGAGAAGACTCACCACATCAATTGGTTGGAGTTGAGGGCGATCTACCTGGCACTGAGGCAGCTGACACCGTTCCTGAGAGGGAAGGACGTGTTAATCTACACCGACAACACGGTAGCGAAGGCCTATATAAATCATCACAGGGGCTCGAGGTCCAAGACGCTTCACCAGTTAGCTATCATTCTCATCAGATGGGCGGAGAGCAACCTGAGGTCTATCAGGGCGCTTCACATCAAGGGAGACGCCAACACTCAGGCCGACTGGCTCAGCCGGGTACAGATCGACCAAGGAGAGTGGTCCCTACACCGCGCAGCCTTCCAGGCCATAACCAAACAGTTCGGGTCTCTGTCTGTCTACCTGTTCGACTCCTCGGAGAACGTGAAGACGGAGAGATTCATCTCACGACACCCAGACAGCAGAGCAATAGGCTTCGATGCGCTGAACTGCTCATGGCCACAGGGACTCCTGTTCGCGTTTCCGCCAGTGCCTCTCATTCAGAGAACAATCTCGAAGGTCAGAAAGGAACGGGCGAACATCATCCTGGTGGCTCCTTACTGGCCCCGGAGGCCATGGTTTGCAGATCTACAAGATCTCAGTCAAGACCCCCCACTCAGGCTTCCATCGAGACCAGACCTACTGACCCAGGGGCCGATCATACACGACAACCCAGGAACGCTCAAGTTAACAGCCTGGAACTTGAAAGGAGGGCCTTGGGGAGACTAGGATAATCACCAAAAATATTGGACACCTTGTTACAGTCCAGGAAGCCTGCAACGAGGCGCATCTATCAAAGTACTTGGGCGACCTTTGTGAGATGGTGCGAGTCCAGGTCTCAAGATCCAGAGAGAGCCTCCATCAGAGTAGTCCTAGAGTTCATGCAGGGGAGTCTGGATAGGGGGCTAAAGCCTAATACGTTACAAAGGCAGTTAGCAGCCATTAATAGTGTCCTGGCCACTCTGAGAGGTCAAAGGATCTCGGGGCACCCTCACGTGAAGCATTTTCTCAGGGCCGCTAGACTCCTGTCCCCTCCAGTAATACACAGAACCCCTTCCTGGAACCTGAACCTTCTCATTAGAGCTCTCACTAAGGTTCCATTCGAGCCGCTCCGGGAGGTGTCCATGTACTACCTATCCCTCAAATTAGCCTTTTTGGTGGGGATTACTTCGGCTAGGAGAGTATCAGAACTGGAAGCCCTCTCTGTAGAGCCTACTCTCTGTTCCTTTAAGGAATCATCAGTGACTCTTAGACTGGATCCAGCCTTCAGCCCCAAGGTGGATTCCAGGTTTCATAGGGAACAAGAGATCTTTTTGTCCGAACCCTTCTCACCCACTGGAGCGTCAGTGGCACACTCTAGACGTGAGAAGGGCTCTAAAAGTCTACTTGGATAGAACTAGGGTTTTTAGACGTTCTTCGGCCTTGTTTGTGTCATATAGCCCCCAGAGGAAGGGCTTAAAGGCTTCCAAGTCTTTGATAGCAAAATGGATGACCCTGTGCATCTCCGAAGCCTACAAGGCAGAAGGAAAATTGCCCCCTGTGGAACTTTTTGCACATTCCCTGAGGGGCGCTGCTGCCTCTTACGCGGCAATATGTAGGGCTGCAGCTTGGTCTTCAGTTCATTCGTTTACCAATCATTATAAAATCCCCTTGCAGGATTCAGCTGATGCAGCCTTTGGGAGACAGGTAC
>QEPC01003503.1:1678156-1688975 GCA_003113815.1 Sphenodon punctatus | reverse complement strand
GTCCCCTCTCCCTGTGCGCCTGCCCTCCTCTCTGCCCCCTTCCCCTGAGCTCAGTCTGTCAGTGCGATCTGTCCCCTCTCCCTGTGTGCCTGCCCTCCTCTCTGCCCCCTTCCCCTGAGCTCAGTTTGTTAGTGTTTGGGGGCACTGGAAAGGGCCCACAAAGCATAGTGGTAGTCTGTACTTGGCCCCTTTCAGCCCAAGACTCATTCATGGTTTACCTTCAACGTGCCCAAACTGTAGCTTTAACGTCGGCGCGTGCAATGGTTATTTTCTCCTGGGACAGCGGTGGCAGCAATCAAAGGAGAATTGTTCTCAGCACAGGGGAAGCTGGCAATGTGCTCAGAGGGATATTGATCTGCAAAGTGTCTGGCTAACACCAGGAGCCAGGGCGGACCGGATGCTGGACTCGACGGATCTCTGGCCCGGGACGGCGAATGCACTTGTACACATTCACCTTTTAGCGTTTCACTGAATTCAGCTTCCGGTTCAGTCAAAGATGCTTTCCTGGCTTGACAAGTGATTCAAGTCTTGCCAAAGAAAGAGAAAAGGAGGGTTCTCCGAGGTTTGCTTAGGGGTCAGGCAGTTACAAGACCGGGTTTCCGGAATGGGATTTTTTTTCCTGCCCCCTTCCAAGTTTCTACAACAAGGGGGCATACAGCGCCACTCTTGGTGGCTCCCCTTGGAGATTTGTCTAAGCCCAAGACGGCATAAGAACTTTCTCTTTGACCAGGCATTTGGGAGACATGGGATTGGGTTGGAGGCAGAAGGGGATTGGTAAGGGGGATTTTTATGATTCTACGTGTTTATATATGCTGAAGTTCCCTTAGTCCTGGAGGAAGATCAGAGTATAAACTTGATTAAATAAATGATAATTTCTCCCTAGGTTCATGGCTCTCTCAAGCTGCTTGTACACCTGTAGAACAGCATGCCAGGAGAGGGGATCCTGTAAGTAAAAGTATTTACTGAAATCCCAAGTGGTGCAGATGGATGCTAATTCTTCAGCCTTTCAGTTCTGGACAAGTGCAGAGCTGGATGTCTGGAAGCTCAGAAACACTTGGATTAATAGACAGATTCTAGGCTGACAGGGTGAGTTCCCCATTTTATCTAGAACATTTCCCAAATTTTTATCCAAACCCTCGAACTAACTAGGTGGGGCCTCTCTCTCTCCCTCTGCATCATGAACACGGCAAGAAACGACCTGCCTTTGAAATTATTTAATCCTGGTTCATGTTTCTCTCAAAACCTCCGGAGTGGGTGGTACCTACTCACAGCCGGGAGGCGAACTAACAAGCAAAACTTGGTTGATCTTGTGTTCCTATGTGTCTTGACACTGAAAGCAACCCCTGTTTCCACAGCAGATGAAGAGTTTTATTTTTAGAAATCATTAGTTACAGAATTCTGCTTGCCTTCTGCATATCTTGAATGGTAAAGGAAGTCGAACAGAGCGTCTCACTCACTTGGAGGGCAATTCATATGATTAAGGGAAACGGGAAACCATACGTAACCCACTGCAGAGACTCCTGTGCTCCGGCTTGGCTTGGTAGGAAGTGGTCCCCGGGGTCCAAGTCTCTGTTCAAACCCTTCCAGAGGAAACAGGATAAACGCAATTGTTCTAACAGAGGTGGCTGGGGTTGATGGAAGTTTTGCTCATTTAACTTGATAAATTATGTTCTGTTTTGCCAGACTGCCACACAGTGATCTAAAGCAGGGGACCTTTCCACTGGGGCATGGGCACATAGGCAATTTAAAAATTCCCCAATGGGGATCTCAGCAACAACACCCTCTCCCAATCAGCTGATCACTGGGGAACAGCAGGTCCCTTCCTTCCTCCCTCCCTCCCATGCAAACTTTGCCTGCCTGGCACTCTGGCTAGGGGTGGAGGGAGACTGGGGATGGTGTTTGCACATGGGTATGAAGCAATAGAATCTGTGGCATGAGCCTTCTGCATCCCCCCTGAGCCAGCTCCTACTGACAGCAGCCACAAGCCAGATTTACAGGGAACTAGGCCACGGGCTGGCGCTTGGATGTCCCGGTGAAAACCTATGCAGGGAGAGGGGTCCCTGACAGTTTTCCATCCCCAGAATTGAGAGGGGGTTCTCAGCGTGACAGGAAGATCAGAAGACGATTGGCACGCAGCCACAGGACAGAGCCGATACTGGCAGAGGGCATCCTCTGGCACAGAAGCTACAGGCATAGTGGGGCTGGCCTTTGCTCTGTCCTATGACCCCATACTGTATGCCATATCTTTCTGATCTTTCCCCTACCCTGGAGAGGGTGGAAATGCCAAGCACCGAACCACTAGGGACTGTCCTAATTAGCCTGTAATGGCTGCTTCAACTGGTTGAGAGGATGGCAGGGGGGTAGGAGACATGAGAGAGAGGTAGGGGCACTTAGGCAGGTGTAATGATTGCCCCCATGGGGCAGCACTGGCACCCAAAGCATGTGCAGACATCCGTGGAAATCAGAAACAGACTCCGATATCTTCTTGGAGTGAGGCTGATGTGACAGCAGATGCAGGCAGCATACGCAGTCACGCGGTGAGCCAGTCTGGAAGCCACAAAAGATCTAGCCACAGGTGGGGGCTGTGGAGTGTGGCAGAAGCTTATACATGCAACCCCTTCCTGTCCCGAAGCCTCCCTGATTGCAGCAAGTTGGAACTCTAGAAAGCAACAGCAGAGAATGAGCCAGGATTCTCTAACGTTTGTTACAGTGGTACAAGATAGGTTTGTGTTGCTAATTAGCCAATAGAAATGTCAATCATGTATCCTCGTTCTGTGCTATGCCTCCAACCTCCCTACCCTCCTCCTCGGTGCTTACTGGGAAGCTGGAAGCATCTGTTTAGGAAAGAGCCAGTAAGGGATTCTCTTACATCCTCTGTCATGGTGCTGCAGGATGTGTTCGGAATGCCGATTGGCCAGCCTGGATGTGTCAATCTTGGCTCCTGATTGCTTGGCTTCCCTTATGCCTTGCAGCCTTAAGTCCCAGTTATAGCCTTAAATTTTCATTTCTCCCCCAAATGTTCAGGATTATTTGTGCAACTTTAGTTAAAATCATGAAACTTAAATTGCTTATAAAATTAGGACCCTCTATACAATCTTTCTAAAATGGGACAGGGATGATCCCGATGTTAATGGGTACAATCTGTCCAAATTGGATGGAACACAAAGATGTTAAAAATCTCACTGTTTGTGCACGCATGGTTGTAATTGTTTATAAAATCTGGATCCTTTAACCAATCTGTCTGTAATTTGGAGGTGATAATACCTTCCTTGAGGGGTACAATCTGTACAAATTTCATACAAAAAAATATGTAAATCAAAGAACGTACAGGCAGAAATACATTTCCCAGTTTTTCTGAAAACTTTCATTAGTATTCCAAAATGTTTTGGAACTTTGTGCTAACCTTTGTTATTGCAATAACAAAAACAAATGGACTTTTAACATATTGTATTAAACAGAAAATCCCACCCCCCCAGCTGCTACCCCCCGTTCAGAGATGATCAGTCAATGCTCAGGGAGATCAAAGGAGCATTTGAAGCCCCAAGGAATTAAACCTGGACCCTATGAATCCCAGACAAACCACACGGTCAGCCTTCTGCATGTCGGTACTCGCTTCATTGACTAGAGCTATTAGTTAAATAGTTGTTTGCTAGATTTGCCTAAATGGGCCCGTCCCTTTGACTTAGTGGTTATGTCTTGGTCTGTGATGATTATGGGTCTGGGTGCTAATGCTTGCTGTGCTCCCTTCATCCTTCTCTGTGCAAACCTTTGTAGAGAAATGGGGCAACAGCCATTCTAATGAGAAAAGATGAGCTGCAGCAGAAGCCCCGGCAGAGTGTTTAGGGTAATCAAAGTAAGTTAGAACAAGAAAGGAAGCTAACAGGGCACAGCGTGGACTAGGACCATGAGGAAGGGCAGCGTTTTGGTGACAAATGCAATCGCAGCTGCCTTGCTAAAAAGATCCAATCACTGTCACGTCCTGAGAAATGGGGCCAAGCTCTTACTCCTCCATTTAGCAATGACATTAATCAACCATTCTAAGGCCCCCAAGAAAGAGAGAAGAATTGAAATTGAACCCATGGGTTAGGAACGTAAGCATAAGGCCTGCCTGATTCCTAAGCATGCTTCTTGCTTAAGCAGGGTTAGCTAACACTTATATGTGGCTACCAGAGATGCACATTGAGTACTCTCGTTAGTTAAAGAGCTGGTTGCTCATCAAGCCCTGCCTGTTGGCTGCATTTTGACCTACGCTCCCATGGTTGTGGGTTCTGGTCTCCACTGAGGCTGCATAGAAGAATGAGATGGTGGCAGCAGCAGCTCCCGTGAGAGGAGACACATGAGGCACAGAGGAACCCCCCCAGCAGTGCAAGGACAGTCAAAGAGAGCTAGAGGAAGCTGTAGGGGCACAGCGTAGACTAGAAACTGGGAGGAAGGGAAGAGTTTTGCTGACAAATATAATCACAGTTCCTTGGTAAAAAGACTCAATTGCTAATTCACTCAATTTACAGATGAGCAACACCAATCAACCATTCTAAGGCCCCAAGACCCCCTTGGAGAAACCAGGATTTAAACCTGGAACTTATGAATCCAAGGGTAGGCACTTTAACCACAAAGCCAGCCTGAGCACTGCCTGCAAAGCTGGGTTAAGCAGAGATAGCTAACACGTTGACGAGGCGTCCCATTAGTTAAGGAGCTGATTGCTTATCAGACCCTGCCTGTTGGCTGAGTGGCTGCATTTTGGGCTACCACTCCCATGGTTGCAGGTTCTAGTCTCCACTGAGGCTCTGTAGAAAAATGACAGGCCAGCAGCTCCTGCGAGAGAAGCAGAAGGTGCAGAGGAACCCCCAGCAGAGCAAGGGCAGCCAGAGGAGGGTGCAGTGCAGTGCAGTGCAGACTAGAAACCAGGAAGAAGGGTAGAATTTTGCTGACAAATATACTTACAGTTCCTTGCTAAAAAGACTCAATTTACAGATGAGCAACACCATTAACCATTCTAAGACCCAAGACCTTCTTGGAAGAACCAGAATTTGAACCTGGAACCAATAAATCCACATGCAGGTACCTTAACCACAAGGCCAGCCTGAGCCCTGCACACAAAGCTGGGTTAATCAGAGATAACTAACACATTAATGAGGCGTCCCATTAGTTAAGGAGCTGGTTACTCATCAGGCCCTGCCTGTTGGGTGAGTGGATGTTCTTTGGGCTATGGCTCCCATGGTCATCATGGGTTCTAGCCTCCACACAGGCAAATAAGGCAGCAGCTCCAGTTAGAGAGAGAGCCAGGACTTCCCCCATTCTCCAAGTGCCATAGAACCTGGAAGAGAAGAGTTTTGCTGAAAAACATATTCGCTCATTCTTGCTAAAAAGGAGACTGAGAAGCAGGACCAAGTACCCACTGCCCCATCAGTCAACAAGCCACAGTAGCACCCTCATGGCAGAGGCAGGAATTGAACCTGGGCCCCCTGAATCCATAGGCAGGCAGGCACCTTAACCACCAGGCCAGCCTGAGCCCTGCACACAAAGCTGGGTTAATCAGAGATAACTAACACATTGACGAGGCATCCCATTAGTTAAGAAGCTGGTTCCTCACCAGGCCCCACCTGTTGGCTAAGTGGCTTTGTTTTGGGCTATAACTCCCATGGTCATGGGTTCTAGCCTCCACACAGGCAAATAAGGCAACAGCTCCAGTGAGAGAGAGCCAGGATTTCCCCCATTCTCCAAGTGCCATAGAACCTGGAAGAGAAGAGTTTTGCTGAAAAACATATTCGCTCATTCTTGCTAAAAAGGAGACATTGCTGCCCCATCAGTCAACAAGCCACACTCACACCCTCATAGCAGAGCCAGGAATTGAACCTGGACCCCCTGAATCCATGGGCAGGCACCTTAACCACAAGGCCAGCCTGAACCCAGCATACAAAGCCAGGTTAATCAGAGATAGCTAACACATTGGTGAGGCATCCCATTAGTTAAGGAGCTGGTTACCAATCAGGCCCTGCCTGTTGGGTGAGTGGCTGCATTTTGGGCTACAGCTCCCATGGTTGTGGGTTCCAGTCTCCACCAAGGTCCCATAGAAGAATGAGAGGGCAGCACCTCCCATGAGAGGAACCCCCAGCAGTGCAAGGGCAACCAGAGGAAAGTACAGGGGCACAGCATAAACCAGAAAGAAAGGTAGAATTTTGCTGACAAACACAGTTACAGTTACCTTGCTAAAAAGACAACTCTAAGGCCCCAAGACCCTTGTGGAAGAACCAGGACTTGAAACCGATCAATCCAAGGACAGGCACTTTAACCACACAGCCAACCTGACCACTGGGTCCACCACTGGGTTAAGCAGAGATAGCCAACATCTATATGAGTCATCCCATTAGTTAAGGAGCTGGTTGCTAAGCAGGCGCTGCATTTTAGGCTACAGCTCCCATGGTTGTGGGTTCTATTCACCACTGAGGCTCCACAGAAGAAAGAGATAGCAACAGCTCCTGCAAGATGAGATGCAGAAGAACCCACAGCACAGCAAGGGCAGCCAGAGTGACTAGAAAGCAGGAGGAAGTGTAGAGTTTTGCTTACAATTATAATCACAGATGCATTACTAAAAAGACACCACTGCTGACACCTTCTGGAAAGCAAGGGCAAGCTCTTATTCTCCAATTTACAGATAAACCACACCAAAGGACCATTCCAAGACCTTCATAGAGAAACCAGAAATTGACCCTGGAGCTTCTAAATCCACAGGTAGGTGCCTTAACCACAAGGCCAGCCTGAGCCCTGTAGCTACATCTTGGTTCAGCAGAGATAGCCAATGCCTGTGCTCAGCTACCAGAGACACACATTGACATGGCTCTTGAACAGGATACTCCAGCAACACCCGCTAAGGTTACTTCGGCCACCTGGTGGTCGCTGGGTGACCAGTAGGCCAGCCACTCTCCACCTCGTTCTCCTCTGTCTCTACTCCACTACCTACACCCTGGTTTGCCTCTCTCCTATCCTCCCCACCATCATGCCTGCCCTAATCTCGCCCCTTCCCTCCCTGCTCCTCCCCCACCCCGCCATCCCCCTTCTCCCAATCTTATCCCCATTCCCTGCCTTCCCCCTGATCAGCTCCCATTCTCCTGCTCCCTTTGGAACAGTCACTCCTCTGCCAATAAAGCCCCCTACATCCATGATCTCTTCCTCTTCCACTCCCTCCAGCTCCTTGCGCTTCTCCCCCTCCGACTCTGTCACCCCAGCTACTCTCTCCTTTTCTCACCAGCCCTGAACAGAAGGGTTGGAGAAGGAGAGCAAGGAGGAGAGGGAAGCAATGTCGAGGTGGATCTTGTCTATATTGGAGGTGGTGAAGGAAGCAAGATCCTGAGGATCTCGGGGTGGTGGCATGGGCCTCCTCCTCACTAATTCCTGTCAATTCCAACCACTTTCTCCTCCCCTCTCTGTACTACCCCCTCAATCGCCAAGTCGCTGTCATCTACCGCCCCCCTGGCTCTCTCCCTTTCTTTCTGAATTCGAGTTCTGGCTCACTTCTTCTCTGACGATACACCCACTCTCATCCTTGGTGACTTCGACATTCATGTCCCTTCCCAGACCTCCAGCTCTCGCTTCCTCTCACTAACCTCCTCCTTCAATCTCCACCTTTGGACCAACTCCCCCACCCACACTAACGGCCATTCTCTTGACCTCATCTTCTCTAGGAACTGCTCTGTCTCTGATCTCTCCTTCGATCCTCATCCCATCTCTGAACACTTCCTTGCCTCTTTCAATGTCTCCCACTGTCCCCCTTCCCCGTCTCCACACACCTTCCATGACCTGCAGGCCATTAACCCCCTGGACTTTGCCTTCTCTCTCTCTCCCCCCTTCTCCCCTCAGTCTTCTCCTCCTCCTCCCCTGATTCTGCCATCTCGGCTTTCAATGCCTCTCCCTCCTCCACCCGTGACTCCCTTGCACCCCTCTCCTCCTGCTCCCACAACCCCCATCCTTGGATCACCCCCAGTATCCAACGCCTCTGGCACAAATCCCACTCTCATGCTGATTTCCTTCACTTCAAATTCTCTCTCCTCCCTTCTGCTATCCCCCTCGCTAGACAGCATTAGTGCACCTCCCGCATTGACTACAGTTCTTGGGACCCTCGTCACCTGTTCTCCACCTCTGACTCCCTCCTCAAGCCCCCCTGTCCTCTTCCCTTTCTGCTCAGGATCTTACTTCCTCCTTCACCTCCAAGATAGACAAGATCAGCCTCGACATTGGTTTCCACTCCTCTCCTCACTCCTTCCCCTCTTCCCTCCTGTCCTCCTTCCCTCCCACCTCCCTTGAGGAAATCTCCTCCCTGCTCTCCTCCAACCCTTCCACTTGACCCCATCCCCTCCCGCCTCCTGACCTCCATTGCTTCCACTGTCACCCCTTCCCTCCTGCACATCAACCTCTCCCTCTCTACTGGCTCCTTCCCCTCCGCCTTCAAGCACGCTGCTCTCTCCCCTATCCTCAAAAACTCCACTCGATGCCTCTGACCCTTCTAGCTACCGTCCTGTCTCACTCCTCCTTTTTGCTTCCAAGCTTCTTGAACATGTTGTCTACACCCGCTGCCTCGACTTCCTCTCCGCCAACTCCTCCCTTGACCCCCTCCAATCTGGCTCCACCCCCTTCACTCTACTGAAACTGCTCTCGCTAAGATCACCAACAATCTTCTTGTGGCTCAATCTAATCGCTTCTATTCCATTCTTGTCCTCCTTGACCTCTCTGCTGCCTTTGATACTGTTGACCACTCACTGTTGCAAAATTCCCTTCACTCCCTTGGCTTCCATGGCTCCATCCTCGACTGGTTCTCCTCCTACCTCTCTGACTGCTCCTTCAATTAGTCTCTTGCCAACTCCACCTCCCTTCCACTCTCAGAGTTGGTGTTCCCCAAGGCTCTGTCCTTGGTCCTCTCCTCTATCTATACCCTGTCCCTAGGCAAACTCATTGCCTTCCATGGCTTCCAATATCACCTCTACGCTGATGACACTCAACTCTGTCTCTCTACTCCCTCTCTCTCTCTCCAGCTGTTTCTCTGACATCTCTACCTGGATGTCTCAACGTCAGCTCAAACTCAACATGACTAAAACTGAACTCCTTATCTTCCCCCCCTCATCCTTCCTCTCCCTCTGTCGAACCTTATCGACAGGGTCACCATCCTTCCCATCCCCTCAAGCTTGTATTTTAGGCTTCATCTTTGACTCACCCCTTTCTTTTAAACCCTACATCGACTCTGGCCAAATCCTGTCGCTTCTCCTTTGCTAAGATTCACCCTTTTCTCTCTGTCTCATCTGCCAAAACCCTTGTTCATGTCTTGGTCATCTCTTGCCTTGATTACTGTAACCTCCTTCTCACTGGCCTCCCCCACTCTCCCCTTATCTCCGTCCAAAACTCTGCTGCCAGGGTCATCCACCTCGCTCATTGCTTCGACCACGTGTAGCCCCTCCTCTCCTCTCTTCACTGGCTCCCCCTTCCTGAACGAATCCTGCACAAGCTCCTAGTCTTCACCTCTAAAGCTCTTCACAACCTTGCTCCCCTCTACCTCTCTGCGCTAATTTCCCTCCGTACGCCAGTCCGTGAACTCCACTCCTCCTGTCCCCTCTTCCCCTCCCACGCCTCCCCTCTTCCCCTAACCGCCTTCGTTCCTTCTCCCTAGCTGCCCCTCACACCTGGAACTCCCTCTGTGCCCACATCTGCCTCGCCCCCTCCCTTCGTACCTTCAGATCCCTCCTCAAGACCCACCTCTTCCGCTCTGCCCTCCCTGACTTCTCACTCCCCTCACCTAACTCCTGCAGATACCCTCCATCCAGTACAATCTGTTACCTGAGCTCTGTGTACTCATATCCTCACCACATGGACCAGCCAGCCATCATTCTCGATGTAACCCAGCCAAGCGCGTGCACCTGGGACCTCGTATCCTCGTGAATTTGTTTCACGAGTTTGTGAGTTTGAGCAAGAGAGGAAGCTAACAGGGCACAGCGTAGACTGGAACTCTGGCCCTGAAAGTCTGAGTTTTGATGACCAATATAATAGCTGATTCCTTTCTAAATAAACCTCCAATTGCAGTCACCCTCTGGGAAGCAGTGCCAAGCTCTCACCCTTTCATTTACAGATGAGCTGCACCAAGTGGCCATTTTAATGGTACAGGGGAGCCAGGAATGAAACCTTTCCCTTTGAATCCATCAGTAGGCACCTCACCCAGCTGAAGAGCAGCAAGGCACAGCGCGGGATGGAGTGGACAATAGCAACAAGGGAGAGACCGGGGTATAAAGGATTTATACAATACAGAAATAGCGAGTGCAGAATAACTGGTACCAAGAGCAGCGAGGATGGGGAAGGACAAGGTCAAGGGGATGGTTAACATGTCCCATTTTCTGTCTGTTCCCTTCCCTTTGCACCACCCCCTTCTCCAGTCTCTCTCCCCTCCCTTCTGTTGCCATCATCGGTTACATCCCTCCTGGTGTTTTGCATACTCCTGCTTTTGTCAGGCTCCGGGGTACAGAGCTGTGGGGGGGAACAAGGAGGGAGAAGGAAGGCCAGGGCTATCAGGCTCCAAGGGACGGAGCCAGGGAGAGAGAGACACGGTAGGAGGAACCAAGGCCCAGGCACAGGGGGGAAAACGGGTGTCCTCAAGGCGACCCTCTGAAACCTCTCAGTCGCTCTCTTGGACCCAAGAGATTATGCACTCAGCATCTCTACCAGACACGCTGGTCTAAGAAGGCATGCGACTCATCATTGAGGCCAGGGTCCGAAGCCAGAGGGATAAACCACCACCGGGACGGAAGGCTCCCACGAATGGGAAACTTGCAGAGGTACCTAGGGG
>QEPC01003503.1:1634987-1675945 GCA_003113815.1 Sphenodon punctatus | reverse complement strand
AGGTGAGAGCAAGGGAGGCCAGCAAGGAGGAGGTTCGATTTAGCGACAAGTAGATCATTGGTGATCTTGGCCAGGGCAGTTTCAGTAGAGTGGAGGGGGCGGAAGCCGGATTGGAGAGGGTGCTAGTGCTTAGTCACTCCCTCCCTTCTCATGCTTCCTCTTTGTATTACTTCTCTCCCCCCTGCTCTCACCTTCCATTAGGATGGCTCATTTATCACCCTTCCCGCTCCCATTACAGCCACCGTACGTTGCTCAGATCTTCAGTTCTGACTCCTACCTGCCTGAAGAAGGGCCCTATGTGGCCCCAAAGCTGGCACATTTCCACCAGCAAGAGTTGGTCTTATCAAGGAGATCATTCCAACCACTTTGTCTCCACCGCGGTCACTCGGGACCAACACGGCGGCCACACACTCATTTTTTCCCTCCAATTCAACATTTTTAATGTTTTTAAAAATAGTATAAGACAATGGCAGGCTGGTGTCAGGGGGATGTGAATTGTTATTGTTGTTGTTATTTTATTATTTATAGAGCGCCAACAGTGTACCTGGCACTGTACAGTCAGTAGTTATAGACAGGTTCCTGCCTCAAAGGGCTTACAATCTAAGGGAGAGTTGAATGGCGGAAGAAGCAAGGATACATCCATGAGGTTGAGAAAATGCAGGTGCCTGTGTTTCAGTAAGTACAGGGAAGAGATTCTGAGTGAGGGGGAAGAGGACGCATTTTCACTCATGAGGAGCTAGGGAAGGCCTAACGGAAGAGGTGGGTTTTCAGGAGGGATCTGAAAATTGGGAGGGAAGGAGCAGAATGAATGTATAATGCAAGTGAGCCTCCCTTCCCTTCAGAGCAAGATATTTATCAGCTCTTCAGAAAGAAGAGACAGTGTGTGAAAAACAGTCATAACACTAACTCTGCTTTAACATTTCTTATGCATGTTGCAGGGCTGCATAGGGCACCAATACAGCCCTGCAACCTGCATAAGAAATGCTAAAGCAGTGTTAAAGTGTCGTTATGTGCCTGTGTGTTTTCACCTCTTTGCTTTGGGGGGCTGTCGCTGGCACTGCTGGTCAGCAATGTACTTCCTTACCAGGACAAGCGGTTTTCCCTCACCCAATAACCGGGACGGGGGTGGTGGTGGTCATGTGTAAATTAAAGCCCATCAATCCTTGTCACTCCGAGGCTGGGCTCGGCATTGCTGTTTCATTAATAAGATCATTTTCTGCCGTGCAGCAAATCCTTGGCAGCCTCAGAGAATCACGAAGCGCAGCTGTCCGCGCATATAAATGCTGCAGAATTCGTTGCGTGAATAAATCAATCCAAATTCCCAGGATTATTTGTGATTCTGAGCTGCTTTTATCAGATGACATAATGGACTTGGGAAGAGTCTTCTTTCCTCGCAAGCTTCCTGACATGTACAGCTGGGCTGGCCGGATGTTCTCAATGTCTGGCGTTCCTAGGAAGAACAAGGGACCATGATGCCCTGCATCTAAAGGGATGCTTTGCGTATGTGCTCTATGGGAGTGTGGAGTCCAGAGAGCCTCGTAAGCTCTGGTTTCCCTGGTCACGCTAAAAACATTTTGCCAGGTTTGACAATCACTGTTGAGCAGGGTGAATTTACGTTCAGAACTGCAGTACGTGGGTTTGTACGGCGTGCAGCAAGGCCCCTTTCCTTTGGCCAACGATCCGACAGACACGGCAACCCTAATCTCTGTTGGATTCAGCCTCACTTGTGCCTGAAATCTCTCGGCTCCACCCATGACTCTGACCTGACAGGAAACGATGTTTACGATCAGATTAAATGAAGACTGATGACGATGATGGTTTGCGTAGCTCACACTGGACCAGATTGTTTTTAAATGGCAAGACCTCTCTTTCCGGGTGTCCAGAAATATCAGAGCACTCCCTCTCTGTTAACTAAACCCTTCTGGAGATGTCATCCAGGAGTTACGAGTAGGGCCAGGGTTTTATCTGGTTCCTTGGTCTGGCAGAGATTTTGGCCACATAACAAGGCACTCAACGCTAGGAGGCCAAAGGGTCAACTGGAACTGCGGTCGTTCAGAGGGGCACTGTGAAGTCCTGCTGGGATCATAGAACGATTGCGTTCACCGTTTGGTACTGTCTCCGTAGTGCCAGCACAGAGTAGTCTCCTGAGGACTGCAGAGTAGACGCTGGGGCCAAGTTTGATAAGCTGAGTCGCTCAATGCACGTTTGATCCCAGCTCCAATCATGGTGAATTATGTACTTCAAGTTCCCCCAAGAGTAAAATGGGCTCTATGGGCAGGGTGAGATTTACGAGCTCCTTAACGGCTCATTTCCTCACTGCTAAATACTCGGGTTTTGTAAATGATGTGATAGGTAAGAGCCTGGATGTCGCATAGCAACCTTAACGGGCTTTGGAAGTGAAGCTTATTGTTTTTGGAAAAACTTGAGCCCTCCAGACTCCAGGGCTGTTGGTCCAGAGCCTTCCACAAATGCTAAACCCACACACACAGAGAGAGCAAGTAGGGCCAGTTCAGCACGACGTTACTCCACCATTATGTTGCCATTGCTCACAGGAGAATGGCAGTGATCACAAGGACCAACCAAAACAGATATGCCCACTGGAATTGCAGCCCCCTATCCGACCCAAGAATGTCAAGTGCTAATCTGTGCCTGGAGGGTTCCCTGATTTACCAGTTTCTGTAACAGATATTCTCTATGGGTCCTGGCCAGTCACTCTGTATCAGTCATAACACATGGGGAAGGTCCGCGTTGTGACCAGCAGGAGGCAGCACTGAGCTTCTGTTTGGCTATATCAACCTGGGACCACCCCCAACAATCCAGTCAGTCTGCTGCCTCCGATCAGGAAGGAACGCAGCGAGCTTCGCAGCCTCTGATTGCGTTCGCAATCCATCCCCGGACGGTAACCAGGACCCAAGGAGCTCATAGCCGCGGGTGGAGGAAACCCCAGGTCCCGCAGGGGGAATGGGCTCACAAGAGCTACAGGTTACAGCACTGCAGCTATCCATGCTAAACACCATGATTCAGCCCCTGGAAAGAAGCCCCAAAGGCAAGGGGGAATTTCCTGAGATTTATTTTTTTTTAAAAAACAACCCTCCATCCTAGACAACTAGGAGAGGATGAACAAGACTCTGAATCCTCGGATGAGGATTCAGCGCGAGAATACCCGCCAAAAGCTCCCAATACAGACAAAGGTTGTCCCCTGGACAAATCCTTTGAGAGACTGACCAGGGCAAAATGGTTTCAGACAGGGGGAGTAGCCAAATTACCTAACACACAAGAACCCCTCTACTATCTGGCCACATCAAATTCAGAGATGCTCAGGGTTCCCAAAGTGGATGCAGCCGCTGCATCTCTGGCCAGACAATCAATCTTTCCCTCCGAAGGAGACCTATTCCCAAAGGACCCTTGCAATAGGGGAATTGAGGCTAGACGGAGCCTCCCCCACGACACTCAGAATAACCATTATGGCTCACGTAATGGAGCCAGAGCCCTTTTTAAAATGGATAAAACAAGCACAGGACCAACCTTTCCACCAGACACACATGAATCCTATCCTCCACACTACTAATAAGCATCTTCTTTTTAGCGGATCCAACCACAGGCACTTTCAAAGCAAAGCCATTGGGAGGAGATATTGTCTTGTCCAACCTACCCAGGAAGCTGTCGTCCTCGCTGGAATTCATCATGGAGCTCCAAACCGCTTTCAGGGCTGGCCAAGCATCCCAGCCTGCGCGGAGACGTTCTAGAGTTGCCTTTCATACAAAGAAACCTAAACCGAATTTGAGTAGTTGGGAGCTAGAGAGGACTTGAGAGAAAATACTCAGCTAACGTCTAAGAAATACATCAGCCATCGCCCAAGGAAAATTTCCTTCTTGAGATGCTTTCCCTGGCAGCTCTAGACCAGAACTGAATCAAGTTGCCAGAAAAATGGGTAAACCCATCGAAATTGTGGTATTTGACCTGGTCCAGTCACATCAGGTACTAATCTGTACTTGATTAGTGCCCAGCAGACTACCCCATGGACTGAAATTAGGGGAGAGCAGAAAGCAGCACCCCATTTGTTTTTATTTTAGTTTTCATTGACAAAAAAGAAATTGTTTTCAGAGATTTCTGTAAACGACACATTCATTTCCAGGGGGGTTTTGGTTTATTTTATTTAAAACTTTTTAAAAAAATAATGGCGCATGTGCAGAAAATAGCCCCGGCAGCTACCTTGTCCATGCACTGTGATTTTTAAAAATTTAATTTTCTAAATGAAAACAGAAAGAAATTGTTCTCTTATTCATCAGTTTTCATATCTTTAGTTACTAAAATGAATGGTGCTTCATTCATTTTAGTAACAAAAATAGATTGCTCACCCCTAACTGAAGTACTTCCTTTTGTTCCAAATTTTCCAACTTCTGGTATCGTTTTTCTGAATTTTGACTTACTGTCCTGATTCTTTTACTGATTCACCAATCGGTAACAGCCATACCCAGTATCTTCAGGTAATGAGGCAAGCGTTCGGTACTACTTGGATAGCCCGTTGCCGAACTGAAGTTGCAGGTATGACTCATCACAAAGCCAAACAGGAGACCTGTTTCAGCTCCACTCTAGACCCAGCTAACATTGCTGTTTTATAGGGCACTGCTAGTTTAGTTATGGAGGGTGGGAGTTTTGCAGGATTATATTTGCATAGTTGGCTATGGAGTGGAGTGGTCAGGGGGGAGAGATTTTTGGGACAGACATGGCCCCTCTGTGGAAGGAAGGGATATGAGTTTGGAGAGGATGTGGAAGGGGAGGGAAAGGGAATTATTCCCCAAGGAAATGGGAGTGGGTGGGATGTAATGTGGAAGGCTGGGTACTGCAGGGGTGGAATTTTATCTTTATTTCTTTTAATATGTTGTCTTTTTATTTGTTGTGAGCTGTCCTGGGATAGGGTGTGCTATACATAGACCCAAGCCAGTTTCCATTGAAATCAGCAGCAAAACTCCTGTGATATTTGCAAAAATAATAAAAAGGAACAGCTTGGGGCAAATGTGCACTAAAGAGATTCTGTCCCTTTAAATCAGCTCCACAAATGGCACAAGGAGCTGCGTACGTTCATCCTCCCAGAGGTCGAACAATCAAGTATCCAATTTATCCCTCCTAGCAGTTGTCGGAAGTCTGTAGAGCCGGGACCAGTGGTTGATGGGGGCCAGATGTGGTCATTGTTTACGGCTGAAGAAACCGCTGGGCTTTCCAAAAACTGAGCAAGAAACCGACGAACCGTAGACAAGGAGGAACACGCCAGGTCCAGGCAGCGAGGCAGACCAGTCAAGGTCATCCTCCCTGGGCTCTCTCACACACATAAGCAGCTGTTTATAAGTATCCTAACCTATACAAAACTGGTGGTTGAAGCGTTTTTTCTTTACAGATTGGGGAAAAAAATCACTCTTTGGTACCAAGTTATTTTTATTATTATTATTATTATTATTAACAAACATTTATATAGCGCCAGCAGTGTACATGGCACTTTACAAAGTAATAAAATAGACACGGTCCCTGCCCCTAGGGCTTACAATCTGAGCGACAGGAGCTGGGGGAGAGACATAGGAAGGGGAACAGAGGGAGAGACAAGGGGTCTAACATTCATGAAGATGCGAGGTCTCAAGTGCACGTACTTGGCTTGGTTACGATGAGAATGACAGCAGGCAGGTCCATGTTGCAAGGATAAGGGTAAACCGATCGTAGGTATAGGAATAGTGGCTCAGCAGGATAAAGAGTCAGACAGAGCAGAGCGAAAGAGGTGAGTTTTAAGGAGAGATTTGAAGGTATGAAGGGAGGGGGCAAGGCGGATGTGGACAGGGAGGGAGTTCCAGGCATGGGGGGCAGCAAGTGAGAAGGGACGAAGGCGCTTAGGGGAGCAGGGAAGGCGTGGAAGGGTGAGAGAAGGGACAGAGGAGGAGCGAAGTGCACGGGCTGGAGTATGGAGGGCGATAAGTGCAGAGAGGTAGGGGGGAGCAAGGTTGTGAAGAGCTTTATAGGTGAAGACTAGGAGCTTGTGCAGGATTCGTTCAGGAAGGGGAAGCCAGTGAAGCGAAGAGAGGAGGGGCTGCACATGGTCGAAGCGACTGGCGAGGTAGATGACCCTGGCAGCAGAGTTTTGGACAGAGATGAGGGGAGAAAGGTGAGACCGGGGAAGGCCAGTGAGAAGGAGGTTACAGTAATCGAGGCGAGAGATGACCAGAGCATGAACAAGAGTTTTGGCAGACGAGACAGAGAGAAAAGGGCGAATCTTAGCAATGTTATGGAGGGAGAAGCGACAGGATTTAGCAACAGAGTCAATGTAGGGTTTAAAAGAAAGGGCTGAGTCAAAGATGAAGCCTAGGCTACGGGCTTGGGGGACAGGCAGGATGGTGACTCCATCAATAGTTATTGACAGTGAGGAAGGAGAGGAAGGATGAGGGGGGAAGATAAGGAGTTCAGTTTTAGCCATGTTGAGTTTGAGTTGACGTTGAGACATCCAGGTAGAGATGTCAGAGAGACAGTTGATGAGACGAGCTTGAACAGAGGGAGAGAGAGAGGGAGTAGAGAGATAGAGTTGAGTGTCATCAGCATAGAGGTGGTATTGGAAGCCATGGGAGGCAATGAGTTTGCCTAAGGATGAGGTATAGATCGAGAAGAGGAGAGGGCCAAGAACAGAGCCTTGAGGAACACCAACTGAGAGGGGGAAGGAGGAGGAGGTGGAGTTGGAGAGAGACACATTAAAGGAGCGGTCAGAGAGGTAGGAGGAGAACCAGTTATGGACAGAGCCACAAAAGCCAAGGGAGTGAAGGGAATCCAGCAAGAGTGAGTGGTCAACAGTATCGAAGGCAGCAGAGAGATCAAGGAGGACAAGAATGGAATAGAGACGTTTAGATTTAGCCACCAGAAGATCGTTGGTGATCTTAGCGAGAGCAGTTTCAGTAGAATGAAGGGGGCGGAAGCCAGATTGGAGGGGGTCAAGGGAGGAGTTGGAGGATAGGAAGTCAAGGCAGCGGGAGTAGACAACACGTTCAAGCAGCTTGGAAGCAAAAGGAAGGAGTGAGACAGGACGATAGCTAGAAGGGTCAGAGGGGTCAAGAGTGGACTTTTTGAGAATAGGAGAGACTGTGGCATGTTTGAAGGCAGAAGGGAAAGAGCCAGTAGAGAGGGAGAGGTTGATGATGTGCAGGAAGGAAGGGGCGACAGTGGGAGTAATGGAGGTGAGGAGGCGGGAAGGAATGGGATCAAGGGGGCAAGTGGAAGGGTTGGAGGAGGAGAGCAGAGAGGAGATTTCCTTAAGGGAGGCAGGGGAGAAGGAGGACATGAGAGAAGGAGGGGGAGGAGGGAGAGGGGTGGGAGTGGGAAGAGAGGAGTGGGAAGCGATGTCGAGGCGGATCTTGTCTATCTTGGAGGTGAAGAAGGAGGCAAGATCCTGAGCAGAAAGGGAAGAAGGAGGGGGAGGACAGGGAGGCTTGGCTGGAGAGGAGGTATTTTTGCTCTACCTCCTCTCCAGCCAACGCGCCGTCACAACCTTATTATTATAACGTGCCTGGAAACTGCTCCACGTTGTGGAAGCTCATCTGTTAGATTGGGGGAAATTCTTTGAGGTTTTTAATCCTCTGGAATACCATCCAAACCTGCCAAAACGCTGATGTGCGCAGATCTGCCTTCTGATCTCTTGTCTGAGAGATGAGAATAAAACTGCTGATCCACCCTCAATTTGTCAGGGGAAAACACATCCCTTTTTGTTTACTGGGTGGTTAGCGCGTGGCTTTTTTTAGCCCAGACTTAATCTTTCGGTCCCTTTGCGAGAGAACTTTGTGGCATCTAAAAGAAATCACTTTCAAAAAGTCTTTGCGGGGGCTTATTGGTGGAAACCACAGAGAAGTAAATCTGTGCTGTTATTCCTGGATTAGGCTCCACAATGGAGTTGGGTGGGTGCTTTTTCTGGGCTAGAATGAAATGTCCTCCTAGGCAGAACTTCCGTAACTCCCTGTTGCATCCCATTGTTCAGTCTAATGGAGCTCACCGACAGGAACCATTAGCCCAAACGTTGCCCTTTTTGGACGCACTTCCCTCTTTCCCATGTCACCGTCTTTGTCGCATCCCCTTGGAGTTGAAGGCTGGTGAACCGACACTGGCCCAGTGAGACCCGGTCAAATGGGTTGAGCTGGGTTGGGTGTGATCTTCCATTATGGCAGGACACTGAGATTTCCCACAGAAGAGGCAGGACTCTCATTGCCCCATGTCTTTCTGACACAGTCCATCCCGTTAGGGGACGTTGGGATGCCATAACGCCTGGCAAGAGGCAGGAAAATTAAATGCCAGGTTAGGCCCCCAAGAAGCCTGGGCTCTCAGGAGCAGAGCTGGGTGGGCTGGCACTCATATCCCAGACCAGAATTTCACTTGCAAATTCCAAAACCTTCCCAGTGTCAAAGAGAAGGATTCCCTTCTGTAACAAACAGAGGGCGGATTCAGACGTGTCTTTAAATCGCACAGAAACCTCGGCGGCATAGTGCGATTTAAAAAAAACCCGCACTTCCGGGCTGGTGTGAATGCGCTGAGCGTGCACATTTGCACCTAGTCCGAATGTTTGGAGCGCGGTTTGAAAAGTTGCTCGGAGCAACTTTTCAATCAGCACTCCAAACATTCGGGCTAAGTCCTGCCGCTTCGCCCTCCGTAACATCGCTTGGATCCGCCCCTTTCTCTCTATCTCCTCGGCCAAAACCCTTGTTCATGCCATGGTCATTTCTCGCCTCGACTACTGCAACCTTCTCCTTGCTGGCCTCCCTCGCTCTCACTTGTCCCCCCTTATCGCCATCCAAAACTCCGCTGCCAAGGTCATCCACTCAGCCCGTCGCTTGGACCATGTGCAGCTTCTCCTCTCCTCTCCCCACTGGCTCCTCCTTCCTGAACGCATCCGGCTTAAACTCCTGGTTTTCACCTATAAAACACTTCACAGCCAAGCTCCCCCCTATCTCTCAGCCTTAATCTCCTTACGCACTCCTGCACGTGCTCTCCGCTCCTCCTCTGTCCCTTCCCTCACTCTCCCCCATCTCCTATGCTCCCCTAACCGCCTTCGTCCCTTCTCCCTAGCTGCCTCCCATGCCTGGAACTCCCTCCCTGCCTACATCCGCCTTGCCCCCTCCCTCCGCTCCTTCAAATCCCTCCTCAAGACCCACTTCTTCTGTGCCGCCTTTCCCAATGCCTGTTAGTTGCTTTCCCCCGAATACTTACGGTCTGCCCTCCTCTGCAGATCCTGCCTAACTGTAACCAAGCCAAGCACATGCCCCTGAGACCTCGCAGCTGCTTGCATGTTTGTTTGCTTCTCCCTTGTCTTCCCTTTGTCCCCTCCCCTCCTTGTCTTTTTAGATTGTAAGCCGTAGGCAGGGACCACATCTGTATCTTTGTTCTGTAAAGCTCCAGGTACACGGCTGGTGCTATACAAATGTTTATAATAATAAGATAGGGGCCCCACATTTGTTCCCAGCTTACACTAAGGCTGGCCCTGTTTGTGGGAGGAGACATTATGACACCTGACACCATCCAGACCTGGACAGAGTGTAAAGTGGACCAATGGTTAGATTATAAAATACATAGCAATTTCTGTCACCCACATAACAGAAAAGAATTCCAAAGAACATTATATCCATTAGAAGGGATCTTATTTTTAGGAGGCTCCAACAAGGGTATAATATCTAGAATTTATTTACCAGACAGTGAAAACTGTCCCAAGCCCTCCAGATGCAGGATACCTAGATGCTTGGGGAGACGATTTACATTTTATGGTAACCAAGGATAAAACGATACAAATTTGGTCACACATGAAAAAAACGTGCCTAATCTTTAATGGTCAGAGAACCACAGGTTAAACTTACGCCCAGGTTTCATTTAATGCCGGAGCAAATTGCGCAAATAAATAAATAAAGGATATAGCCCACTATGTTGGAGGGGATGTGGGTTGAATGGTAATTATTTACACCGCTGGTGGGAACGGGCAAAGGTAGAGACTTTTTGGAGACAAATTTGGAAAGAAATAGAAAAATCTACTGAACTCTCACTAACATTTGATCCAAAGATCGCCTTGCTGGGCATATGGGTCAGAGGAGCTAAGAAAAAATTCAAAAGGTACCTACCTACAAACTGATGGTTCTCGCAGCTATTCACGTCATCCTCAGTAGTTGGAAATGTACAAAAGAACCTGCAACGGAGGACTGGCTACAACGGTTATGGTTTGTATTATCTATGGACAGAATTGCTGCTGGTATCCATGACTCGTTGGAGGAGTTTTATGCACCTTGGTCCCCTTGCTGGACTCTAATTATGGAACAGATTAACACTGACTCACAGCCACTTACAGTTAAGCACCAATCGATTTGAAGGTAAAAGGCGGCCCTGGAAAAGACTAACGGCATATCGGTTGGCTCTACAAAATAGAAAGATCTGGATACATAGAGTCCTAGACACACCTGCATCCTACCCTTTTATTTTGTGAAATTCTTTAATTTGTAATTTATTGTTTTCCTGTGTTAAATTTGATCAATGGTGAAATAGGTACATGTACTCTACACTGTGATACTTCTGTATAAAATTTCTATTTCCATTGTATAATTTACTTTAAAAATAAAAATATATTTAAAAAAACAACAAAAAAACCCACTGCTTGTGCACAAAATGGCCTCCGGGGCCGCCCTGCGCATGCATGGCCCTTTCCCAAAATGGCGCCAATGCTGCGGTCCCAGTGGCAAATCTGCACATGTGCAGTGATTTGATTTTAAAAAATATACATTTTTAATAAAAGAAAAAAAATGAAAATGAATGAAACCAAATGAATGTCTGCTTATTCATTTGGTTTTGTTACCCTTCTTACAAGAATGAATGAATGGGGCTCCATTTGTTTACATAATTCATTAAAACAATATGAAATTGCACACTTCTAGTCCTTGCCCTGAAAAAAAGGGCCCGGGAATTCCGAACTCTCTTGGAAGCCAAAACTACTGGGCTAAAAGATGTTAGCTTCATGACTTACTGCCAGAATCTCTCACTTCCAGCCATTTGCACATATCCAAAATGATGCTGCACATATCCAAAATGGCGGCACTGCCACCTTCTTGGGTGTGGGCAGAGCTCTTGAACATGCGCAAACAGCTGCATTATTTCATCCGGTTCAATCGGAACAATCAGACTGATCGTTTGTTCCGATTTCCCATCAGACCGGACAAAAAGTTTGCCTTCCCTTCTAGTAGGGACATTCAACAGAGTTAAAGTGGCACTGGCCACTGCCTGCTAAACATTGTCTGCATCTAGCGCAGTATCAGCTCTGACCTTCTGTTAACTTGCCTGAGGAGAACTTCCCTGCATCTGGAAAGCTTGTGCATATTTGCCACAGAAGTTGGTCTAACAAAAAGGGACCATCTTAACTGTTTAGTCTTTGCGAATGAAGACACAGCGCAGGGAGCAACTTTCTTGAATACAGAGTTTTTCCTGCTCTCTGGTCAACTTCTTATGTGAGATTTTAATCTGTTTTGTTAAATATTCCTACGTACTAGTCTCTACCCTTTCTGCTCTGGCCGTTGCTTGAGATCCCATTATTTATTTATTTATTTATCTAGATTTTTACCTCGCCCCTCCTGAGAACAGCTCGGGGTGGCTTCCAGCAATAAAAAATACATATAGAATACATATAAAACAATTTAACACACCCCAAAAAAACAATTCAAAGTATTAAAACAGGGCCGGGAAACATTAAAACAATAAATAGGGTAGGGGAGCTAAAACCCGCCCCCTCCCCCAAAGGCCTGGGCAAACAGCCAGGTTTTACAACTTCGCCGGAATGTCAATAGGCTTAGGGCCAGGTGACCTTCCTCCAGAAGGGAGTTCCAGAGGTGCGGCCCGGCCACCGAGAATGCCCTCTCCATTGTGACCCCCTGCTTAACTTGGGGGACCTCCAGGAAGGCACCCCTGGCAGACTGAAGGAGCCGCTCTGGGGCGTGGAGGGCGAGGCGGTCCCTGAGGTATGGGGGGCTCAGACTGTGAAGGGCCTTATAGATCAACATCAAAACCTTGAACCTAGCTCCGCACACTATTGGCAACCAGTGCAGAGTCTGGAGCACAGGTGTAATGTGCTCCCGACGACCCGTCCCTGAAAGGAGATGGGCCACCGCATTCTGCCCACCAACATCACCTTCGTCTTATTGGGGTTGAGCTTCAGTCTGCTCTGCCGCATCCATTCCGCCACAGCCTCCAAACACTGGGATAGCAACGAGACAGCTGGGTCTGGGTCAGCTGAAAAAGAGAGGTACAGCTGAGTATCATCACGCTCTGCATTGACTCTGGAGCAGACAGACTGACAGTGACGTCTTATGTTCTAGCTAACCAATGTGTGTGAGGGAGCTGGCACAATTGTTAAACTTTTGTGTCCGAGTTAAACCTTTTGGATTAACTGTGTGTTGCACCTGCTGCATTCTGTGGCCTAACCTTTTCATAGGATAAAAAAAAAAACTGAAGGGATTTTTGCAGACAGCGTGCCTTGTGTGAATACAGCCAGAGTCTCCTCTCCATAGATACCGGCATAGCCAGGCGTAGACTGCATGACAAGGATAGCAATTGCACTGGCCTTTGGAAGTTCATACACTAGGCAAACATTTTCTTGACAGCACTGCAATTATTACTTTCTGTCTGGCCATAGAGGCCTCCAGTCACTCATCTCAGTCTTCAGACATTTTAGCCTGGGGGGAATAATCTGGATCACCATGGGAAGGTCGGGGTGCGTAGCCAGTGTGTCCCTCTAGCTATGGACCTGCTTCGTAGAGTTTGTCTCTATGACTCCATCCCAGACCAGCTGAGCTTGTTGAAACCTGGTGCATCATGGAGACTAGCTTCAATGTACGGAGCCGGGAGAGAAGGCAGCCATTCACTTGCTGGGACTTAAATTCTCTTTGCTTCCATTAGATGTCGCCGTGTTTCAAGTTTTTCCACTGCAGTCCATGCCCCGAGGAGACGGTATAACAGAAATGTCAATTCGTTTCCCCTCAAATGGTGGGTTGAGCTTATCAATGTTGCGGGGAAGAGGGTGACTAATAAATGTGGTTCTTCCTCCTTGTGGAAATGATCAGGCTGCAGTTTTAAGAACAAGGTCGGGCTGAAAAGAGATTAAAAACAAAACTGGGAAATTTCATCAAAATCCTGGTTCTCGTCTTGATACTGTCTCAGTCAAATCGAGAACCTCTCAGTACTCGACAGTGTCTCGAGATTTCAATTCAGGATTTACCCATCGTTTGCTTACTGGGATCCTGTGTACCACCTTCCCATTTACCACCACGTGCCGTTCATTTACCGCTTATCGAATTGCCATGGGGAGCGTTTTACTTCTGGATTTGTTGTTTCTACATCTCCGAGCCAATCACGGTGCGAATAGCTCACCCCTTAACCCCACCCCCACCCCCAGTGCCTCCAATCAGAATTGCTGTTCTCTTTGCTTTGAGCAATCTGCAACTTTCAGGGGCACCCGGTAGCATCCCCGGGTTTCTGGGTGAGGGGTGGAGCCAGTGTGTTAGTAAAACAGCCTTTGAGCAGTGACCCTGACCAACCTGGCCCTGTTGGCACAAAGGGTATCTGTAAATAACTAACTAATCTGGCCACCCTAGCTGCCTGGATTGATTGCATAGGCCGTTTGGAGATGAAAGATGGGAACGGAGGACAGTGCCCCATCTCCTGGGGACACCGAGGGTCCCACTTTGGCCTGTTTGTTTTGCTCTTGCTATGCAAGCAGCTGATGTTACTTGCGCTGTGCCTGAGGCCCCAGCGTTGCAAAGCTGCCGCTCTTCATGGTTACTCAGCCAGGACTGGACCCGCTTGGTAACGATGCAAGTTGTATGCTTGTTGTGCGATGAACACGGGGGTTCATGTTTTGCAGCTGAACGGGGCATATTTCAGAGCGCTACAGACAGCTCCTGTCAATTAAGTGGAATTATTACAGCCCTGAAAGGATTCACTTAGCATAAACCAGCAGGTGCGGCGCATTAGCTCTCCGGTCCCAGCCCTCGATAGTGGCAAATTCACCGTAAGGCAAAGCAAAATTGCTTGAAAGCTCTCCCGCTCGGAAGGTGCACCTCCTACTGGAGCTGGGCTCAGTTCACACAAGCAGGGTTCGGAGTTTGGGCATATGCCAAAGGGATTAACTCTTCTCTTGCTCTCTCACCTGGAAGAGACTTGAGCAGGAAAGAAATTCCCAGAAGCCTCTGCTCATTGGGAAGTTACAGCTAGAATTTTGCTAAAGGGTGGGGTGTTCCTGTCCCCCTTCCTATAGGGATAGAGACTGTGGCTGTTCTCTCATGGGTTCCGCTCCCTTTCTGTTCTGGGGAGCAGCAGCGGCATTGCCAGCTGCAGCAAGGTGAGGGAAGGGACCCCGAGAGCCGGAGCCTCGTCAGCTCCCTCTCCTGGCTCTGCTCCCCTACCCTGGTCCCCCGGCTGTTACCACTACCACACCCCCTAAGAGAGGTTGGCAGCACAGGCCACACCAAACATCTAGCAGATCCTCTGGCCACAATGTCAAACCAAGTGGCATATACACGATGACCAGAAGACCCGAAACAGATCAGGCTCCGAGGCTTTCTATTGCAAGCCAAGCTCCTCGCCTTAGTGAGTGCATCCGGCTGCCGTGCGACGTACCCCAGACAGCGCCTGTGTTGTTAAACAGCTGGAACTAGCATTTTATGGACCAAATTAAGATGATGCCACACCACTGACCTAGTTAAAGATGCACCCATTAACACCTGCAGTAAATTGAATCAGTGTGTGTGGGGTGGGGTGAACATGGGCTCGTTGGTCACCGAACTGAGCTACAAAGTCAAATTTGAGTGACCGAGTGGCTTGGGGGGCCGCACAGGAAGACAGGAGAGGAGCTGGCGCTAGAGGTGCTACCGTGGGCCCCAGTTTCTTGGCTTTGGGTCAAGGATTCCCACAAGTAAGGGCAAGTGGCATCCGTGCCATTTGTTTATTCAAATGTATACCCCACCTTCCCTCTACAGCTCAGGGCTGCTTACAGCATAGAAAGAGAGCCCCACAAGCCACCCCCAGCCCCTATCCCCACCTACCAAATGGCCCAAAAGAAAGGTCTTGCATCGCCTCCAATGTATGCTGTCTTGGGGCTCTGGCAGATCTCCAACAGAACACTTTCACACCGCAGGTATTCTCCCTGGCCGTGCCACCCTGCACGTTGTCATTGTACAGACCTGACTAGCAAGTGGCTTCTGGCCGACCGCAGGCAATCACGACGGAGCAGAATGGAAGAGGCTGTCTCAGATATGTGGGGGCCCAGGCCGCTTAAGCTTTCAAAGGTCAAGACCAGCCCCCTGAACTGCACCTGGGAAGCTATTGGCAGACAGGGCAATGTGCTCCCAGCGACCCACCCGAGAGGAGCCGGGCCGCCACATTCTGCACCTGCTGCAGCTTCCAAACACTCACCTGGGCTGCCCCACGTAGAGCATAATGTAGCCTTGAGGTTAGAAAAGTCTGGGCGAGGGTGGTCAGATGCAAATTGGAGAGGACTGCAGCCTCCTCCCCAGATGGAGTAGGTCAAAAGCACTCCTGGACGGCTAGTTTTGTAACTGGGAGCCTTGAGTTCCAGTCCTGACCTCACTGGTTGGCCTTGGGTCCCGACACTGTCTCTCAGTCAGGGCTGAATCAAGAATCCAATTGGATTCTCACACGATATCGGACAGAATCCCACTGTGCTCCCGGGAGCCTTTTGGTGCAGCGGGTGGCGACACAGTGACCAGCGACGAGACCGTCCCGTGGAAGCTGGGACTCTGCTGGCAGGAAGACCGGGGCGAATTACAATTTAAAAAACCCACCCCCTTTCCAGGGAGAGATTAAATGGTTTAGGATTAGGTGAAACTCCCCTGGGAAGCTGGGAAGGTTTATCCCAGCCGTTCTAACTGGTTTTACAGAAACTCCCCAGCGTGCTCCCCAGTGCCAGTGCTTGGGTAACACACGGGCTTGGGGCTGCCCTGTTATTATTCTTGTAGACTGTCAGACATTAGCACGAATAAGAATCTCTCTGATAATTCAAGTCCATCCCCACCGCCGCCGGTTCTGCAGAGAGCCTGCTATTTCTTTCTTGATTGTCGGCCGAGATAGAGATGCAATTAGCTCCCTGGCAGTGTCTTGCATCACCCAGCTGATCACGGCTACTTTGACTCCTATATTGGCTAGTCCAATTTAAAGTCCTCATGGTCTACAGGTTGGTTGGGGGCCAGTGGGAACTGAGTGGGTGGTCTGAGCCCAGCACCCCGTGTTGCAGCTGTCTGCCTCCCAGAGAACTGTTACCCACACTCGCCTTTAGTTTGAACAGATCTTCCCTTTCCACTGTATTAGCTCCCAATATATTTGTACAATGTCATCAGCTCGCCTCTTAGCTTTATTTTCGATAGGCTGAATAAGCCAAGCTCTTTTAGCCTCATCTAATAAGGCAAGTCCTTCTTTCCTCTGATCATCCTTGTAACTTTTTGTTGCACTTGTTCCAGTTTAAGTTCATCCTTCTCAAACATTGGTGACTAGAACTGAACACAATATTCCTGATGTGGTGTTAACAGAGCCTTATACACAAGAGACAACAATCCTTCCCTATCCCTACTTTTAATACCACGCCTAATTCAGCCCACGATCGCATTTGCCTTTTTTTGCAGCAGCATCACCCTGATGGCTTGTAGTCATTTTATGGTAAATTAAAACCCCAAGTCCCTCTCCACCCAACTGATGAGTTCCTAAGCAGACCTTGGTGGAACTACTTAGTTAATTTTCAACAAGAGTGTTGGTCTCTGCGGGACGAGGGCTTTCGATCAACTCGTCAGATATGAATTCCAGAAACGGTGCTATTTATAGGTGAATTTCTGCCAGCATCTCCCTGGAGCATGGAAGCTGTTTTAGATGTCAGTGGGCAGGTAGAAACGGAGTAAAAGTGTTGAGAGATTGGATGCATTTTCATTTTGGTTAAATACAGAACAATCTTATGAACTCCTTACCGCAGCATTCATGTCTTCTGTATGTTAGATGTGCCAAGAACACTTCAGAGTCTTCAAGATTATAAATATTTCTTGTTGGTAATTGTCTTGCTACTGACAGCATTTCCACCCACTCACATCTGCTTCTTCATAGAAGTTAATAATACTTAGCTCATTATGGAGCCAAGGGGTGGCCAAAGATCCCACCTCCAAGCACTGTGCATGCACACAAAAATCTTTTCCTTATTATTACATGTGCACTCCTGCAAAGCTCTCATGCTTACTGACTGGGTGGCAGAGTAGGTGAGATTCAGCTGTCAATAAAGAAAGAGACGGGAGCATTACAGCAGCGCAGGGCGCAAGACCAACCCTGGCCGAGAGCCTCAGCTGACCTGCCCAAGAGTTGCCCGTTAGCTCCTGATCCACAGTTTGGCCACCCAATACAGCACGTTTCACCCATAGGGCTCAAAGCCCTTTACCTGCTTATGTCATTTCCATTTCACAGAGAAACGGAGGCAACTGAGCAGTGGATGGACTCTCCCTGAGAGCTAGTGACTGGGCAGATGTGGAACAGAACAGATATCTCCTGAGCTCTTAGGAAGAGGAGGAGAACCTTGGTTCTCGTCTACTTTAAGGTGGGAGACAGCAGCTGATTCCATTAAAATAGGAGCAGGGCTGCTGGCCTAGTCTGTGGATGGATCAAGTGGCTTCAGCTGTCATGTTGTCAAGGGACAAGGTCCTGGTTGGAACTAGGCTAGTGCCAATCTATGCAAGTTTTGTCTTTGAAGATTAATACGAACAGAAGGACCGCTGTACTGGGTGAGACCAACCCAGGCCGTCGCGCCTAGGGTTGGAACAATCAGCTACATTGCCACTCATGAGTAGTTCTGCCATCTTGGGAAATGAAATCAAGTTCTTGACTATTTACCGATACCAATACGATTTCAACTCTCGAGATACCACAATTTACTGACTCTCCGTTTACCATTACCATGTACCGCTACTGTTCATTTTCTGTTGGCTGCATTGCTGAGGGTACCGTTTTAGTTCTGTCTGTTTATATTAGTAGTCTACCACATTTAATTCTGAGCCAATGACTGTGTGGATAGCCCACCCCTTAACCACCCCCCCTGTCCAAATTACAGTATAAAAACAGTAACTCCATTTTGGGGGGGGGGGGTGAGCGGAGGGAGCGTGCTGCATGATGTGACTGAATTGGGGACAGATGGTAATCTTATCCTGACAACCAGTCAGAATTGTTGTCCCCTGTGACCAATCTGCCGCTGGATTGGAGACTTGTAAAGGAAACTCTGTACGAGGTAATGAGTGCCAAGGAAGCAAAAGAGAATGGAGTACAGAAAAGAAATACAGTATTATGCTGGTATGTTGTCTCTGGGATTTGAAATGACAGAAAATCAATGGCAAACGGTAAGCCATATTTCGGTAAATATCTGTAAATCAAGGACGGTAAGTCAAGACTTTGTCGAGTATCATTAGTTTCTTGATTCAACCAAAATGGTATCAGGAACTAGGATTTTGATGGGAATTCTTGGTGGTGAGAAATCTCATTTCAGCCCCAGTCTAGCCCCGTATCCCGTCTCCAACAGTGGCTAACTTTGTTTACTTGAGAGAAGTGCATAGCAGACCCTAATGGAGGGATCCATGTCCCGTTTGCCACTCCTAGCAGCCAGTTTGACTAATAGCCATACATGGGCCTATCTTTTCAGAACTTATCAAAATACTCCCAAACTCTGCTATGCTACTGGCCTTCCCCTGGCAATCAGTAGGGGTGTGCACTTTGTTTTTGTTATTTTGATAACGAAAACAAAATTTTTGTTTTTGTTATTACAAAAAAAATGATAAAAGCAATAAAGAAATTTCATTTTTTGTTATTGGTGTCATTGGTATCGGTATAGCATGAAGCCAAATGTGTTGTTTTCAGTTTCATTTCCATTTTTGTCAGTGTGTATGTGTGTATATATGTGAGAGGGGGCTATAATGAGATGTAGTCTGCTGGCACTTCTGCCACTGACACTTCTACCCTCCCCACCACGCTAACAAAAACGGAAACAAAACCGAAAACAAAATTTTGGGTTTTGTGCGATACCGATACCACTAACAACACCGATAGTGAAAAACGAAATTTCATTATTAACAAAAACAAACAACAACAGCCTTTTATAATGAAAATGAAAAACGAATAACGGCATGGGTCCCTGGTGCAAACCTTGAACAATGAGGTCCGCAGGTGTCCTTTGAGTGAAAAGGACTCTGCTTGCTTTTAACTTGTCTTCTGTCGTGAAGTAAATGACTTTTTGTTCATGTGATGAGGTAGATTTCTACCTCAGTCCTTTGGCACTAAATGTAAGCTAACATGAAATGTGATGGGGTAGATTTAATACCCCAGGCTGGGGTATAAATCCCCCCCCCCCCAATTGTACAATGAATTGGGGTATGTTTTTTTATGTAAGACCCAAGGGACTTTTGGTCATACATAAAAAACGGTTAATGGCAACCAACTTTCCTTTGGGGATACTGTGTACAATGTCTTAAAAGGGCAAAGTTGGAGAGCCACTAACTTGCAAGTTCTTGCAAGAGATGTGCACCAAGGGTAGAAAAATACCCCAAGACAGAAGGTAGTGGTTTCAACTGGTATCTCCAAGTTCAATCTAGTATTTTGAGAAGGCAGACAGCGGAGGCCTTGTCATTGTCTGCACCCAAGCCCATCCCAATCTAGCTATGTCCATGGCTCAAATGCAATCAAATAAGGAAATCCTGGGGTCCCAGTAAAGTCATTGACATTGACTTGAATGGAGCTGGGGCGTCACTCCATAGGGCTCCTTGTCCACTGGGACTAAGACTTCTAGAACATAATCCCATCTCTGTTGGTCACAATCCACGGGCACTACTGCCACGGGGCTGGGGTGTCTATTGTCATTGTAGTTTTTAAACATGGGGCCAGGCTCATTATTTTGGGCAGCAAGATTTGTGTGGGGGGTAGGGCAATGGCCGTAGTCACTAACCGAGTCTCTGGGAAGCTCGTTGCTCTCTCTACTGGTTCTGTTCCTTGGAGATACAGTTACTGGCAGGGACTGTGTGGGCAGGCAGGCCTTCCCAAGACCAAGGGGCTGGGGGCTAACCCCTCACCCCCAGCCTCTTCCACTTACCATGAGTCTAATTCAGGGGGGATTCCAAAAGGTGGGTCAAACAGGGTCACAGGGACCACGGGACTATCTCAAAATGGCATCACCTAGACAAAATGTTTAGGAGCCTCTCCTCTAGTTACCTGAGCTCAGGTTGGCCTTTTCTCCACGGGACTCTTGTCTTATTAGGATCCACCCAGGATGGAGAAACAGGCTGGTAATAAGGCTGGGGGGTGGGGGAACAGGACGCCGGCCACTCCTAACCTTCAAGTACCTGACTTCTCTCTTTAACGTAACATTTTCTGAATGCAAAATATCCACTCCAATATACCCAAAGACGAAGAGTTATTGCTGGAGGAAGGACCCTCCAAATATTTGGGGGGGGGGGGGGAATAAGCAAAGCGTATCAAAGAAGTCATATTTATTTTAATTATTTTTTCCGGTAAAAGTAAGTTTGCCAGGCTAACAAAAGCAGAATCCGTCTATTTAGTGTTCACTCCACACCTTCAGCAGCTGCTATTGTCAGGCGCAAGGAGGAGATTATTAAGATAAACCAAAACAGTGTTTTCTCACCAAATATTAAGCTATGAAAAACTGTGGCTTTGTAACAAACAGTATCAAATGTAACAAAACTGGAATTCTTCAAAACCTTTTTGTTTTCCCTTAAGCATTTAAAAGATAAACAGTCCAGACTATAAAACTATATATAAGCATTGAATAAGAAATGTTAAAAGTCAGCAAGTCTACAACAGGTACATCTTGTAAAAACTCAATAAATTATATATATATTTATATATATATTTATATCTAAGACGATTTTGAAAGAAGAGTCATGCACAGATTGTGACATTCTTTTCTTCAGTATTGGAAACCCCAGCCCATTGGGCGTTTGGAATTTACGCAATTAGCATGTTGTAAGAAAATGAAAAAAATAAAATTAAAAAAAATCTTTAATTTCAAAATCTCCAAAACATCTATAGAAATCTACTTTCTCCAAAAACATTTTTAAAAAATCTTCCACTGAAGTAACTTCAAGCTATAAATTATTTAATGATAAAAGCTTTGTGATATTAAAAGAAAGAGAAAACTAAAGCAAGGTATTGCTTTCCTGTTACTCTGATGTCATTCGTACCCAGAGGGGAATTTGAAAGCAGCAGTTCAGGATGCAGTCTGTGTAATTTCTCCTGCTGGTAGGAAAAGAGTTAAAAGCTTTTGGCAAAAAATACCTTTCCCAGTCTCGTCACTCCATCCTGAATTGCTCTTATTCAGTTAGTTTTAAAAAAGGTTATCCGGCACAGAGTGTACAGTCTGCAAATTCGGCATCATTGGGGTGGGGGTTTTCTTTCCCCCAACAGGCCCCAAAAAGAAATATACAATCATTGTCCTTTCCCTACATAGAATGGCACACCGCTTGCCATCGTGTTAGCTCTTGAGCCTAAAAATGCAAATGGCACAAGCAAAAAAAAAAGAGGGGGGGGGGGAAACTCTCACCCAGGTCCTGCAAAGTCAGCATTTGGGCTTCGCAGTGTACTTGTTGCTAAGTGAACCACAAATACCACTTGCATTCAAAAAACAGGAAAACAAACACACACGCACCCGCCTTAACGCACAGTGCTTAAACTGATGGGAGAATCTTGGCCATACTTTTCCATCTATGTACAAAATAATAATAATTTAAAAAACCCCAACTCTGCTGCTATTGGATGGGTTTAACCATGGATGAGAACAGCAAAATTAACTTACCGTTGCTTACTGCAATCCAGGATAAACTAATCTCTTTTTTTCCTTTTTCAAATATGAATATACACACATTTATATCATTCAATGCAATTTGTGAAAGGACTGCACAGCTATAGATGCTCTCAATATTTCCCCAAAACACAGAAGAAAAAAACCCCTTGATTAATATACTCATTCCTCTGTTTTTAATAAGTTAAAACTTAAAACTCAGTGAAATTAAAAGTTTACAGTAACGCTATGTTATTTAAAACTGATGGACAGATATGTTAATGTCTATAAATAAAAACTTTACAAATATACAGGTTAAGGTAACAATTTTTAAAACAAAACTGTGAGGATAAAGAACAAACTGTCTCGTTTGCAAACATCAGTATCTCCTAGATTGAAAGGCTCTGATTTTGAGAGAGTTCCCTCTCCGCGCCGCTTTAAACTGCATTAGTATCATACACGCTTTTGTATATATTTATATATGTACACACGCACACACAGAATATATGTATAGATATGTACACAAGTCTCTGGAATAAACCTTTTTGATAAGCTAAAGGCTTTTGCCTGCAGGTACCCGTAAATTTTCTCCAAGTCGCTGCAGAGGAGGGAGAGGTCCCGAGCTTAAGAGGTCCAAAAAGATACCCTCAAATCTGGCAAGCTGCCCTACTCACAAGCAGTCAGGGAAAGGCAGGGCTGGGGTCAAATTCTGTTTCAGCTCATTCTGTTTAGCAATTCCCCACGAGATGTACAGCTGCTTTTTGCCAGTAAGACCACGATACCTTCCTCTTCGTGAACATAAAATGGAAGCCATTTTCCTATTGCCTCCTACATGTTCAGCCTTTCAGTTTAGAAATTTGCTTCCTCCTGTCTTACCGAATTTATTCCCAGCCCTCGTGCGAGAACACCTTATGCTCTCGTGCTCCAAACGCTTACAGCGACTGAGCCAAAACCATGGTAATTAACTCTTTAAAGACAACTCTGTGTTTTACTGAACTGTTTCTGAAAGGATTCCTTCAAAGCAGCTGGGTGAAGCTATTTAGGAAAAGAAAAAAACCCAAAACAAAACAAGAAAAATATAACTACTCGATATAAACATCTGAATTCCTGAAGGCAACGTGGCTTTCGGCTCCACCAAAAAGGTTCATGTACAGATTGCATAAAGGAAAGAATGTCTACATTCTTTATATTATATATATATATATATATTCTTATATATTCTTATATATATATATATAATTTTATTTTAAAAGAAAGATTTTTCTTCTTTTCTTTGTATTGCAGGCACTGAACGGTGTCTCTGGCACTTGGTAATACATTACTGAAGGTCAAGGGGGCCCAGCAGATCCCCTTTGATTGAACATTCATTTTCTGAAAATACCCACTAACATCTAGTGTGTGTCTCTCTCTCTCTAAGTATATATACGCTTGGCAAGAGATTAGTTCCTTCAGGCCAAACAGTGCTTCTTGACTTCTTAGACAGAAAATGGGAAAAGCAACCTCAAGAACCACCAAAGTCTTCTTGGATGACCGAGTTGTTTCCTTCCAAGATCCTTCCGTTCCTATCATCCCCACACAAGCCTACATTCACGAGCTCCGGGTCCGCTCCTCTACTCATCATGTCCTGATGACCCCATTGCACTGTGGAGGCTTCGGAAGACATGGCTCATCTGGCAGAAGGTCGTGTGCAAAGACCGAGTCATCCCCCGAAGAACAGGTGCTGTGGGTGTCCTGGCAGGCAGGCGAATATTGCTCAAACGGCACCGAGAGGTCGAGGTACTCCTGCAAGGGTCAAAATTGTCACAGGGTTACCTTGGGAGAAAAGCCGGGCTTTCTGCTTTCAGCACAACCTGATTCATGAGTTTGGATCAGACCCATTACAGAGAGATGGGGTGGAAGGGAGGAGGGTGGGATACTGGTTTGGGGAGGAAGGAGGTAATTATGTATTTATTTTGAGAGATGGTGGGATTTTTCATTGATTGTATTAATAAGGTTCAAGAGAAATGGCAAGTGCAACAATGAGATACGGGTTACGGTGGGGATTTCTAAGATATTGTTATAGTGTATTTGGAGGGTTACTTTATTATCTTGGGGTATTTATAACGGAGTCTTTTGAGAGAAGGGCACTATAGAAATATAAATAAATTGCAAGCCCAAGGGCCTAATTCTTATTTACCCTGCAGCCAGTTTACACCCCTCTGCCCTTATAGTAGATTTAGACCCAAGGCCCCCTTTCCCACCTAGAGCAGTCAGCCAAGCGGCTCCACTTTTGAAACCTAGGTACTGTAAGGGGCACGGGGAGGGGGGTGGTATCTGGGGCGGAAGACAGGGTTGGGGCACAGGAACTCGGACCCCCAGTGGGAGAGGAAGACCGAAACAAGGCTAAGCCGTGGAGAAAGGAAGCAAGGCTGGGTTCAAAAAGTGAGAGCGACATGGTCAGAAAAAAAATCAAGCATGTACGCCGGGGTGGGAACAGGGCGCTGTTCTGCCTTCTCCTGGTGCAACCAGCAGGCCTATATGCTGGCTTGCAGCCAATCAGGAAGCTAGGAGGCGATGGAGAGGGGTGTAGCTAGGGCCTCTTGTAGGGGGAGAGGTTGAACCTAGGACAGGATGAGGCAGCAGTGCAGGAGGGCTGGCCAACATGGCATGGGTTTGAGGCTCGGCCCCCCAAACAGTTACAGGTGTGAATCTCAGTCTCTTCTCCGAAAGAGACAAGGTCCTTACGTCAGTTGATGTCACAGTGAGGACTCGGTCCAGATCTTCAACTAGCTGCTTGAAGGTTGGCCTCTGCGAGGGCACAGCGTGCCAGCACTCCCTCATGATCATGTACCTGGAGAGGAAAGCACATGCACAACACATTGGCCACAGGTTCAGCTATGCACACACACACACACACACCCCTCCGAGCTGGGAGAAGGACAGCACGATCCCATCACCGGTTTTATCCCTTCCCCTCTGCATCTATCCCGGTCCGTTCTCAGCAATTGCAGAAGGAGCACAGGACAAGAGTGCTGATGAGCTGAAGCTCCGCGTAGCGCCGGAAAGTCGTCCTCTCGCTCCTTCGCAAGAACCCCAGGAAACGGCCCTTGACTAGAATGCAGAGGGGAACCGCCACACCTACACAAAACTAGGGAACCCGCAAGCCCCATTTAAAGAGGAAGCAGTCTGAATTTTTTGGTAAACCAAGGCCCTACTGGCAATTTGGTCTGGCCTGGCAACCAACTGTGTTGGTGTCTCCTTCTGGGACGGAGAAGAAAGTCAATCAGGCTCCCCACGGTCTTTAACGTTCTCTTGGGTGAGCAGTTACCAAAAGGCCATCAACATCTGCAGGAGAGTTTCTTCTTCTGTAGGGATGAAGCTGCTGGTGGACTTTGAGCCCAGGCTGCCTCTGCTTTTAATCCCACAATGGAGCAAGGAGAGTTGTAGCCGTTTGGTCGATCCACTGGAGTTGGACAACACAAGGAAGAGCAGAAGGAAGTGGGAGGAAGCATACTTAAAAGTGGAGCTTTTGCTAGCTCAGTACTCGTGGGCTAGCAATGTTTGGGTCCAAGCCCTGGCACAGCATGTGGAGTTAGTCGGAGGAAATTAGAAACTTCTTAATTCCCGCTAGTTGCTGAGGCAGCAAAGACGGAACGGAATATATCTTCGATTTGAACATCCTAGCAACGGTCACGGGTCAGAAGGAGTTTGTGATCCATGTGCTTGCAACGGTGCTGGGGAGTGCGTGTGCAGAACAGCTCTGTTCCTTAGTGCTACTCATCAATGCCAACCAGAGAGAGCACTCGTGTGGGCATTTGTTCCCCTTTAAATGTGATGCTTGTAGTTCTCAAGCTGTTTATTCCAGAGTAGTGCTATCGAGTATTAATAAAGCTGGAGAAAGATGCCTACTAGCTGTGATGAAACGATGATGGATCCACATGATGGGAGGTGACCAATCTCCTTGAAAAAGGAAGTAATCACTAGAATGGTTGAAGCGCCCGAGTGACTCCATAGCTCAGACTTGGGGGCCTGGATGCATCATTCAAGAAAAAGTCAAGAAATGACATTGGGAGGCAGATTTTTTTTTTTGGGGGGGGGGGGAAATCACTACACCCATCCATCGAACTGGGCTAGACAGGGAGTTGACCTGAATTAACCAAGGCCATAGCTGCATATTGTGCCTGTCACTCGCCTACGAAGTCTCCGTCCACCAGGCTAGATAAGTCTATCTGGAGCCAACTGGACAATTGCTCAGCGGGGGCAGACAAAGGGAGAGCTGGTATACACAGTGAAAAAGTGGGGAGTGGAGAAAACAAATCCAAGCATGCCCCCACCCCTCAAAAAAAGGATGCCCATCACTTACAGGTCATGAGTGCAGTTGGCGGGTTTGTCCATGCGATGGCCTTCTTTTAAAAGCTTGAAAAGTTCTTCCACTGGGATTCCTGGGTAGGGAGACCCTCCCAGCGTAAAGATCTCCCAAAGCAACACCCCAAAGGACCAGCTGGAAACCAAAAGAAAGAGTCTTAAAATTCAATGAGCTTATCCCCTCCCCGCCCCCCGGGGGTAGGAAAGAGGGGGTGGGGAGGCTGGGCATTTGCTTCATTTCAGTGCAACAATGCATAACTAACGAAGTCATCAATAGCATGACTAATTGCCTAGGCCATTTTTACTAGTTACTCGGAGAGATCTCTGCTGATCCAGCTCAACAGCAAAGAAATCCAGGCCCCCAAGTCTGAAACTGAAATGAGCATTTAATCAGATAGCTGACAGCTCATCTATTCCTCCTTGTGCTTTGTTCCCTCTCCCACCAGCTCCACTCAATGGAACAAATCAGATTTTTCATGCACAGCTTCACTGACTTGGAGGCTTGGATTTGCCGGCCGCTAATTGTGCAAGCAGATACCCAAACTTGCTTGTTACAAGCCCCTTATTTCACTACCCAGGACTGGATTTTAAAAAAGGAAAAGCGCCACCCGGTGCTAGTGTTACGTGTCCTAGCAGGAATTCTGCAGCTGTGGCTAGATTTATTTTTAAAAGCCTCCTCTTTTTGAAAGACCCCTATGCCTTCCTAATTTTCTTTTTGAAACCAGGATTATCTGGTCCTCTGTCTAGCTTAGGTTTATCAGTCATGCCCTCTAGTACTGAAATGATCTTTCAGCATCAAGCTCCAGTCAGTGAACGAAACGGGCAGCGTAAGAGAGAACAGAAAGATCTCCAAAACGAAGACTTAAAAAAACAAGTTATATTTGGGGAGACCAAAGGCTGGTGCAAGGGTGCCTGCTATTTCAAAACAAATGACCGGACTGCTCAGTTGGGCTATGGGAGCTTCCATAAAATTAGGATTTATAGCCACAAGTTTAGGGGTGATTTGAAGCCTGGCCTGCCTTGCGTTACAGCAAGAAAAGGTTGAATGGTCTAATGATTCAACAGGGAGCTAGGACACTTGGGGTCTAGTCCCGATTGTGCCACTGACCTATATAACGGAGCCTTTAGATCAGTTAGCAGAAAAGTTCTTAGTTAACGGACAGGCGAACAGGTCGAAAGCTCTCATTGACAGATGTTACAGGTTAGGGCTGTGCAAGGCGTGCTCCTTCTGAATTATACAGGCCTACTACCCCCCGCCTCCCGAAAGTCTGTTTAGGTTGATGGGAATTTGGCATGAACAAAACAGACAGGATCAAGCGCGTTACATCTCGGTGCCCCAGCCTGCCTTGCTGGAAGACGGGAAAGAAATACCAGCCAACCCGAAAGGGCTAGTAGGAGGCTTGTGCAGCGTAAATACAAAACAACGCTACCATGACAGGACTCTACGTTAGCGTTCTGTTTTCCCAACAGCTTTTGCCGCCAGGCCCAAAGTTTAGTCTCATTTTTGCTTGCTCTGCATTTGTCCTCGTGAGCCTGGGGGTCTCTTTGTCTTGCCTTTTTATTTTCATTTGTTATTGTTGTTGTTTTTAATAACTTCGGGTAATGCTTACACATCGCTCTGGTGAGTGTAGACGCGGTCAAACAAGGCTTCTGGGGCCATCCACTTCACAGGCAGACGACCCTGTCATTAGGAAGACAAAGGGAAAGTCCCCATCAGCACATTCCCTCCGCCACCAGTTTGAAACATTTTCATTATCAACCACATCTGCTTCCCCTGCTCAGAACTGGCCACATGGAAGCAGATTAGAGCATTTGATCCCCTCTCCCGTTTTGCTGGCAAGGCAGGTTTAATGCCCTGAGCTAGCTAAATCTCTCCCGGAAACCCTCCATACTGTACTAGGAGGACGGGGCTGGAGTATTCTCTTAAAAATAAAATAAAATCAAAGGGGTCTGGAGAGACCATACAATTCATGGTGCAAAAACGCTGCCCATTGGGAGCCCATACGCAGAGGCAATTTCGCTCCGACACAAATCCTGGCCCCACTCGAGTCCAAGAGGCATTTTGCCGTTGATTTTGAAGGGAATTGACTCTATTGCAGGATACAGTGTGTGTCACAGACTCAAATTATTTGTTCAGGAAACTTAATAAAACGGGCTGGGATTCCTTCCTTTCATGTAAATAATATGCCCTACAGGCTCAATCTCACCTTCCCCAAGAAAATTCCACGTTCATTCTATGGATCCTCTAAAACAATATCGCTAGGTTGTAGGGACATGTGTCCTGCCCGGGGTCTCTGGATGGATCTGTCCAGATACAACCCCCCACCGTCTCCAATTACGAAGAAAGCTTCCTCCCAGGCTCCACCACTGACTTGCTGGTGCGATTCAGGAAAGTCATTAAGGCTCTGATCCTCAAAGCCCAGTACCCGCACGAGACCCATTCACCTCAGTGGGGCTTAAGCCCGTGCAGGGCTTTTGGGGTCAGGTTAATCTCTCTGTGGCAGCGTAGGGCCACCCAGGGTAAAGGCTGCAAGTTGGCCTGGTCTGTGTGTGTCAGGCCTGTCCCCTGGTTCTGGCGGCAGCAGAAAAGCCAGCCCTGCTAGTGGCGACGGTGGGATAACATTAGGACGCAAAACTTGTGAGGAGTTGTCATCCTCTAGCATCAAACAGAAATATCTTTTTTTAAACCCCAGAATACTGTTTGGGTTTGCCCCCTTCCTTCTTTTCCCCTTCTTTTACAGGGGAATCAATAATAATGGCCATTCTGCTCAGAATTCCAGCACGTCATGCAGATTTTGCGGACGTTCTTTGCAAAACTGGAATGGCTTTTTCAACCCAGCCTTAAGCTGCCCAGAGAGGTTGGAGTCCCCTTCCTTGAAGGTTTTCCAAGCCCCCTGGGACAAACTTCCATCTGTGATGCTGAGGGCAAAGGGTGCTGTAGAGGCCCCTTGCATGGACACTGACGTCAACAGAGTTGGGTCCCCTGCTCTGCCTCCATGCTCTGAGCTACAAGGCCAGGCACGCATCTATTTCACAGTGCAAACCGATTGCAAACGAAGGGTAGAAGAGCTGGGCACTTGCTACAGGAAAGGCCAATTCTTCCACCCGCCCCGACTCACGTTGGTGGTTTTCTTGTAGTAGTCAATGTTGTGAACATCCCTGGCAAGGCCAAAGTCGGCAATTTTCATCACGTTGTCTTCCGTGACCAGTACGTTCCTGGCTGCCAGGTCCCGATGGATGCACTGCGGAAGGGAAAAGAAGACTAAACAACCAACGCCCCTTCCAAGTGGAGCGGCAGGGGGCTGCTTCATTTACTCCAAAGCCCATAAAAAGGAAGGACGGGCACCATTTAATCCCTCCCCCTCCCTGTCACATCACTCCCAGAAGCACTTGCAGGCAGCTCACCGCTTAGCGAATCTGCAACGTCGGGGCTATTTTCTACTGCACTCTCCCAGAATGGAGACAGACCGTTTAGACCCCTGGGGTGTCTGGTATACCGTGCCCCCCCTCACCCCCTCATCTCCCTCCCCCCTCCTTGCTACCCTGCCATTTTGGAAATTTCTCCTATCTGTCAAAGCAGAGCTAGGGTTTTTAGCCTTGGTTCTCCTCCTCACTCCCCCAATAAGACCTGTTTATTCAGCCAGACTTTTAGCAGGAGGGGATAGGAGGGGTTTTAAACTTGGATTTTATATAGTTGATTTAGAAATATTTTTTTTGTATGTCTTAGGTTGTGAGCCATCCAGAGCCTTCAGGGAAAGGCAAAATACCTTCCAAGCTCCAAACAGGGGCCAATTCCCTCTTCTCTGCCCCCACCCTCTCCCCAATTTGGAAAGCACTGGGTCAGGTTCTAATTCCTTTTTTTGGGGATGCAGCTGGGATCCAGAAACTGCTCTACTTCCTACATGGTGGAAAGCATGGACTAATGGTCACAGGAAAGCAATGAAAATCAAAACTATTCAATCCTGGTCTCGGGTCTCTGCTGACTCTGGGTGTAATCTAAAGCCTTCAGTCCCTCAACTTCCCCATTGGTACAACAGGCAACACCCCAAAGCACCCAGTGCTAGGACACTCCTAGCTGAGGGAGGCTGGCACCTCCTTCCTTCCCGCGCTGAAGTCCTGTATATGTATGTCCTACAGGCCGTCACTATAATTAACGTGACTGGGCCAATCACAATATTCTCTCAGCCTAACCTACCTCACAGGGTTGTTGTGAGGATTAAAAAAGTTGTGTTAAATTGTTGTATGTAAAGTGCTCCGAGTGCCATGGCAGGGGGGCGCTATATAAAAATAAAAATCATTATTATTATAATGAACAAACGGCGCAGATCAGCAGTTCTCAAAACATTTAGACACTTAGCTATAATCCTGTGACCCCAGGCAGCGCCAGAGCTGTGCTAAGTGCAGCAAAGAGCAACCTGGACGCCGACACCATCTAAAGGTGCCTGTGGGCCACGCAGAGTCCCAAGCCTGCGCTTTTGGAAGTGGCTGGCATAGATCCTCAAACATCTGTCTCCTGTCCTTGCTACCCGGCTGCCATCCCGGATACCCCTAGTGAAGCCAACACAATTGCCTGGGTGGATGTCAGAGTCCAGTACTCTCAAATTCTTCCAGCGCCCGCAACGGATGGGTCTTTCCAATGGCCAAGGGCATCTTATTGACGGAGCCATAAATCTCCCAACAGAGCCTATAAGCATCTGAGCCTTTCACAGAGAAATTGTCCTTGGTTACAGGGTGGGAGAGGGGGGTTGGGTGGAGCGGAGATTCCCTCTCAAAGTGACCTTTCATTTTAGGCGTGATGCTGATACCAGCTAGGTGCAGCGTGCCGAGGCTCTGAACTTGACCGCGCCTGCCCTGGGAAAAGCGTCAGAGATTGATTGCAGATCGGACGTCTGAAAGTCAATTATCTCGCGCTTTGGTGGCAGGAGGCTTAGGGTTGCTCTCTGAAAGCAAATGAGCGAGGCCAGGAGGGGGATGCCTTCCTGCAGACTCTGCATTGAAAAGGCACTGCGCAACGTTCAGGAACTTCCTAGCCCAGTGGTTCTCAAACCATGGGGTCACGGGTAACTAACAAGGAGCCCATGCAGGGGCAGGGAAATGGCTTCGGTTCCCACTGAGCCAGGTGCATGCTCATTAACGCAAATGTGGCCGGTCGATTACCCTCCCACCTCGCAGAGTTGGCTGCAGAACCGGCAGCAGTGGCTGGCTTGCCACGTGCATGCAGCGGTCCTCTCTAGTAGGTGAATGGCGGCCCGGGAGAAATCCTGACTGGGGTCTGCTGGACCCAAAAGCTGGGAGCGCCTGTCCTAGGGGATCGCTGGCGGGTGGGGAGCTAGGCGTGCCGTGTCCTAGGGGGATCGCTGGCGGGTGGGAAGCTAGGCGTGCCGTGTCCTAGGGGATCGCTGGCGGGTGGGGAGCTAGGCGTGCCGTGTCCTAGGGGATCGCTGGCGGGTGGGGAGCTAGGCGTGCCGTGTCCTAGGGGGATCGCTGGCGGGTGGGAAGCTAGGCGTGCCGTGTCCTAGGGGATCGCTGGCGGGTGGGGAGCTAGGCGTGCCGTGTCCTAGGGGATCGCTGGCGGGTGGGGAGCTAGGCGTGCCGTGTCCTAGGGGGATCGCTGGCGGGTGGGAAGCTAGGCGTGCCGTGTCCTAGGGGATCGCTGGCGGGTGGGGAGCTAGGCGTGCCGTGTCCTAGGGGATCGCTGGCGGGTGGGTGGGTAGCTAGGCGTGCCGTGTCCTAGGGGATCGCTGGCGGGTGGGAAGCTAGGCGTGCCGTGTCCTAGGGGATCGCTGGTGGGTGGGAAGCTAGGCGTGCCGTGTCCTAGGGGATCTTTGAAGGGACATGTCATTTATCAGCTTGCAGATGGGCTTGATAACATCCTAGCTCCTCAAAAAAATCACCCAAAAAACTATGCTGTCAATAGTAACAGAACACCTTTTCAATAATGTGTTTTGATAGCTCCTAGGACATTCTGTTAGCTAGCAAACCTTTACCTACAACTGTATCTAGGATCATGCGGGGGGTGTCTGGTCCCCGAACTCACTTTCTGAGATGCCAAATACTCCATCCCCCGGGCCACCTGGTAGGCGCACGAGACGAGATCTTTAAAGGTGAGCTGCTCCTCTGGCAGCTTGCAGGTATCGAAGGAGTAATCCATGCCGGGCGGACGGCGAGCCCGGAGGTATTCCCGCAGATTTCCTTTCGACGCGTATTCCACCAGAACATACAGGGGTCCTGAGAGAAAAGATACAGGGAAAATCAGAGAGACGGTCATTGTCAACCTTCAGAAGGCAAAGCAAGACTGATTTATTTGGTTGGGCTTTTGGTAAGTGGGGATAGGTAGGGACAGGGGCGGTAATTGGAATTTTATATGGTTAATTTTTATTGATTTTTGTATTTGTTACCTCTAAGCTGCCCTGAGGCCTGTGGGGAAAGGGAGGGATACACAAACAAATTTATGGCTGGATGACTGGTCAGACAGACCCACCCTCCTCTATATGACTGATGACCTGCGACCCCTCGTTTTGAGATTTATCTATAACCTCTCAACCACAGAGAGCAGCAAAGATGGATTGCAACTCCATCTGCAAAGGGGCAAGTTTGGGAAGAGATTTGGAGAGGAGCAGCAAAACGAGGGGGGCCAATCCTACTGTTAGCCAGCACCGGTGGCCATCTAGGGAAGCGAGCTGGAGGGGGCGTGTGACGAAGTTTGCGAAAACAAGATACGCAGAAGACATGTCACATACATGTTCCTTGGGCGAGTACATTATATTCCTGTATCTTAGGCATGCCCTGTATCCATCAACTCATAATTAAGAGAGAATTATAATCATGATGGAAATTTGTATGCGAGAGCTATGAAAAGTAAGCAACCTCAGAAGTACACTGTGAGCCCACAAAAACCAGTCTTGCCGGTTTCCTGGGACAGATAAAAACAAACAAAGGTAGATCAGGCATCGATGGGCGATATGTGACCGACACGAGGGTTACAAGTAAAGGAGCTTCTGAAAAGGTCTGGGAAAAGAGCCATCGAAAGGAACTTAAACCATCACCAAAAAAGAGTCTCTCCCTCGAACCAAGCAAGGACCATGGACCAAAGGGAGGATCCCGAGTAGAATGGCACCTGGCCTTATCGCATCCTGAGAATTACAGACTAAACTACAGACTCAAGTTTAGGGCATGACTTTAGCTTAGGGATTTCACAAGTAAGGTAGCTTTGCGCTGTCTTTCTATTATTTTATTGGACTTGCCCTCTTGAATCAGTCTTGCACGGTACTTAAAAAAGAATTTTATATTTATAAAATCAGATTAACTAAGCCTGGTGTGCGTGTGTGGTACTGACATCGGGGGACGCAGTTGAGGGGAGCCCCAGGTCAGAGACGTAGGAGAACCTTTAATTTAATTTCTGTGACTTGGGAAACTCCTGGGTTATGGGTAGCAAGAAGAGAGACCTCTTTCCAGGCTGGGGCAGTTCTGGAGGGAGCTGGTCCAGTGGGGGCTACAAGAGAAGAAACGAAGTCACGGCCATCCTGGAGAGAGGGCAGAGGAGACCCCAAATCCCATCCCGGGGTGGCTCTCCTGACGCTGATCCAGCTACCCCACCGCCGTTGCTACCAAGAAGCTCTGTGCTGTAGGAGGAGGGGAGGGGTGCCCCTGCCAATAAGCTCCACACAGGATTGGGGGTGCAAGAGGTGCCCCCCTAGGGGGCTCCACTCCCGATCCAGATGCCGCCTCTCCTACCACCACTAAACTCCACGCTGGATTCGGGAAAAGGCCACCATGTTGAAGGAGGCATTTCTCCTGCCACTGGTAAACTCTGTGGCTGGGTGGGAGGGATTGCTTGGGGGGGGAGGGACTAAGGGGGCAAACAGAGCCTGGATGGGTTATTATCCCCATTTTACAGAGAGGAAAACAGAGCCAAAGAGGCTAGGTTACCTCGCTCAAGGTCACCGAGCAAGAGAAAAAGAGAACTCTGATCTCCTGACTTTAATTTTGTTCCCGAGTCCAATGCTTCCTAAACATTTTGTCAGCGAAATCCCAATTTGAGACTTCCAACATAATCCTGGGACCCCAGATAGCAAGACGCAAAAAGCAGTCTAACAAACAACATTAGGGACAGGGACACCAAAGCCCCAGAGTCTGGAAACCTCTGCCCTGCAGCCCTGATCTCGTTCCTCCTGGCAGCTTCTCAGCATGCACTAGAACCAGAATCTGGAGCTTCCCAACTCTTCAAGTCCCTGCTCCCAGTTCAGTGCTCGTGCCCTTAACCGTTAGAGAGTCCAACAGCCAAGACTGCGTTTCCTTCGCCGGCGGCAAGAGAGTCACAGTGCAAAAGCTCTCCTCACCATCAACACTTTTAACAAAGGTAGAAAGGGCACAAGGAGACAGACATAAAATCAGCCTCAACACAACAATGCCATTTAGCCCAACACTAGGGCAAAAGTGTGTAAAAACCAAGAGGATCCGCCTCCTTTCCCCCCCTTTGCCTAACATGCAGAAGCGGAGAAGAGAGGACAGACAGGGGACAAGACTGAAGTTTACAAGATCACGAAAGATATGGAACAGGTACATAGAGGGCTGTTATTTCCCCTTTTTGAAAACAACAGAACCCGGGGTCACTCCCTGAAGCCAACAGGGAGCAGATTTAAAACAAATCAAAGGAAGTCTTTTTTTACCCAACATAAAAAAACCTGTGGAAAACTCATTGCCGGAGGAGGAGATTGTCCAGGCCAGGAGCATAGCAGGCTTAAAAAAGGGACTGGATGAATTTTTGAAAGCCAGGCTGTTAAGGGCTCGTAGTTGGGTTGGTCAGAGGTACAAGACCCTTGACTGTCAGAAGCTGGGGGGAGAGAGCAACCGAGGCTGGCCACTGTCGGAGACAGGATGCTGGGCTGCATAGACCATTGGTCTGACCCAGTCAATGACACGGACTGTGTTCTTATGAATATAGCCCCACAGAGCCTCGGTCCACGTAGGGCGTGTCCAAAAGGTGCATCAAGCTACTCTACGCAGGGGAACGTGGAGAGCCTCAAAGCAATGGCCTGTAACAATCCAAGTTACTTGGCCCAATATTTAAACATCCCACCAGGGGCTTGTCCATAATGAGGCTTGTCTCCAGCTTAATCAAGCCATATTTAAGGAGGTGAATTGAATATGTGATAGCTAACTTGCATTAAGACCACTGGGGGGGTGGGGTGTTAGTGAATCCAAAGGGGGACAGCTCAGCTCCTCTGACTCCCCAAATCCTTACCCCCTGGAAGAACAGGGCGAGTGGATGGAGAGGGCATGAAGACCCCTCCAGGATTATTGGGGGAGGAGCTCATTCCCTGCACCCCAAGCTCCGGAGGATGCATCTCCTCCAGCCCATGGATCTGCATTAGCAAATCTTTACTTATTTCATCTCGCTCCTGGTTAACGCAAACTAACTCTATTTTCCATGAGAAACTCTAAAGGGAACAGAGCCCGTATAGCCCTGCGCACAATCGCACCCACCACCCGCTCCCAAGCTCCTCTCGACGGACAGTCCCCAGCACAGAGCCTCTGGCAATAGCCCTGCACACAATCGCACCCACCACCCGCTCCCAAGCTCCTCTCGACGGACAGTCCCCAGCACAGAGCCTCTGGCAATAGCCCTGCGCACAATCGCACCCGCTCCCAAGCCCCTCTCGCCGGACAGTCCCCAGCACAGAGCCTCTGGCAATAGCCCTGCGCACAATCGCACCCGCTCCCAAGCCCCTCTCGCCGGACAGTCCCCAGCACAGAGCCTCTGGCAATAGCCCTGCGCACAATCGCACCCGCTCCCAAGCCCCTCTCGCCGGACAGTCCCCAGCACAGAGCCTCTGGCAATAGCCCTGCGCACAATCGCACCCGCTCCCAAGCCCCTCTCGCCGGACAGTCCCCAGCACAGAGCCTCTGGCAATAGCCCTGCGCACAATCGCACCCGCTCCCAAGCCCCTCTCGCCGGACAGTCCCCAGCACAGAGCCTCTGGCAATAGCCCTGCGCACAATCGCACCCGCTCCCAAGCCCCTCTCGCCGGACAGTCCCCAGCACAGAGCCTCTGGCAATAGCCCTGCGCACAATCGCACCCGCTCCCAAGCCCCTCTCGCCGGACAGTCCCCAGCACAGAGCCTCTGGCAATAGCCCTGCGCATAATCGCACCCGCTCCCAAGCCTCTCTCGCCGGACAGTCCCCAGCACAGAGCCTCTGGCAATAGCCCTGCTTGGAGGCAAGGGGAGGTCAAGGCCTGTCCAGAATGGGGCAGTACAGCTACCTGCGCCGTCCAGCAGTCCCAGAACCCAGGGTGCCCCTCGAACACACGGCGCTGCGCATCTGGCACGTACCATCCTGTGTGCAGGCACCTAGCAGGTTAATGATATTCTTGTGCTTCCCAATCATCTTCATCATTTCCATTTCAGAAACCAGGTCGGAGAGATCTTTGTCGGTGGCATCATCTGGGGGGGAGCACAGGAAAGAGGGGGCGTGGTTAGAAAGGGCCCAGGGGCCGATGGATCCCAAACAGAACGCGGTAACGCCCTGCAGCATCCGATACGCTCAGGGAATGCTGGCTGGGCTAGCCCCCTCTGCGTTTTACACCACACTTCTGCCAAGAGAAGCTGAGAGCTTCTTTACTTGATGGAGCCTCTACCCTTCCCCTCAGGGCAATTCCCATAGCGCCGGGAAAGGGAAGGCCATACATGTTACCAACGACCCGGCTGATTTGGAGATTGCACGCTACTGTATTGCCTACGTGGCAAAGGATGCCAAGATGAAGCCAGGATAGAGCGTGCTAGGTAGGTCTCTCCAGGAGATAGCTGAGCTTCTCCCACCCATAGATGGATTTTATCCCCAATTCCTCTATGAGGGCAGGGAAAAATCCCCATTTCTCTGCTAGGCACCTGGTGCACCATGCGGATCGACCGGTTTGCCAAAGGATAGAGTTCAAACAGGTACCTAATACTCACATTTTGGGGTACCGACCATGTCGGGTGTTTGAATATCCAGAAAATCATTCATTGCGCTTACCAGTTTTCTGGTTACTGATCAAAAAATCGGGGCCAGGACTCAACATTCTGGGACATCACCTATCCAAACTGGGCCCTAATCAGGTAATGATTAGTACCCAAAATTTGGAGGTTGATTCAGGCACCAGAAATTCGATGGGTAGACCCCCCCCCCTTTTTTCCCCCCAGGTAATCATTTCAGCTCTGCTGCAAACCATCAAATGAAAAGGCTTGAGTGGTCTCCCTGGTTTATCTAATCTAACCCTGCACTGACACAGCACTGGTCAGACCTTCCTGGAGTATTAGGTCCAGATTTGGGAGGAGGGGCTCATTTTAAGAAGAACATGGACAAATTAGAGCAGGTTCAAAGGAGGGCAACAAAGATGATGAAGGGTCCAGGAAGCAAGTCTTAGGAGGAAAGTTTGAAGGAACTAGGTATGTTTAGTCTAGCAAAGAGAAGATTAAGGGGGGATAGGATAAAATCTTCAAATATTCAAAGAGCTACAATTGACAAGAGGGCAAAGAATCTCCACAAAGGAGATTCCACAACCTCCCGAGACAAACTCATTGTGTTGCCCGACTGTTCTCAGAGTTCGGAAATTTTTCCTAGTCTTTAACCTAAGGTCTGCCTCCTTTCAGAGAAACCCACTGCCGTCTGTTATTAGCCTCAGTGGCAACCAAGAACAATTGCTCTCCACAGTAGCCTTGGGAGTATTTGAAAGCTGCCTCTGCCCCCTTTCCCTTTAAGTCATCTTTTCCCTGGACTAAACATACCAGGTTCCTCCAGCTTTTCCTTATCTGACCTGCCTTCAAAACCTTTTTGCATTTCTGCCACCATTCTCCAAGCTTTCTAAGTCTTTTTGAAGACATGGTGCCCCAAACTGGAAGTCAAACCAGGGTTGAGCACAGGGGTGCGATTCCTGTCCCGTGTTGACTCTGGTGTACGACATTTCTGCTAATACAACATTTAAAAGGGCAGGCAAGAAATCGGTGGCTGGGCCAAGCGTGGAAACCATTTTCTGGCTCCCTGTGCTAGTCTGTGCTCCACCCTGCAATTACAGAAACTAAACCAAGCGTTACGCCTTAGGTCTGCTCTTCTCTTCTAATCCAAGCTTTACAATGCAACAATTCCCCACAGCAGGATATCGAGCCAGGGCAAACGTCTGGGGCTCAAGGGATTGTTCTCCGTACCTTTCAACATCTTGACCGCCACAGTGACAGGCTTGTTCAGTTTCTCCTTATCAATCCCAATAGCTTCCGCCATCACCACTTGCCCAAAACAGCCTTCCCCCAGAGGCTTTCCAAGCGTCAAGCTGCAGTGACAGACACAAGCAAACCCAAATGACTATGTCTCCGTGGCAAGGCACGGAACAACCACATCTAGAGTCACGCGGGCGCGGTTGACAGTACTGACCGAGCTCTCGCTAATTCCCACTTGGGATCTGCAGGCAGCCCGAGTTCCGAGACGTTCGGCAGAACCGGTCCGTCACTGGAGGAGAGGCGAGTGATTCGGACCAGCGGGGTGTTGGAATTCATGGAAGAGTTCGACTCCAGTGACACCTGCTTGAATAGAGCAAAGGAAGCGTTATAGCCAACTGTCTCCACGTCGGGCCTAGCGCAAAGGAATCAGCAAGAGGAAATCGTGGGCAAATAATCTCTCTCTTATTGGAACTGGAGAATAATCTGCATCCTAGAATATGGGTGTCTGAAGTCTTCCTCTTTTGTAGAGGAGTACGCAGGCTCTCCGCTGGGGGAAACTAGCATAGTTACTTCACTGGAGGCTGGATAACATTTGGAGGGGATAGTTTGGGGTCTAGGACTAGGCAAACTAGAGATTCCTTGCAGCCCTACACATCTGGCTACATCAGATGGAGATTTACAGGGGCAGTTGGGCTGTGCGTGTTCGGAGCCCAGCTCAATTCCCAGGTTAACTGCGCAGGGGGGCGGGGGAAGAGTCCCTGACGGGGCTCAGGCTGCAGTTAGGAGCAGAATACCATCATACCCAGGCTTGAATTTAGTGACCAGTGACTTCAATGGGAGCAGGATCAGACCATCAATGCTCACACTTCTCCTCTCTCCATGCTAGATCTCAGAGCAGCGTTCTCTATGCAACGCGGGCCTGTTTTCCCGATGGATTTAGCGAGCCAGTAAGACTGGTTTAAAAGCCTGTCTAACTAACACTAGGGAATTTGGGGCCTTAGTGGAATCGCTAGCAGGAGAGAGTGAGAAACTGAAAGTCAAAAGGAAGGTTAAAAGCCAGAGATTATAACAAAACTACTAAATGAACAAAGATGACATTTCTTGACACACGGGGTCCAATCTTGGTTTTAATAGTCATGCAAAAGTCTCACTAACGTTAACGGGGGGGTGGTGGTGGTGTTGGGGCAAGGAACTTAGGGCCCGACCTCGGCAGGGAAGGATAGAGCGGGGAATAGAAATCTTGTATCTACTTTCTGTTACCTGTCTCTTGAGAGGGAATTTGGAGACCTTCTGAACAGCGGGAGCGCTCATGGCCTTCTTGGTCGGTCTTTTCATCCTGTAGATGATCACGACCACCACCACTAGAATGAAGAGGACAAAGCCGGTCCCGTAGCTGAGGATGCCGGCGTAAACCGAGCCGGAATAATCTATTTCCACCAACTCTTCAGCTGCAGAGTAACGACAGTGAGAAATCAGGAGCCCGAAGTGCAGTTGGCTGATCTGAACCCCACAGAAATCCTGCGAGCCCAGCTTTGCAAGCGTGTGTATCTGGGAGGTCGGCACCTTGTGACCCCCAAGGCTGCAGTCTTTGGGCCCTTGAAACTCCCCCTGCCTGTTATGGGTGTTTCAAGTTTGCAAAGAATGCAGGATCTGTACAATACCTTTGTCTATTTCATTGATCAGCAAAGGACATTAATTTCCAGTGTTCCAAAGTAGCAACACTTAACAAATAATGTCAAAGTCTGCTTTTAAATAATCTACCCCAAAGAAATCAAAATTATTTTGTTCTTATTTACTGCAATGAATGTAGTAAAAGTCATCTTTCCCAAAGAACTTTTCAGATACAGACAGACCTTTCAGATACAGCAGCCGCACAGACTAGGATAGTTTCCAGAGTCACACAAGAAGGCAGAGATGGGGGCGGGAGCGGACCCAGGGTTCAATCCTGCCATCCTTCCTCAGGGCAAGGGGGGAAATCCCAAACGTTTCCTCATTGAACTCCAAAGGGATCAGGGCCCAGAGCAGAGGATATTGGTTAGGGGGTGATTCTCAGAACTCTTCCATTCACAGTGGAACTTCTTATAGTGAAGTCGTTTTTATTCTCTTGGTGACCGACTGAGCCTTCCCCCCGGGGTAACTTGCTACTGAGAAGCAGGAACCGAGGGCAAAGCTCTGCAAAGGCTGCTTAGGGAAACCCACAGCCCTGCCTGGGGTGGTGGGGGAAAGACTCGGGGCCTTTTCATGGCTTGCAATGGGTTAAGGATTAGGGTCTAGGGCTCACGGGAAGGCCCAATACACGAGCATCAGAATGAAAAGCCTGAGTCTTCACGGCTCAAACTTTAGAGCCAGACTGCACACGGGAGGCCAAGAGAGACTCTGTGGAGAATGGTGACACACCATTCTGGGGGCACATGGGATTCTCACAGACAAGACTCTTAGCCCAGCAATCTCCGACAGCAGGGCACACTGAGCATATCAGCTCAGCCACCTCCCTCAAGCCATTTTCTCCCAAAGGAAAATTCTTCTACTTAAGTTTATACATGTCTCCTCTGTGTGTGTG
>QEPC01003503.1:1600945-1634770 GCA_003113815.1 Sphenodon punctatus | reverse complement strand
GGGGGGAGGAGGGACCCAAAACTGCCCTATAAGGCCCACGCCACGTGTTTTCAAACTTTTCTCTGCTACTACGAGGAGGTTTGAAACGCTCAAGGGTCAGGAGTAGGATTTGGTACTTGAGGGTAACACACACATTTTCAGGTATGGTTTTGGGGATCCAAATCAGTACCCAAGCACCATTCGAGTACCTGAAAAAACTGAACTTTTGCGTTTCCAGTTTCTGAGTCCCCAAAATTACCTGAAAGCCCCCCAAAATGCCCAAAAGATTTTCCAGAAAGAGGACTGGAAGTCCAAAAGAAAAAAAAAAAATCAAGATGAAAATTGACATTTCAGCATGTTGGCATTTTGGCTACCCAACTGGACACTGTTTTGGGTACCGAAAACTACCTGTAAGTTTTGAGCCGAAACCGTGAATTCGACTTGTTTTCAGAAGAGGGGGGAGGAGCTGAAACGGGGGAGAGAACAGAGCAAGATACTGGGGCTGCCGACAGGTTTTCTGCCCCATTCCCTCTCCCAAAGCCGATTCAGCCCTCAGCCTCTCCAGTTTTTTGGCGGGGAGGTGGCTTCTGGGGGGGGCTTTGCCATGGAAAGGCCACAAGGGGCATCTTCCACCAGTTTGGGCCTTCCACCCCAGTTGGCCACCAGCGCAGCCTTGAGTTCACTATGAAGTTCCACTCTGCTTAGATATCAACAACGTAACCAATGGAAATTTTGATCTCGGGGTCCAAGCAGAGTCTCCAAATCGCAGAATTCTGACCCAGGAAAACATTTTTAGTTGAGGGGAAGGCAGATGTGGAGACCAAATGCGGACACCTGGCAGAACCTGAATAGGCTACAGCTGTCAAGACCCACCCACCCCGCCCCAAGTCTCATCTTCAAGGAGACTCTGTGACCCCTAATAAAGGCAATTATTATTAATACAAAAACCCCACCAATTCTGTTAAAGTCAAGGTTAAGAAATGCCAAAGCTCCTGGTTCAAAATCTTGGCTGAAACCAATTCTGGGGAATCGGTATTTGCAAGAGCGGTTCCAAAAATGCTCAAGATGTGTTTTAGAATCAGGGAATTTGAGCGAGTGTGGCTTTACAAGGGAATATATAAAAAAGGAGCATTGAATTACAGAGGAAAGACAAGCTGATGTTTTGGTCAGACATCAGGGGGCACTTTGCCTGGGCCACCAAGCGTCTGACAGGGTGAAGGCAGAGAGCGATATCTCCCATCAGCTAGACAAGCCTTCCCACTGCATATTCCAATCTCATTCAGCTTGTGATGCTCCCACGAAATGTCACGGCAAGTTAAGCATCTCATTTTCAGAGGTGCAAATCATGCTACTAGAGGCTGAACTCTGGGAGCCAGGACTCACTGACGTTCACTGTGACCTTCCACCTAAGATCTCCATGGCAGTAATAGAAGCACGTCAAGGGGATTTTCAGAGGCAGAGTGAATTATTAATATCACCAAAGCGCTTGGAGACCCTCTGATGAAATAGAATATAGGCCAGTCATTAACATGCAGCAGCAGCGCCCTCTGCTGTGCAGGTAAGTAGGGTGATCCGTGGGTCACCTTAGCCCCTGCAGACACGCCGACTTCAAAGATCAAAATGTGTCCCGTGTGCCTGCAGGGAGGCCGGTTTCTTTTCCTCCAGGAACTTGGCATTTCTCAACTCAACATCAAGGTATCCCCCAGAGGAGAGGAAGGGGACAGAGCAGACAGAAATACCTGGTACAACGGTCAGCCAAGCAGAATGGTGAGAGAACCCGATAGAATTCCCAGCGAGACAAGTGTATTCCCCCGTGTCCTCAAAAGTAACATTTCGCAAGTACAGAATTTCTAGCTCCTTATCCGTGGTGTTAACACCTGCTGTCTACAGGGGGTGGGGGGGAAACACACATACAGAGAAGGAAGGAAAAACGGAGGATAAGCCAGCTTCCCAGCAAACATGAGGACACCACAGACTTTCAGGCAAATTTTAAAAAGCAGAATAAGATTTTTTTTAAAAAAAAAAAATAATAAAAAAAAATCAATGGCCTGCCTTCCACATTTATTCATTCCTTTTTGCAACCTGTAGTAAAAAGAAAAAGAAAAAAGTTCCCTTCACCAGGCATTTACTCTGTCCCACTAAATGAAGCATGCAAGCAAAAGCATCAAAATGAAAAATGACCCCACAATATGACTGAGTGGCGGTTAGTAGGGTGAGTGAGGGAAAAGGGAACTGAGCTTGTGAGGGTGGGGAAAGGAGATTCATCTACACCCTGAGACAGGAGACCCACAGCCTCCCTGACAGAAACCTCCAGGAAAGGAGACTGTCCACGGCCTCCCTTGACACCTTGTTCTAACTAACCCAGCAGAATATGGATCAGGAAAAGTTTTGTATAATATAACCCCCCTCCCCCTCTTTTAGAACCCCAAGCCACTTAATAATAGCCCGGCATCTGATGATGTGATGCAGTTCAGAGCAAACAGCTACAGTTTTCCTGCCAAGTACATTTTCACACTGGCACAGGGCAACGAAATGGGGCCGCCTAAGACTGCGTTTTGTCTCTCGTGCTTATGAGCACGTTAGAAGTTTCAGGCCAAATTCTTTCCAGGTGTCAATCAATGGGAAGGAGAGAGTTGATCTTTCCTATTGCTGACTCAAGAGTCTGCCTGCGTCATCTCACCAACAAGACTTGGTCCAACTACTTTGTCTCCACCTCTCACTCGGGACCAACGCGGCGACCATGCATACGAAAAAAAATCACAAAACTAAAAATCTTGGATTTTCAAAAGCTTTAAAAACTTCGGAGGTCAGTAGCACGCAATTCTATTATCAGCGCTCCACTGGGGGGTGGGGGACGGGGCAGAGAGAAAGAGCAAGCAAAAGCATACAGTCATTTCATTGTGGGAATTTTTTCATTGTGATTGATGTAGAAGCGTTTAGTTCTTGAATAAAACCAGGAGCAAAGGAAACCGGGGAAAGCCATTCAGCCCCTATCGACACGGCATCAGACAAAACGAAGCGCCGTCCGAACCACTCGCTTCTCAAAATGTTAGCGCTCATTCCGGCAGTGGCAAGGGCCCTGGGACAGAGTCTAGGGTTTACCTGGTGTCGGTTTACGAATGTGGAGCCAAAATGATTTTTCAGCTAGGCCTACGAAATTGCTGGCTCTACAGAGATATTCGCCTTCATCCTGTTCTGTCACTTTGAACAGATTTAGGTTAGCATCAGCTTCTGCGGTTTTACTGATCGAAGACTGCGGGGACAGACAGAAACCGGAGTTTCAGTAAAGCAAACATCAGCTCTCCAGTGAGCCTAGGTGACCCCCAGTTTCCTCCAGGCACAAGGAGAATTCCCATTTATCTTACTTGCCTCAATAGCCAGACCTGTTGAAAATGAGGGGCATGATCCTCAAATTGTCAAGCATCAGGGGCTTTGCCATTAACACCGATGCAAATCCTCATGAACTGAATGGGACTCATTACGCTGGGGGTATTGGCCTAGTACTCTAAAGATCACCCTGCCTGACTTTGCAAGCCAGGAGAACTGAATTTTGCTCCCAAATAAATCTCCTCCTTCTTCGAGTGCTTTTCTCTTTTAAAAAAATGCATGCAGTCTTGACGGACACGTTTCTGCATCTAACGACAGCTCGAATGCCAAGGAGTCGCTGGTTGCTTAATAAATCTGTAGACAGGCACACCAGGAAAAGGGCTGAAATGGAGATTTGTGTTTGCAAACCCAGCTCGGCAAATACTGTTTCAATTATCACTGATTCCAAAATAGAATTTGGAGACAAAATATAAGCAGTGGCGGTCTGAAGCCCGCTGCTGACTCTGCCTTTCAGAAATTGGCTGTCATTTTTTCCACTGCATAAAGGAGACAATTCTTTACAAAATAAAGCAGTGGCGTGGAAACCAAACAAGCTTCAGATGGTTAAACCAAGTTGTTGTTATTTTTTAAAAAAATATCTCCCCAGCAGATTGGCTTCTTTCTAAAAAGAGTTGTCTTTATCTGGGACGGCAGTGCGCAAGCTACTTAGGCAAGTTCCCGGTGCGATGCAAGTCAGTCTAGGAAAACACTCCTTCAGCCAGTCCCGAAAAATTAAAACCCTGCCGCAGTGCTCGTCTGCTCCAGGGCAGGATCCTGCTTCCCATTTCAATCAGGGACACTCTGGCATGCAGGAGGAGGAGGAGGAGGTGGCGTGGCTGATCCCGGGACAGAGCAGTTCCCTGGCACATGGATCCCATTCATTCCTCTTGTGGCCACTCAACACCTGTTTTGGTTCACAGATTAGACCCAGCTTTAGAAGAAAAAAAAATGGATCCAGATGGTGGTTTGGTCATGTCAGGCAATTTCCAAACAGATTCAAGGGCAGTGTTGAATGTAATCATTGGGGGTTAGTGATGGGAGGGTGAACTGTGCCTTTCCAATTCACACATTATTCTGTCTATAGCAATTTCAGTATTCAAAGTACTTTACAATCCTTAACAAGTTCACCCTCACGTCAGGTAGGCTGTTATTCCCATTGTACAGATGAGGGAACTGAGGGTGAGAGAGGAGGACTTGGGCAAGGTCACCCAGCAAGTTCATGGCTAAGATGGGATTGGAGCCCTCATCGCCTAGGTCCTAACTCAAACTCTTATTCACGAGGCTACACCAGGAGCCTGAACATGGGAGTCCGCTCTTCAGAATGGAAGAGGAAGGGGGTCAGCTCCCTCCCCGCCCCCATCCCTACACTATCCTTACTGGGAGGTATCCTACTCTACCTGATTCCTACCAGGAGGTACACTATACCTACTGGGAGGTATCCTACTCTACCAGATTCCTACCAGGAGATATCCTACTGTATCCCTACCAGGAGGTACACTATCCCTACCTTATCCCTACTGGGAGGTAGGGAAAGACCCCGGTTCAAGTCTCGCCTTAGCCAGAAACTCACTGGGCAACTTTGGGCCAGTCGCAATATTATCTCAGCCTAACAGGGTTGTTGTGAGGATTCAAAGTTGTGTTATGCGTAAAGCACTCAGAATGCCATGGCGGCGGGGGGAGGAGGGGGGGCGCTATATAAAACTAAAGATTGTTATTATTTATTACTACTACTACTACTACTACTACTACTACTACCAGGCATCCATCTTTTCTGGATCCCAATCAAGCTCTTCTTCTGGTTTGCTTGACAGGGGGACAGGCAAAGGGGAATACCTCATTCCCATCCCACCCGATCGTCTTTACGGGGGGGGGGGGTTATCCCAAGTAAGTGGCTATCCCATTTTAAAGGCGAGACAAACCCAGTCACAACTATAACATCGGGAAAGACTGTCCCCAGAAAGGTCTGTACAATTGCAAAAGTTATCCTGATAATCGGGATCACAACTGTAATAGCACCTGCCCACCTCATAGGGGTGCTGTGGTGACAAATACCGTACAGCCTGGGGGAGGGCTTGGGCGCTGGAGTGGTGGAGGCGAATATAAAGCACATTGTTTGAAGGGGGATCGGGGTGGGGGCACTGCAGAGAAGTCTGGAGCACGGCTCCATCAGAGATAGGGGACTTTTACCTCAAAAGGGGGGGGGGCACGAGCTCAATCCATCTTCAGGGTAGGAGACTTTTACTTCAGAAGAGGGGGGCAGGGCTCAATTAATCCCCAGACTAGGGGGCATTTACCTCACCTTTTTAAAAATAAAACCTCATACACAAAAGGCAGGCCTGCTCTATCAGCACGGCATCACCCCCTAAAATGGAAACGCTTCCATGCTCCTTCACCATGACCAAAACCAGTTTTACTGCAAGCAAACTGAGGGCATCTTCTGCTGCATTTTAAATGTCTCGTGGGAGAGAACAATTTGCACCTTATCTCGCAATCCCACACGTTCCGTTCCTCTGGCTCAGGTGCTGCCCCGCTAGCAATCGCAGCTAACAACCAGGTGCTGCAAGGCTGTCCCGTGTCTCTCGAACTAAAAGCAACGCGCTCTACCTGGGGCTACCCAGGGCGACGGTTCGGAGGCTGCAGCTGGGGCAGAACACGGCGGCCCGTCTCCTTACGGGCACAGGTTGCCGGAAACACATTACATGGGGGCTCTGTTCTTTGCACCGGCTGCCGATAAGTCTTCTGGGCCCAATTCAAGATGTTGGTGCTTACCTATAAAGCCTTATATGGCCTGGGCCCTACCTATCTACGGGACCGCTCTGAATCAGCCTCAGAGGGTCAACCGGTCATGCCCTTCTCGATGTCCCCCGGGGGCGACTATGGAGAGGGTGTTCTCGATGGCCGCGTCAAGGCTGGGTGTGGAACTCCCTTCCGGCAGAGGCCCGGGTGGCTCCGGACCTCTTCTCTCAACGCCAGTGTACGCCCTGGCTGTTCCATCAGGCTTTCGGTGAGGGGGATGGGTGAAGGGTGGTGGGTTAGGGAGGGAGAGGTTTTGTACTTGCTGGCACTCCACCAACTGATTTTTATATTGTCGTTTTATTTATTATGTCTTATATTTACTTTACTGTATTTTCTACTTTATATTTTTAGTTATACATTGTTGGCCGCCCCAAGCTGCTGTTAGCAGTAGGAGCGGGATATAAATGTAAATAAAAAGAGGGGATCGTCCTTCTCACTTTAATGAGACGACAACCCGGGGTTTAACAATCAAGCTATCTTGTGGTCTAATGTGAATGTGCCCAGTCAATAAATACGCTCCATCGAATCCAGTCAAACGAAGGGCTCTTCCCCAAGGCGACGGCCGGCGCTCATACCTCTAGCCAGAGCAGAGAGGCATTTGTCGGCGCCGACAGACCAGGCTGCGATGCTTTTTTTAAAAGACTATTTTTATCTCCAGCTCTCTTTGCCGCGGTGAAGTGGTCGGTCTGTGTCTGACAACTCTGCAGGCTTCCAAAACGGCAGCCTCGCATTCAGATCGGGGACCACCCATGCAGTGGAGTCGCGGAGCCACGGCCAGCGAGTCACAATTGGGAACTTGGCTGTACAGGCAAAAGGGAAATTAACATATGCATATATTAAGGGAAACTTTCTGCCCCACTCAAAAGAAAAAGGCCCTTTCCTCTTGCAACGAGCAGCCAAGCAGGGGGGAAAGCAATGATTTCTGCAGGGCTTGCAATAAACCTGAGGGGGCGGGGGGGCGGGCAACGCTGGCAGGATCTGAAGTGAAATTTGGGGATATTTTGCGGGTGAAAGAGGCTCTTGCAGCCAAGTCTTTGCGTTTGGCAATTTAAAAGTTTCATTTTTAAAAAAAAAGGAGCTACCCCGTTGGCTCTGCCTGGACAATTCTCATTCTGTTTCTCTCGTGGATGCTAGAAGAATAGTAAATAAGAGGAACTGAGAGCAAAGCACACCTTGATTTAAATAACGCTACCCCACCTTAAGAATTGCAGCAGTTGAATGGCTTACGGCTGATTGGTTCATTCTGGTGTGTCATAATTACAGTTTGGAGTCGCCGGTGGCTCCGCTAAATGAAGTTTACTCTCTCTGGTGCCTCTCTACGTAAGCGCAGGTCGGGACAGACTCCTCATGAGCAAGGAGCAGGAACGGTGCCGTTAAACTCAATAAGAGCGTCAAAGGGGGCTAGGACTTCACCTCAGATCTGGCTCTATCCTTTCACTGGCTCCTTTACGTGTCGTGCCCTGTTTTATTATTATTGGAGAGTATGCTGCACACGCTGAGTGCTGCATTCAGCCCCATTCCCATGCCGTGCCCCTCCTGCCTACCAGCTACAGATTTCACAAGTAGATCAGTGGGCCCAGCAGTGGGATTTGGACACAGCAAAACAGATGACTGCCCAAATCTTTGCAGAGTCACAGTGATTAATCTAAAGCGACACAGGAAAGCTTTGTTCATTCTCACCAACAAGGCTGCAAAAGCACTTGCCTGGCAGCAAAAACATGATCCCCAAAAGGGAGAAAGTCGAGTTCCTCCTACAGCCGGTCAGGTTCAGAGCTCAACCTCTTTGATGCAGAGATTATTTACAGGGACATCATCAAAGGACCAAGTTTTGACTTCACAAAAAAATAAAGATGCATCTTTGAAAGAAACCTTTCCTCCACCCACCCACCCCGCAATAAATAAGCTTTATTAAAAATACATCAGATAAATAAAACTGAACATTTAAAAAACAAACCACTAATGTACTTTTCACCGTTTACGTTGCAATTACTCACGGAAGTCAGAATTACTTTTAGGTGTAACGGTTTCCAATTTCAGGTACTTAATTTTTAATCTAGCTGCCCAACACACTTCTTTTTACATGTAGCACAACTTAGTAGACTATTATCATGGGCCAGTTCAAACTTCAGGGCCTAAATCTTCAATTGTGCTTCCTTAATTGTGCTTGCAAACTTTGTGCATGGGTAGGGAAACAGGTACCAGATGTATTGGCCACAGGTAAAACCTGCGATTTTGGGTGGGTAATTCAATGGAGTGCCAATTGGGTAGCCGACTACTCAAAAAATCTGGAATTACTGCTACCAGTTTACTGGTCAGTAAATCAGTTTGGGAAAATAGCCAAAAAAAACAGGACAGAGACCTGAGAAATCAGGACAGAAACTTAAAAAACTGGCACTCGTGGAGAGCTTACAAAATTACTTCTAGCCTCTCTGCATCTTTCTTGGCAATAAAAGGTACAACAGATGCCAGTTCCTACATTTCTAGTGATACTGGACAAGGATCGGCTAGGGCGAGATGGGTCAACGTGCTTAACCCATGCTTTCCTGGCATCCTTGAAATCCAGTTGTGGGTACTGTGAGATTGAGAGGTCAATCTCCCCTGTGAGCGCAAAAGAACGGGGCACACCAACCTTCAGCACTGTGACGTAAGGCGTCCCATCGGGGCCATATTTGCTGCCGTTGACCTCCACATGTTTCAGCCACTGGATGTGGGGCTGGGCATCGCTGTAGACCTTGCAGTGGAATTCAACGTTGCTCCCCAATACCACTGTCTGGTTGGCGGGCAATCCTGCTTGCAGGATGGGCCGGTGGGGCGACCTTTCTAAATTGGGGGAGGAACACACACAAAAAAGTGGGGGAGGTTATTTTAAATCTTACTGCAGTCGGTGCCACTGTCAGGAATGCAAAAGGATCCTTGGAACGCAACTTATAAACTTCCTTCTTGCAACTTTTTCATTTGAATTTTATACTTGAGAAAGGAGGTTGGCCAGACAACTCTGGAGACCAAGGTGCAGTTTGGACTACAGACATGGTGACCAGAAAGTAGGTCGCGTTAATGCCCCAAAACTCCATTGTGGTAGAATACGAATGGATGGAAGACCAAAGATCACAGGAAGGGTACATTCACACATGACAATTTCAAATGGCGAAACCAGTGGGAAGCAGTGTGACGTATTTTGCCATGGATTTATCGACTGTGTGTGAACAATTCTACCCCATGGTAAATTCGTAGAAAAGATGCCCTAAATATTGCATTTACCATGGCGAAGAAGCATTCACACGCAAGCAATAAATCTGTGGCAAATTACCATGGGGTAATTTCAGTGACACAGGCAGATAGGGAGAGCACAAGGAGTCGATGAGGCACTACTGGACATCTCTATCTGGGATGGCCCACAAACAGCAAATCCTGCACGGCCTTGGCGGTCCCTTCCCATTCCCGGGACACGATGGAGGAAACAGAAAACCAATCTCTTGTCCCTTTTCAAGTTTTCCATGTGCTGCTTACAGCATGGTCGGTCTCTCCAGCTGGTTTGCTGTAGGGAGAGTTTTCAAGAGAGATAATAAAAGTGGAGAGCGAAGGGACTTGTGCACGCTCCCAGGGAGATTTCTCCACACATACAGGAGGAAGCAGGTGTTTTGTCTGGAATGTTTGGCAGGTGGACGGGAGGAAAGAGTCAAGCCCGCAGTGACAGACGAGAAAGGACCAGTAGGGTCAGGAGAGATCCATGAAAGACCACGGAAGCGGAATAGAGTTGAAAGGGGGAGAAATGGGGTTGCCAGCGGAGCGAGGCTGAGATGTGCATGTTCGGGATGAAGCAGCAAGACAAGAAAATGGTTTCCAGTGGAAATAACTGATGCAAAGAGGGGGATTTGCCAACGGCAGAGGTGAGGTGGCTCGCGTAGCCCAGATTTGAGAGGAGGAGGGTCTGGATGCGAGTTTTAGCTATTGGGAGGTGATTTACACAAGGGAAGTCAGTAAGACTAAAACACAGCCAGGATGCGAGGTTCTCTAGAGAGACATGACTGGAGGAGAACTCCCAGACTGGAGGCCCAGCCTCCATGGTCACTCAAGCCTTGGCCTCTCTACTGAGTTGGAGGACAACCGTGTTAACGAGGATAGCCAATGGTGCGACTCCAATAGGTGCAGGATCAAACCCCGTGGGGATGAAGGTTCCACAACTCTTTCCACGCACACTGCCATGCAGCCACCTTTGAACCACTGTGTCTCCAGGGCGCTGGGTTTAGCCGCCACTCACCTAGTACGTCGAGCTGGTACGTGTGCCGGATGCTGCCGTACTTATTCTCCACCACACAAGTGTAGTTCCCGCGGTCCGACGGGACCACGCTCTCCATAACCAAGCTCCACTGCTGATGCCGTAACTAGAGAGAGGAGAGAAAACCCCAAACCCATAAAGCAGCAGCAACAGTTTCTCTTGGCACCTCAGAAGCAAAACACAGTGAGTGTCGCTCATATCTACACCTGGATGCCTTGAGGGTCATTGTGCCAGGGCACAGAAGCTTCCAGGTAGATATAAACATATCTTTATGCTAGAGTGGGACAGAGGGGCCAAATCAGCCTTCGGCACACAGAACCTACTGCAAGAAGAGGGCATACTGCGAGGGGGTCCCAATCCCGATCGGGGCCTCTAGCAATGAACACTTCTAAGCTTGTGCTTTACTCCAGAGTACGGCAAGAAGCCGTGCGCTCCCAGCCAACGGAGCGATGGAGAGGCTAATGGGACTGGGGGCAGCATAATTCTAGCTGCAAGTCTCCTCTCAAATACTGAGACAATCAAGGCCTAAAATTCACGATAAGCAAATTTATATAATATTATACCCTCTTGTGAGCGCCAACTGCCTCAGAGGTTCATACAATGAGGGCAGGCAGAGAGACATTCGCAGTGGTTACTCCCCACTTATGGAACCCTCTCTCCCCTTGGAGATCTGCCAAAGCTCAAGCACAATTGGCTTTCAGAAGAGATGCAAGACCTTTCTGTTTGGCCGCGCCTTTGGCCAGCTGGGATAGAGTTGGGTGGGATGGGGGGAGGGGTTAGGGAGAAGGTTGCTGGGTGGGGTTTAGGGTCTTTCTTTAATTGCTTTCATACATTTGCATAGGTTTTAGGTCTATGTAATTTTATATATTCGTTAAGCCGCCCTGAGCCTCAGAAGGAAGGGTAGGGTAAATCAATATTATATACATAATTTGTTCATTTCAATGCAAGGATTCGGCAACACTTTATGAGAAGTCTGTTTGCTGTCTCCTCTGTACGCTTCTCAGTTTCCTGTCTGGATCACGCGCATGTCCCCAAACAGCAGTAGGCAAGACAGAAACATTAGAAATCAGATGAAAAGGGGCTTTAAAACTGTGCAGAGGAAGCAGCCAGGCGAGAAATACTGGTCGTTTATTCTGCATCGCTTTCAGGACAACAGCATCTTCATTTTAAATCAGAGGTTCCTAACCTTTTTGGACCAACAGACCCCTAGCCAACCTGAAATACTTCTCCCAGACCCCTGTGCTCTTGTGGGCTGGGGCATGCTTGTGGCCAGCGGGCTGTGGTTGTGCAAGGTCAGTCCCCAACAGAGCCTTGGCCATAGACAATGCCATGCTGGGTCAGAGCAATGGTCTGTCCAGCCCAGCATCCTGTCTCCGACAACGGCCAGTCTCAGAGGAGTCCCCAATAGGTCATAATGAGGAGATCCATTCCCAGCTCCCGGCAGTCATTGTACTTGGCTAAAAGACACTAATGGATCTACCCTCCAAGAATTTAGTCAATCCTTGCTTAAGGACTGGTCATGACCACATCCTCTGGCAACAAGTTCTACCAGTTAATGATGCCTTGAGTGAAACCCCCTGCCCCTAGCACACACACTGTCAGCAGGCCACGGACCGTCTCCGTCTCGAAGAGAGGGTTATAGCACAAGCAGGCTTGGCTGCAGCTGGTTCCGCGGACCGCCGCTGCCACAAATGACTTGCCCAAGGCCACACCGTGTACTAGCACGAGAACCGGACGCAGACTGAATGACAGATTCCCCCGCACTAACTGCCTCTTCCAATTCATTACCAGAAATAACATGTGTGGGAAAAGCTCAGTGCTCTCCAGCTGATTTAAAGGAGTCCTGAGCCGTCAACACCCAAAGCGAGTCACGCGCACACAAAAATGCACTCAGGATGCATAATCCCCCCGTACAAGTTAACCCCCCGTCATGCCACACCGCGCAATCAGCCCCCAAACGGCAGGCGTGGCACCAACATTTCGGAGCTCACTCTTGAGCCGTACGAGCAAAACAACTAGGATTTCAATGCTGCTGATATTTCCGTATAGACCTGGGATTGGGGCCCAGGGCCTCATCCCCACAGGGATCCATGGGCTGTAACGCCTCCCAAGGAGCAGGTGGCCGGGGGAGGGGGGGCTCACATGACTAGCTATGCAGGTGGTCACATGGCCACTGTCTCGGACGCGCTCCGCGGCTATCCGGCGTGCTCAACGGGAGAACAGTTTGCCAGTTGCTGTGGGCCGGATGTTCACTACCTGGGCATAGAGCAGCCAATGATGCTAATGTTAATTCTCAACAGGTTTACTTGCAGACTAGCTGGTCAATTCAAATATTAAGGTACCAGTCATCTAGCCCCAAATATTGGGTTAGTTTTACAAAGCGTGTTTTGTTTTGAAACTGCAATAAGCAGTGGAAAACATCAATTAATTAAAGGCCCAGCCGACAGCTGCATACAGAAGTAAGAAACCTCATGATGATGGTGAGACCTTCCCTTCCCTCAGGTACATGAAATGATTCTGAATGTTCTGTGACCCGATTGGGGATCTTCCCCTCAGAGCAGTCGGAACAGTTCCAAAAGTTCTGTGACCGCACAGCAGTGCAACAAATCATTATATTAGGCGCACAGGCAGGTAAGCAGATTTTAAGGGTCTTATAAGACTTTAAGTGTCTTTGGCTGGTTGCAAGTTGGATTTGTATGCTTTACTATAGAAGGCACAAACGGCAATGAAATATTAAGCACAAGAAGAGGTTTTACCATGCTGTGGTATAGAGGAAGAGGTGTAAAACCAAAAAACACAGCTTCACTTTGGCTTTGGGGACTGCCCCCCCCCCCCTTGCTTTATTTCACAGTCTAAACAAGAAAGAACAAACCTTTGTTTCAATAAATGTCTGTATGCGTGCTTCTATATTTACAATACAGCTATGTGTCTGGCTGAAAGGTTTGTGTTGCCGAGGATGGTGAGTCAAATCCTGCTCTCTCCAATGCTCCCTGGCCCCCCAGATAGCGGCGCTTGCTCATCTGAGAGGAGAATCCCTGTTTGGCCAGTCCTTGACACTACTGCACCTAGGGTTCCCACTGGCCCATTCTAGATTTAGTCGGAGTTAAACCTCCAGGAATTTGGGAAGCTTGGATCCACATTTGAGGCTGGTATATATAAGATCTTTCTCCAGAACCCCGTCTCCAAAATATCCTCTCTCTCTCTCATTGTAAAGAGCACATTCTTGGAACATGGAAGCAACTCAACAGCCATCAGCAATTTTTTCAGTACGTAGCAACAGTTCCCAAACATTTGGGGCCAGGGAACCCCTCAACCTCTCTCATGGCCCCTGGGGATAGCTACAGCCTGCTGCTTATGGACCAGCTGCAGCTGCACAAGACGGGTGGCTTCGATCCACGCCGGCGCAATAGCTCTCTCCATGGGAAGGAAAGACTGGGATTAATATTATTTATTTATATTCCTTTCCAGCCCACGGCCTTGCTGACCCTGGGAGCGGAGACCAAAGCACACAATGCTGTAGCTACAGCCCGTTCAACAGCCATGACCTTGTGCTCTCTGTCCATCAGAGTCTGTGAACTACCGACCTATAACGTCCAGCGTGGTCAGTCCTAGGGGAGCTCGATTCTAAACCTGAATCCAAACAACATTAAACCAGACGCCTTGTCTATCTTAGAAGCTTTCAGAGAGCTCATCCCCACGGTCTCTGGATGCAGTTGCTGAGATTGGTGTTTTTGCGGCACTTTGCTGACAAGATTCCGTAACAGCAGTTAAGGAAAGGTTTTGGCAGAGCTTAAAGCCCAGACTCAAGGGATAAATAAAGGGATGTTCCCAATTTTGGACAGTTGCTGAGCTCACGAAAGCGTTCGCTGGATGACGTAACTCCAGCGCAGTCGTTAAACAAGCCAGAGAGATACTGGAAATCCCTCTGGTTTATTGGGTGTTGTCATTCTTGGCTCTGCTTGAGACAAACATTCGCAGACACGCTTAGAAACTCTCAGTCCAGAGTTTGCTAGACTGGTATGCAAGTCACTGCAAAGCACCGAGAGGGGATAATCCGCAGTCTCTCTTCCCCCTCCCCAAACCCTCTCCTTCTAGGGTCATTTCACAAATACAGGCTTACGATATTAGAGATTCCAAGCAGGATTTTAACTATTAATGCTGTTTGGCTAATTTCATATGAAAGTCATATGAATCTTGTTGCTCTACCAGCTAAGGGTGAACTGTAGTGAAATTAGTTGGAGCCACACTACGTTTGCAAGACCTTTCCCTGCCCCCAGAGCCTTCTGACTTTGTACTGACTTTTGATTCCCGCCGTCATTAGGGGAGATCTTCAATGCTATTTGTAAGAGAGAGAAATGAAGGATTGAGAAACAAAGGACGTTCAGCAACCCACAGCTTTCCTGCCCAAACCAAGGATAAGTTATTTTGAATTCTGGTGAAAAGAGAAAATGTTTCTAGATTACCGGGCAGGATTTCTGGATGAATCCAAGCTGGTGTAAATCAGCATTGGAGTCAGGCCAATTTGAACCAGCTGGAGAACTGGCCCATTCTTTGTAATGTTGTCTAAATCCTAAAATGAAGTGGAAAGAACGCAAGGGATCCAAACCAGTTTTCTCCCTCTGTTCGCTACAGGACACAAGCTCAAGATACAGTTCAGATGCGGGCTGCAGATTAAGAGCATCCCCTGGAGGTTTGCCAAAACCCAAGCCTGGGTATTTTCTGGAAGAAATTCAAGACCCATTTATTTAGTCAGATCTTTAGCAGGTGGGGATAAGATCTGGGTATTGGTTTTAATGGGAAATTTTAAAGATTCTATGTCTTTGATTCTCGAATATTTTGTTCTATATCTATATCTAGATAGATATATCACTCCCTGTATCTCTGGATAACTTTCTCTAGGTTCTCTAGCTAGACAGAGAGAGAGATTAAATCAACATGGGTAGGACTGGCTCCACACCCATCTCCTTCCTAGCGCTGGCCAGACCATCTTCCTTGAGAAATGGAGCACAGCGGCGCAGCAGCGGGATAGCCGCGCAACCGAGTAGGAAGAAAGTTTGTTGAGCTCACTGATGAGAGGAGGAAGGAATTCCTTCCCGTGTGAGGTTTTATGCGGAGCTGAAAGAGGCTACCCGCAAGAACTCATACGCCTCAAATATGGGTATTAACCCGTTCCGCAGTTGCTAATGCAAAAAAAGCATAATTTGGTGCATCGGATCACACAGTATTTTTACGGTGCACATGGAAACCCCAAAGCTATGGTTCACGATGATCTCGGTGGCGCGTCATTAGCAAGAGGGTCAGGCAGTGCCTTGTAAATCATTCTCTGCCATCCGACTGCTTGCCAGCAAGAGCAACCTCACTCAAGCCGTTCTTCTCCAGGGATCTGAAACTCTGTGTGTGACCTCAAGCTTGACCGCAATCCAGAATGTGACCTAGTGCCGATTAGGGAGCTTCAAAGGTTTGGCTGCAGCAATTGTCTAGTCCAGCAGGGAAGGCAGAGCGAACGCAAAGGCAACTGCCTAGAAGAGTCTGCTGTTTCTTGCAACTCCACTGACTTCGCAAGCAGCCAGCCAAGGAGGAGAGTTACTTTCTGTTCTTCAAGAACAGAAACACAAGAGCGTTCAGTAGAAGCACAAGAGGTCAGGACAACAGATTCTCTTGCCAGCTTCCTCCTGGATTCTGATGTTGACAAACCATCGTTACTAACCCTAACCCACCGCATCCCTGTGGAACTCCTTGCCAGAGGCGGTCGTCAAGGCCAGTAGCATAGCTGGGTTTAAAAAAGGATTTGATAAACCCTTGGAGGATAGGTCCATGAATGGTTGGGGGATTTAACCTCTGAGTGTTGGGGCTGGGAGTGGACGGCAGGGAATGAATCGCCCCATTATGACCAGTTGGGGACTTCTCCACAGCAACCGAGGCTGGCCACTGTCGGAGACAGGGCGCTGGGCTAGATGGACCCAGTCTGGCATGGATTAGGTTCTTTCCCTTCCAGTGTAGGAAGCCAACACAGAGCAGAGTCTCCAATAACTTGCCCTTCGAGAGTGTGTAATGTGAAAGTTGAGGTGTCCCTGTGGGATTCCTTGCCAGACAAGCCTGTTTCACGTAGCAACTTCAACATGGGAAACCCCGTTAGAGACTCGACTCCCTACGCCAGCTTCCCCCACCTGGGAAGGAGGATCCCCAAATCTGCCTCGAGTCCCCTTGTTTAAACGTACTGCCTTTTGGGGGGAGAAAAACCCCAAACCCAGACACCATGGCCTGATAGCCCCTCCTGGAGCAACTAGTTTAAAACCGGCCTTGGAGGAGGGCCAAAGGGGCTTTCATCGCTTGCCCAAGGGTCAATCATTGACATGGCAGGAATGTGGACGGTGGGGCTCGTGTTACCCTCCCTAACGATGCCGGAGAGAGCCTTGTTGCTGAAGAGCTTCTATGGGGTGTAAATTTGCTGTAACAGCAGCGGCGCTCGGAGTCTTAGTCTGGATTTACACCAGTGTCATGTGATACCAGAATTTGGCTGATGGTTCCGAGCTGGATCTAGTTACTGCACTTTGCACACCCCAAAACCCGACCTTTTTATTAGCGCGAGTTCCTAGGAGAAGAACGGCTCCGAGATTATCTCGTGTGCGCGTATGTTTACACTCCTCTGAACTTCTGATCTCACCGGCCAATTTCAGACAAACAGCAGAGGGCAGAAGGCTCAGAAGTAAGTGGGGAGCCACAGTTTTGTAAGAATGGGTGCGTCGGGCGGGCGGGGAGGAAAGATGCCGGTTCTGGCAATGCCTGTCTAGTTTAAAACCACACACTGATAAAGATGATCCCATTTTTACAGATGCTGCCATGTTTATGCCCAATATCAAAGAAAACACACTAATAAATTATTACTATTAATTATTATTACTATTATTATTATTATTATAATAATAATAAGAACAAGGGGTAATGTTCTGACCAGAAGACGTTGCAACCCCTTCCCCTCCAACCTTCTGTTTTGAGGTACAAAGAGTTATAGAGGTTCAGTATAACGAACCCCGCTTCAGACCAGAGAAAAAATCCATTCTATCAGGGTGTTCACCATAACGGGGTTTGGCAATAGGCAACTGATGGAAACTAAAGAGGGGTTCCTTCTAAGCAGGGCTTGTTATAACGAAACACCAGAGTCTGCGTCTCTCGCTCCCTTGCCCTTGGCCGGCCTGCTCAGCCAACTGAGACTCTTATCTGCCAGGGTCCCAGGAGACGGTGAAGATTAGCTCACCCCTGCCTTACCTTGATGCCCCCGATCCGGTGCTCCCCCTTGAACTCTTTGCCGTTTTTCAGCCAGTAGAGAGAAGGAGGGGGGTTGCCTGTGGCCGGGCAGCGGAAGCGAACGGTGTTGGCCGCCGGCACAGCCAGAAGTCGCTTTTCCATCCTGTCCTTTTGGGTCCATCTCGGAGCACCTGGAAATAAAACAAAATAAATCAATAGACGCAACCCACTTCGGATTCTTTCACGCAACACGCCATGCTGGCCATCGAGCAGAGAGTTCAGAGAATGGCAGTCTAGGCTGAAATGCTCTCCACGTAAGCGGTCCCCTTGTGTGCAACTTTAGGGGGCGAGGCTGAAGTCTTATTCTGAGAAGTTCCTGGCCAGTTTGGGAGACTCCGTAGTATCCGGTGAATTAAGTCTATGCACGGGGAGCTGCCTCCCCCCCACCCCCCATGAGGCATACGTAACTGAATTTTGTCCAGGACCCATGCTCCCTGCTGAAAAGGAGGAGACCGCAGTGAACCCCAGTCCTGAATTTAGTAAATCTCTGTTGTCTTGATAGGTGTTAATAACTTTGCAGTGACCCACGGACTATGGGGAAGCAGGGCACGGCCACAAACAAGAAAAAGCCCTTTTATTGTGGAGTTAATCCCTTTCAATCTGGAGTTAGTCTTCATGAATTCAAGCCCCAGGTTCAGATCACAGCAAGTTCCTTAAATGTCTCTGAATGCACAGGCTCCTCTGTCAGTACAATGGCTCGTCTGGCAGCCAAGAATTGTGGGTGGCAGAGGGAGACTGGAACAGGGGAGAAGTGATGATAGCCCAGCAGCAAGCCAAGGGGAAGTAACACTAGCTGGAAGTGCTGGAAGGAGTTACTCCTACGTAAAGGGGAATGGGACACAACCCAGCTCAGGGGGGGAGGGAGAAAATAAATAAATCCCCAAACTGGTTTCTAATGTTTAAGTTCTTAAATTACAAGCGAGATTAATTTTATGGATTCATGTTACCTTTGAACAAGGATAAGTTTTAAAATACCGCTGTTAGCAGAAGATACTTTCATAATCTACCCTAAGTAGGGAGCAAGGTTTCTTGGCACATGGACAGACATTACATCTTAGCTCCAAATTAAGGCACCACCAGCAGCAAACTCATTATTCCGCATGGGGAAAAAGAGAGAAAGACTCTCCAATTCAATTTCTGCTTAAAGCAACATTCGAAGGCTGTTTTTCTGGGTGGCTTCTCTGGCAGCTACGTCCTGAAATCAGCATTTGGACCCTCTGGTTTGCGGAGGATGACAGCAGGGAGGAAGGCTGGGCAGCTGAGAGGAGGCCAAGTTGAGAGGTCTTGTCCACCAAAAGAATGCCGCAAGGAAAGAGGTGGAGGAGTCTACGGAGCTATGCCAAAACTGGATGACCAGAATGCATGTAAGTCATGGCTGGATTAAACCCTCATGGGTATCATGTTGGAGTGTAGAGGACTCCAAACTGGTGAACTGAGGGGTGGAGGCAAGACACAGTCAGCAGCACCGAAACCTCTCTCCTCTGCTCTCGTCCCTCCTCATCACTGTTCAACGCTCTGCTGCCAAAATCATCCACCTTGCCCGTCACTTTAAGAACACAAGAAGTGCCACACTGGGTCAGACCAACGGTCCATCGAGCCCAGCATCCTGTCTCTGACAGTGACCAGTCACGGGGGCCTGGGAGAAGCACCCAACAGGTCACCGTGCTATCCATTCCCTGTGGGTCATCCCCAGGCTCCCGACAGTAACAGGTTTTGTTCCCCAATCCTATCTGGCTAATAGCTGCCAATGGAACTATCTTCCAGAAACTTGTCCAAACCTCTTTTAAACTCAGCTCTACTGCTGGCCTTGACCACCTCCCCTGGCAGTAAATTCCACAACCTAATTGTACGCTGAGTGAAAAAATACTTTCTTTTGTCTGTTTTTACTCTGCCACCTGTGAGCTTCATGGAGTGTCCCCTAGTTTTAGTGCTAGCTGAGAGGGTAAATAACCATTCCCTGTTTACAAGTTCCACCCCACTCATGATTTTATAGACCTCTATCCTATCGCCTCTCAGCCGTCTCTTTTCCAAGCTGAAGAACCCCAACCTATCAAGCCTCTCCTCATACGGCGGCTGTTCTGTACCCTGGATCATTTTTTTCTAGTTCTGTTATGTCTTTTTTTTTTTTGACCATATACAGCCCATCCTCTCCGCCCTCCACTGGCTCCGTCTACGGGAACACATTCAGCACAAGCTCCTGGGCTTCATCTTCAAGGCTCTTCATGGCCTTGCTCCCCGCTATCTCTCTGCTCTTGTATCCCGCCACACTCCTGTCTGGGAGCTTTGCTTCTCCTCTGCCCCCATCCTCGCCTGCTTGCGACTCCTTTGCTCCGCTAAACGTCTTCGCCCCTTCTCTCTTGCTACCCCTCATGCCTAGAACTCCCTCCCTGGATTCATTCGCTCTGCTCCCTCCCAACTTTCAAATCCCTCCTGAAAACCCACCTCTCCCGTCAGGCCTTCCCTAGCTCCTCATGAGTGAATTCTCCCTCCGAGTCAGAATCTAGTTCCGTGTAACTAAGCTAAGCACGGGCACCTGCAACTTCTCAACCTCATGGATGTATCCTTGTTTCTCCCGATGTTCACCACATCACATAAAATGTTAAAATATCCCACAAAGGAGCTGAGAGAGGTGTTAAACTTCACTAACATGTTCCTAAAAAATCTTGACTTGCTGAGTCAAAAGGGAAGGGAAGATGCCACCAATCCAGAGTATGGCATGTCCCAGGGTATGAAATTTCAGATCTAACTCCGGGAGCCAAAGAATATCTTTAAAAAATCAGTCACCAGACTTTATATTGATATTAAACCCTTCTTGCCCCACTGCCACCCTGAACCAGTCACCAGCCTCAGTTTTCTGGGCACCAATGGCTCCAAGGCACCTGCACATTTCAACCCTGGCATGTTCCTTGCTGGAACCAATATTGTGGGGAGGAAGTTGAAATGACAACATGTCGCTGCTCCCCCTTAACATCCGCCCCCCTGCCCCCAAGAAGGGCAGGAGATGCCCTACTGCTTTGGGTATCTTGATTGCAACAGCACCCTGCTGAAGGATTTGAAAGGAATGCCAACTAGGCTACCAGGCAGAGTTCAAGAAGAGGCCAGGCTTTAAAACTAAAGATCTTGATCTGTGCCCTTCAAAAGACTCTGAGCCAAATAAAAATGTTGTGCTTGGTGTTTTAATAAAGACAAAAGTCTCCGCGTATAATAAATCCTGCTCTTCAGAGGCAGCGGCAGGCCGTGGAACAGGAGAGCCGCGTTTCACAGGCACCGGGAGCACGTAGCTGTTTATTTCATGCCTCGCAAAGCACCAGCGATGCGTTGATGCTCCACGACATGCCCTTCAATCCTCCTGCCACCCCACCCTACCCACCTTCCTGAGCATAGGGGACGGGGACAAAAGAGGCCAAACTTTCCAAGGAAACAGACACTTCAGTCAGCTCAAAAACTCACTTAAGGTGGAGCTCAAGTTTCATGGCAGGTTTCCAAGTGGCATCATTCACAGGTGGCCAATATATCGTCCATGGGGCCTGATCCTGTTTCTATGGGAGTCAAGCTTTGCATCTAACATCAACGGAAGTGTCTGCCATTAAAAACTGCAGCAGGGAACAGGATGGGGCAGGGGCAGTTCTCAAGGGAGTGCAAGTTCCACATGGGGAATGCTTGCCCATGACCAGCCCCTTCCCCTGGCCAACACTGATCCAAGGACCTCTGAAAACTCAAGACCTCCGGCACTGAACTCCTAGCCCAGTGTGATTTGCATGTAACTAATGCTAGATTTGGGTTAGACTGTGCAGAAACGCCCATACTGGTGTCTCCTCTCTTGCTCCCAGAACCAGCATATCTTCTGTTTAAATTGCATTTAACTATTTTTTGCTCGCGGGATCCACTGCTGATACACCCCTTTGAAATGCAAATCACGGGCCTCCAGGAGTTCTTGGAACATAAACTGCCAAGGAAGAGAGAAAGTGAAATTCAAAAACAAATCCACCCCAAATTAACCCTGGAAGGCCATTCCGAGTGCATCTTTATGAAGAAGGGGGAAAAAGGGACCCGCAAATATCACTTCCCATCCAACGCCAAGTCTGACCATCCATTTTGTTTACAAAAGATTCTAGCCACCCATCCTCCTGGAACGACCAATTAAAAAACTGGAAGCCCTCCTTGGAATAATTAACAGAGCCAAGCGCTCATTTAACAATTAGGTGCTGTCACAAAGTTCTGCAGCAGGCAGAATCGAGTCTAATTGTGTAATTTTCACAGCTGACACCTCCGAGTACCCAGCCTGATTTAATTGGAGATTACATGGGCTTCTTTGAAGATGCTCTGGCCGGCCAGTGGCGGCTCTGAATAAACCGATACAGTTGAGAGATGGGGGGTGGGGGGAATGGTCGTGAAAGAAGTGCTTGGCTTTTATTTTAGAGTCAAAAACCGGCTGAAATAAAAGCATAACTCTCGATGCCGCAAGCAACTCTAACTTGGCTGCAACATATCCACTGCTGAGGAGAAGTTACTCAAGTTATTTCTTTCTCTAATTGGCTCTCAAACTTTTTAGACTCTTCCTTTTGTCTGTGTTACTCGAGACCTTCCCCCCAACACCCCACACCCAAGTACTAGAACTGATTTTGGTACCTGCCAAGTAATCCCCACATTTGTTGTCTGAATCGGTACCCTAATATCGCTTAAGCAGTCAATAAAACTCTAAATTCCAGCTACCAAGTTTTTGAGTACTCTAAATTACCCAGATAACCAAAAGAGTAGCCCCCCAAATTCCCAAAATCTGGGACAAAATCAGGATGAAAACAGTATTTTGGTACAGCGGTTTAGAGAAAGTAGGGTTTGCCATCCCAAATGGGTCCCAACTACAGGAGACAAAGTAGTAAAGTGATCTCTTTTATTGAACCAACTCCAGTTGGGGGAGCCAGTCTGCAAGCTTGCATCCTTCCACCAACTGCACTTGCTCCAACAGGAGAGATCACTTTACTACTTCATATACTGGTGGGCAGTCTTCTGAAACTTTGGTATTTCAGGTTCCTAATAGAAAACCGGTTCGGATACTGAAAGAACCCAAAACATTTGGTTCAATTCAAGTACCAGAAATTTGGCGGGTATAGCCATTTTTGCAGGTTCTTGTTTCAGGTCTACTAAGTGCCCCTTGCTCCCCCTATCCTTCTCTCCCTCCCTCTCGTCTTCTCCCTCTCCCCGCTCTCGCTACCCTACTACTTGGACTCTCGCCAACCTTAGAGCACATGGCCTGGGGGTAGCTCCCATGTTCCTCCTCCCACCTGTGGGTCCACACCCAATTTGAAACTCGAAGTAAGATTCCCTGCCCACATTTACTGGTAGAAGGGAACCAGAGAAGGTTAAAACATCTGCAGCAACAGCAGCAGCAAAAAACAACCAACCTATGCAGAGGCATTGGCTCAACACTCTGGAACAAGAATGGGGTCAACCTGTTTCGGGGTTTCTAGCTTGGGTATCTGCTTTACCCAGAAGTGTCCTCAAGAATCCGATGGACAACGAAAGCTGCAATCCTCAGATCAAACCAGGGTGATGATTTGGAAAGCAAGGGATCCGAGGACAGCAGCCTTTTCTGGGGTTTGGGGAAGGGGGGGGAATCTGTCTGGGCAGAAAAGGAAAGTTACCAGAAAGAACATATTCTGAACTGGCTCCATTAGCAGGGGAAGGTTCCGTCCCAGCCCTCATAGAAGGATCCAAGGGTTCAGCCCCCAAAGCCCTATGGATTCTTTGAGAAGGGTCAGACGCTCTGCAGAACACGCAGGGCTATCTGGGTGGAATCGTTGTCCTCCCGGACAAGGAAGGCTCCCTCTCCCGCCAGCACAGCCCCCTCGACTTGGGCCCTCATCCCTTTCCCCCAACAGAGCCCATCAGATCCTACAGAAAGTTCTCTGCAGAGTCCGGGAAAGAAGGGGTTGACAGACTACTAGCCCTCTGCTTGCGAGGAGGAAATCCACCCACCGAGGAATCCTGGGATGGTTTCTCCTTGAAACGTTTCAGTCGCCACCTCCTTTCTGAGAGGACTGACATCCCTTGTTACCACCCCAACCCTCTCTGCTAAACCACTGTCACTAGGCGTTTCATAGGGGTATAGGGTACTGCTGGCAGGATTCACCAGGACAAAGCAGAAAACAACAGGGACTTCCTAGCTACACTCAAAACCATGGAACAAAAACCGGAAAACGAAACGCAGCCCTGGAGATAATAAGGGCTGGAGAAGGAAACCTAGTTCAGTCACCCTCAAGCGTATGACCCCATTTTGAGACTATAAATTCCACAACCCAGACACCTAACAAAGGCAGACAAAAGTATAGGAAACATCAGTCCAGATCAGAGTCCCCGCCACAGACAGGGACACCTCACCTGGGGTCCTGACCTAGAGTTCGGTAACATCGGATTTACTAGTTCGCATGTCAAAGCATCAACGAAGCAGCAAAGGGATTAATGAAACGGTTCGTGTTTAGGTACTGAACTTAGAAAACAATGGACAAAACGGCCCATCAGACTGTCCAGGGACTGGTGGGGAGGCGTCCACCTACGTTGAAACCACTTTCCCCACAACCACACGGCCCCCTATTAACCCAACAGCCCAGTTTGTAATGGAAGAGCTTTCATACCTATCCTGTGGGAACGTCCAGCTCGGAAAAAAAGAATTCAAGAAGCCACAGACCACAAAAGCTATAAATACGCGTGGCAAAAGGTATGTGCGGTTTCTTATTTTTCAATTTAAGAAAAATGTGTCCTTCTGTAACACAAAAACAGCCTGTGTCTTGTGGCAACCACTGCTAAGATACAACACTGTTTCCTCCGAACCACACAGCTGAGGGAGGGGGGCGAGGAATGAGAGATTGTGTTCAATCAGGAGTTTCTCTAGACTATGGACATAATCCGAGCGGTCCTGAGCATCACCAGCTCCCACTGGTCTCAACGAATGTTCAGGGCCCAGACCAACCACCACCTCACAGAATCAGGCCCTTAATTAGTAGTTATCAGAAAACCACTAACTACGGCTGCTGGAGCAGCTGACACCGTAACCCACAATTACTGTCCGCCACTTGTAAGGCTTTGCTGGGACAAATTTATTACAGCGAGAACCCATTTTTAAACAAAGTCCTAAATGTTTCAATGCTGCGGGTAGCAGAGATTTTCCAGCCACGCTGAATTTCTGCCAACGTCCATAGCTGATGGGGCGATCAGATCTAAGACATTTATTTATTCAAGAAACATCCACGCAGGCAAGCCCAGTCCGATTCACAGGAAAATAAAGCACAGAATATAACAAAACTCTAATTGCCAACGAAGCACAGTACCAAGCAAGAGTGTCAATCAGGCCTTAGACTCATTCCCTGCAACGCGTCTCTCCCCGTGCCCAATCTGCTCTTCTTGCTTTAGCACTAGAGGATCCGAGCTTAGTTTCTGGATTCAATCAAAACAGCGGCAGAAACACATTAAGTCACGCTTGCTTAAGAACATTACCATCAGTGAGGTACTGGTACAAGCCAATGGTCCATCGAACCCAGCATCCTGTCTCTGACAGCGGCCATTCTCGGTTGCTTGGAGGAAGTACCCAACAGGTCACAATGGAGGGATCCGTTCCTGGTTGTTCACGCCTAGCTCCCGACAATCAGAGGGTACATCCCTCAACCTACCCGGCGAATAGCTGCTAACGGACCCATCCTCCAGAAACTTGTCCAATCCTTTTCTAAACCCAGCTATCCTACTGGCCTTGACCACCTCCTCTGGCAATAAGTTCCACAAGTTAATTCTGAGTGGAGTAAAAAACAAAAAAACACATTCCTTTTATTTGCTTTAAATCTGCTGCTGCCAGTTAGTTTCATGGAGTTGTTATTTACCTTCGTGGAGACGGTAAACTCTCCCTATTGACTTGCTCCACGCCACTCATGATTTTATAAAGTTCTATTCTACCCCCTCTGAGTCGTCTCTTCTCCAAGACGAAGAGCCCCGACCTGTCATGCCTCCTCTCTTACGGAAGCGGTCGTCCCACCTGTTGGCTCATCCCACCAGCAAACTTGGCAGTTAGACGAGTTTCTCGTGGGCGTGAGTTCTATTGTTCCAATAGACACTTCCTCAGAAAAAGACCTGGTAAAGAATCAGTCTTAGAAAAGGTGCTCCAGGACTCTGGGATGTGACTGTGACTGTGACTGACTCTCTCACACACACGCACGCACGCACGCACACACAGGGGTTGGGCAAATTGTTTGGGACTCGCTGCATCAGAATGCTAAAGGACCAGACGAATCAACCATGGTCAAACTTCAAAACCTCTCATGGGTCCCGATGCCCTTGGCTGGAGGTGGCCACGGTCCAGTGCACACTCAGGGCAGACTGGCAGGGGCTGCCCATGGCAGGTGACATTGGTCCCCTCCGGAAGCAGGGAAGGGGATGGCCATAACGTCGACGCACTGGCTGCACCCATCTCTGAAGAGCGCATGAGGATTTGCAACAAGTTCTGGGGGCTGACCGTGGGTCACTTATCCCGCAACCATTTGGGAAGCAGAGCTCTATAGCTCATGAAGTTAAAGTCAGGGGGATAAATCCATCAGGGTTTTTAGAAGACCATCCATCTTGTTGGTCGGGGGAGGACAGACCTGGTCATTGGGAGTACATAGAAGGGAATGGATCGCTCTATGAGGATTTGTTGGGCACTTCTCTGAACTGACGGAAGGGGGCTAGTGTTGGAGACATGACATTGGTCTGACCTAGCTGAACAGCAACTAAGTTCTTACCCTCATATTTAAACATGACCAGAAGACCAAGAGAAAACCCTTCAGCTATCATTTGCAGTACACCAGTCACCATCCCCACCCCTTGGAGAAATAGTTTGCTTCCAAGGAGCGGTTTTCAACAGTTAACAATCGAGGAGTTCAGGTCTGGCCACTTTTAACAGTCAAACTAAAAGTAAGCCAGCAGGAACACTCCACAAGTACGTATCGGCTTCTGCAAATTTATCAAAGCACTTCAAAGATGTGGGAAAATAACATCATTCCAGTTTTTACACACCCGGAAACTGAGGCAGAGAGCCTCTCCACCACTTGTCTAAGTTGGCAAAGCAAGACCACGTCAGAAACAGAACTCGGGCTGCCCATGTTTGCTTCCTTCTCCACTAGTTTGCAACGATCCTTGTAACTGCTGCAAAACCACCCCTCCGAATGATAATAAAATGTTCCACGTCTCTCATGGTGACCAATCAACTCAAGGGAATCTGGACCAGAAAGGGACAGAATGATTAAAAAGAAGAAAATAGTCATTACCTGCTTCTTCAGCTTCATCATCATCATCTTCATCATCACCCGATGATGGCGAATCTTAAAAAAAAAAAAGAGGGGGAAAGGATTACTCATTGCGGCAATAATGAATTCCTGGGGAAGAGACCGAGAATAAAAAACAGAAGAAGATATCCTAACGCCGCTCTATGAATCCACAGGGCGTCCTACCAAACGTGTGCGGTTTCGGTCGCCCCGTCGCCAAAAGGATATAGTGGAACTGGAAAAGCTTCAGAGAAGAAGACTAACGGTACAGAGTGCCCTCCTGTATGAATATCTACAGATTCAGGCCTTCCAGCTTAGAAAAGAGAAAGGACTGAGGGGGTAGGAGAGGTTTATAAAGTAGTGTAGACATGGACTTATCTACACTCTCCTAACACTATGTATTAACCGGCAGCAGGTTTAACAACAAACAAAAAGGCAGTACTTTTTCCACATAGGGTACAATTAAACTGTGGGACTCTCTGCCATAGGACATCGAGAGGGTCCAGAAGTAAGCTTCCACTCTGAGAATAACTGGGTAAGTTCACAGATTGAAGGGCCCATCAATGGTGGCTGAAAGGCGGGGGGTGGGGGATGGAAGACAGGGAAAGGATTGCTCCACGCGACAGGGTTTTGTAGATCGGTCAGGACGCATTCAGTAGTGGCCGCTGCCAGACAGAGGATTCTGGGCTACCTGAACTATTGGTCTGTCCCAATCTGGCAGTGACTACACTCTTTGAAAAAGGACACCAAAGAGGTCACCTTTAGCTCCACATGACTTCCCCCAATGCTGCTCCACTGCTAAGAGCATTAGCGCAATACATGCTAATGGAGGAGAATTTCCTTCCCATTTTACGTCTCCTGCACTTCTACCCTGGCAAAGACTCGTCTTCTCCCAAACAGAGATGGTCTGAATTCAATGGAAAGCAATGACCGATGAAGGGCGCCAACCTGCCTACCTCCCCAAGGAGGGGTCTTCATTATAGCCCACTGACAGGGCTTCATTATAGCCCCTTGATGTAACTGCAGCAGCATGAGCCGGCGGTGGTTGCAGGGGAATCCTCTCAAAAGGCTGAAACTCGTCCTCACAGTTCTCACAAATCTAGTCGAGAACCGGTTTCTTAACAAGATTTCCGAGAAAGAGAACGAGCTGAGAATCGCCCAATTCTCAACCCATTCTCGTGAGATTCTCCGAAGTTTAAAAAACTCTACACATGCACAAAATGGCCAGCATGGTCATTCTACACATGTGAGGGCCCCCGGTGGCCATTTTGGACATGCACAGAGCGCTTTTGGGACTTCAAGATTCTCATGAGGTCCTTGAAAACCTCAAAACATGCTCTACGCATGCGCAAAATGTTCACTGTGGGGCCGTGCATGCGCAGAGCATCTTATGAGATATCGTTATGGCTTGTGAGATTGTGCAAAATCTCGCTGGGTCTGCGAGAATCTCGTGTGATTCTCATGAGGATGAGCATTCTCGTTTCAGCCCTAATCCTCTCTACTTTCACCTGCAACTAGAGTTGAAACAAGTACTTGTAAAAATGGGGATACCCATCAAATTTCTGGTACTCAAAACAAACTGACACTTTCAGGTATTACTTGATATCTGGACCGGTTTTGGATCGGGTAGCCAAGATACCAAAATGTTGAAAAAAAAGTGGCAAACTGGTATACTGAAGCACTGATTTCAGGAGATTTCGGGTACTCAAAAAGGCGGTAACTGAAATTTTGTTTTTTTGAGTATTCAGCTACTGATTTGGATAGCCAAAACAATACCCAAAATGAGGGTAGCTCTACCCACAACAACTCCAATCTTGCAACCGCCTGGCTTCTCAAAAGGTCGTAATGCAAGAAAAGGGCAAATCGTGCCTCCCATTTGCAGGAGTATGCAGACCCTGAAGCTCCTGAACCCGTCATTCAAAGAAGGGCTGGGCAGAGCTACCCTAGGCACGCCCAGTGTAAAGTCCCAAGTGACTCCATTGTCCAGCCCAGTATCCCTCCTTTGGCGTGCAACACAGGTGGCTTGGGAAGAACTGCAAGCTAGAGGGATGCAGTATCTGGAACCGGTAAGATTCAGCTGTTGCTCCAGCCTGGCAGACATTCGTCAGCGCCCACCGCGCAGAACAGCTGCTGACTTGCCCTGCCACTAACAGCCACCAAGCCCACCAAGCTGCTTGCTTCAATGTTATCTTATGGGAACAAGGCCCATAGATTAACTGCATGGAAAACCGAGGGGCTGGGGGGAGAAGCCCTCAAAGTAGACTGGGGTGTGTGTGTGTCTCTATGGGGTGGTGCAATGCAAACAACAGTCAAATAGTCCCTCCTGGGTGATTCCAAACCCTTTTAATTTCCTTAAATCTAAAAACAAAAGTGACTTTCTTTGCTTCGTTTGTTATTTTAATCTCCCTCCGTCTTTCTCAATCAACGTTTTTCATCGGCTCTCACACAAACACCTCACACGTCTCTAGGTATTTTTACTAAATACGAGGAACCTTCAGCTCAACCCTAAACTCTGCATGTCGCTCAGAAATGGGGCATGTTTGGGTCCCTTGTTTTCTGTCTAATCCTTCCTGCAATCTTTATTATTAAAGTCTGATGATGATGATGATGATCATCATCATCATGATATAATCCTAACCTTATTTAAACTGAGCCCAGCATTCCAGGTGAGGGCGTGGGATACAGGGGTTCCTTTGGACTACAATTTGGGGCGGGATGCTGACCCACATAAGCCCCACCCCCATATTCCTGAACTTGTGGGGGATGGAAATTAGAGGGGGTCATGTCTCCTTGCACCCGCTAGTAGAATTACTCCCATGGTGGAGGTGTATAAAACGGCATGATGATATTTTCTGAAGTAGTGTCTATTAAGAAAGTAACCCTGCCCAACGTTGTTTGCATTTCTGACCGCCACCGTACACCCAGCAGATGTTTTCATTGAGCTGTTCACAATGATGCCTCGGTCTCTCTTTCCCTTGACTGACGACAGTGAACCACCCAGCCTGCAGGCTGCTGCACAGACAGGCACTCTTCATTATCTATTCCTTAAAAACCATCTCCGATGCCTTAAAATAAAAACAAGGCGGCACATGCTGGTGGGGCAGCTGTTCTTCCATTTTGCTGTGGGAGTAAAAGAAGCAGGCACCGAACTCCAGAGAGCAGGGAATGTTGAGTGTTCAGCGCGGGACCAGAAACGTAATGCACCCCTGTCACACACTGTGGTTTTTGTATAATCATCTGTCTTGAAAACAGCTTTAAAATGTTACCATCATTTCTGTGCAGAACCCAGGTGAAGATATTTGCATAACTCAGAAATACCCACCCCATAAACTAGCTAGGAACATGAGAGATACTAGGCTGGATCAGACTATTAGACCACTGTTTTGGGCACCAGTTCCATAAACCTTGTAAGCACAAGCGTAACTTAGAGCAATTGTTCTCAAGCTCGTCTCCTGCATGACCCCATTTTTCCATTTTCCATTTAAATATAATTCCATGACCCCAGACCCCAAAAAAGGATGTTAAGTCTACTGAATATCAGCTGAATATCACACCATCTGCAGATGGCAGGGTCATGCACCTGCAGCTAAAATGAGCTTCCGCTACTATCCAATAACCGGATGGATATAACAGTATCCAGTTGGATACCAAACGGTATTCGTTTTGTGTCCAGTGGATATCCGATTAACCGTATTACCGTTTGAGTCTTATATATTTATGCATCACTGTATTTATTTACCGTTTTGAGTCATTTATTTAATTCTCCCCCTCAGTCCTGACTGGTTCGGTAATGCAGTAAATGGGAATAGCCAGTATTCTACCATGGTTACCGGATTCTTACTGATCTGGAATACTGCAGATTAACCGCTATTCATTTTAGCACTAGTCCTGACTCACAGTTTGGGAACCTTTGATTTAAAGCATGTGACAAATCCCTACTGAAGACAATGGGACTTAGCATGTGCTTTGCTGAATCAGGGCCTTTGGCAGAATGTGTTAGAATAAGTTTGCAGGAATTTTCAACTTTTATTTTCAGTGCTTCCTGATATGAAAGTTGGGTTTTCCACCCCTACTTTGTAATTCGGAGAAGGAGCGTTGCGAAGAGGGAAACCTTTGCTCAAGAAAGACTAATGGCACCATTTGTTACATGCAAATTTAACAGGCATACATCTAAAAAAACCACCTAATTTTAAATAATAACTTCAATATTATTACTGGGTCCAGAAAGAGACTGGGTAAGTTCCTGGAGGCTAAATCCAGTCATGGGGTTCCCCACCAGTGAGTTCCAGAAGCTTGGAATGGATCTATGCCTTGTTGTGGCACGCATCCTACAAGGTGTCCAGTGCTGGCCACTAGGGATGGGACGTTCGGTTTCAGAAACAACCGAAAGTGCCTGATAATGGTCATTTTGGATTAATCTGAAATTCCGGTTCGGGATCTTTTGCATTGATTTTTGTTTCAGATTTTTAACATTGCAGTTTTCCCATTGAAGTCAATGGGGACAAACCACAATGTTAAAAATCCAAAACAAAAATCAATGCAAAAGATCCAATACAAGAAGGAAATACATGAGAACCGAAACTTTGCCCAGAGTTCCAACCCTACTGGCCAATGATGGAGAAGACATGGTGGGCTAGACTTGTACCAAACAGGCACGGCACCAGTTACGTACTTACACGTTCTGCCCGTCCCCAAGGCACACGGCCAACCGAACCGACTTCCATTTCTTCCTAAGGCTTTCCGTCAGCGTAACACAGAGATGAATCTCAGCCCATAATTCTATTGAACCAATATTTGTTTAGCTCCCTTGGCAATTATAGCTAATCGCTGAAATTACCTTTAAGAAGCTGGAATGTAAACCCTACCTCTCAGATTACAATCTCGCTCTCCAAAACGAAAGGCGAAACAATCAATAATAATTACGAAGAAAACCTAAGTGAACGTAGCAGGCGCCAGGAGCCCCACACAATGTGAAGGGCTTCAAAGCACAACACACATGGTTCTGGCAAGCCAAAATAACTGAAACACTCGCATTATCAGCACTTTGGTGGTAATGACACTGGGCTCAGAGAATCAAAGACGCATAATGCTGTCAGAGGAGGGGTTCAGGTTACCCACTTGTTCTCAAACTATTATTAGCCCAGAGGAAAAACACAGGGGCTTAAGAATTTAAAAGCACAAGATTATCAGCCTTGCTGGAATTAAAAACAATTTCTCACTTTACCAACTCCTCGCGGCCCGACAGCTGTTATCCTGGAGTCTATAAACAGCTGCCCCATTCTGTGTCCAAGCTGCCCCTTGAACTCAAAAGCACTTTAATGTCATTTAAAAAAAACAAAAACCCAAAAGGATACAAACATTTCCAACCTCCTTACATTCCCTGAATATTGCTCCTATTTGCGATAATCACACCTAGTTAAAGAAACTCTTTTCAAGAGCCAAATACTTCTTTAACTATTTAATTGACACAACCTAGAACATTTTCACTGCAATCTCTTAATAACTTGCAATTAAAAGCAGCTGTTTTATTCAAACCTGCTGGAAATTGCTCTTCTAAAAACAGCCTAGTTTTTAATCATCTATACAATGTTCTAACACTGGTGGAAGAGATTTTATTCAGATCAATACATCCTCCCCTATTAATGTATTTAAAATCAATCAAATCAAATCAAACAAAGCATCTTTTGGAAAGCTGAAACGTTTGGGGAGAACATGGCTCTGAAGTAGAAATAGGTTGTTTGTGTGTCCGTTAACTCTGGAAGGCCAACTTGAAATGGACGAGGCCGATTTACAACGTAGCCGAGGAGACACCGATCCAACTAAAGAGAATGTTAGTTGGAGGTGTCTGAACATGAATCACTGACCCCACCATCCAAAATTTACATCTTATCTCTTGTACCAGTTCAGAGGAGTGAAGGAGAAGCTGCTCTGAATGGCCAATAGTCTAGGACAGATGATACTCAAACTGTGAGTCTTGAACCTTCACAGCATCTCCTCCTACCCACATGGCTCTCCTTTCCTCCCTGCATCCCAGCATGCAAATCACCACCCTTCTGATACTGCTTCCTCCCTCGGCCACCTCAGGGGCAAGGAGTAAGGCATGGGGTGGAGGAGATAGACTCGCCTCCCGTCCAATCAAAGCCGCTGCTTTGCTAAGTAGCTGCCCGTTCTAATCAGGAGATTCTAGATCAGAGATTCCCAAACTCTGGGTCAGGAGCAGAGGGGGACCCGATATGGTACTCGGCGTGGGCAAAGCCGCATTCTGGGGTACCTTTTAGGGAATCGGAAAACAAATACCTTTTGGGTACCTCAAACACCCCTCCCCCACCAAATTTCAGGTTTCTGGGTAACCAAGATTACACTAAGACCTGAAAATAATTCTAAAATCCAGGACCAGAATACAAAAAAAAACCCAACAAAAAACCCCAAAACACGAGACAAAAATGGTATTTCGAGTATCTGATTGAACACCGTTTTGGGTGCCAAAAAGTACTCAAACTATTTGAGTAGATTTAGGTACCGCTAATTCTACATATACCCGTTACTGCGGGTCCCCGTTACAGCTCTGGTCACGACATCCAAGTGACGGTGCGTCCCTGCTGGATGGAACTGCAATCCTGGTTGATACTGCTCATTCCCCCCGAATTACAACCCACCCCCACCCCCCATACATAGTGCAGACACACACTGGAGCGGAGTGCCCCAGCAGGGCCCATTCCCCCTAGCTCCCCCCCTGTACATAGTGCAGACACACACTGGAGTGGAATGCCCCAGCAGGGCCCAGTCCCCCCTAGCTCCCCCCCTGTACATAGTGCAGAC